>MU867065.1:0-236073 GCA_033725935.1 Cladorrhinum sp. PSN259 | reverse complement strand
TGCTGAAAATGGGTACGAGGCTGTGGTTAAGCTATTAATCGAAAAGGGTGCCGATATCGAATCTGAGGATAGGAATAGCCAGACGCCGTTATCGTGGGCTGCTAGATATAGGCACGAGGCTATAGTTAAGCTATTAATCGAGAAGGGTGCCGATATCGAGTCTAAGGATATAAGTGGCCAGACGCCGTTATCGTGGGCTGCTGAAAATGGGCACGAGGCTGTGGTTAAGTTATTAATCGAGAAGGGTGCCGATATCGAGTCTAAGGATAGAAATGGCCAGACGCCGTTATCGAGGGCCATTGAAAATAGGCACGAGGCTGTGGTTAAGCTATTTCAACACAAGTTATAGACTGTTTTAGAAAGTTTCTTTTTGTTTGAGTTTTTATTCCCTACTTTTGCACTGGCTTATTCTGTGTTTATGTCATGTGGTAATCATGTGACATGCATTTTTGTGATGTATAATTGTGAGAGGGGTGTTCCGGTTATGCCCGATAACGCTCTGACCTAAACAAGAAAGAATTTTGTGTTTTATAGCTCTCCACTTGAATAATTCGGGTGGATTCTTAAGTATATGATACTTATATATAACTTCTGGCATTTTTTAATCTCTATTCCAGCTCAAATTGTGACCCGCTTCGTCCCACTTCTATATCGGCTGTGCGAGTGTGTTGGGCAGCATTATCGGAGTAAGGTACAGCAGGGCGAACGCTTACTTGTATTTGCGCAAGCTTCCGGGATTTGGGGTTGGAGGTCGCTTTGACTTAGCGGTTGCTGAGTTTTTGGAGCTGAGTATTTCGGCTGCGGCTGCACATTTTTGGGTCGGCGGGAAGGTTGATCTACTTGAGAACAAAAAAAAAACCAAAATGCATCGTGCGTACCTAGGTAACTTAAGACCTCCGGTAACCTCACACCCTTGGCCCTCACCAACAGGCAAGCTCGAAAATAAACACATCTACTTTCGTCATCTTTCTTTTCTCCACACTGTCAGCATGCACGCACGGTGACCACCCCTGCTGGTCTCCAACCTCCCTACGCGCTGCTCGTTGCCCGATGTTGTAAGACATCATCAAGTACAGACAGAGACCAGGACTCAGACTCAGATCACGGGGAACACTTGTGAAATTGAGGAGAGGCACATTGTAAAGGTACACCACTTGCCCGAAGCCATTCCTAACAGAAACCACTTCGCTCCAATGTTGACATCTGCTAAAGCTGCTGGAGGGAGGAAGAGGCATGAGATACCTTGTGGAAACATGGACACCCAACCATACACGTAATATAATTCAGATTTCTTTTCCCACCTCAACATGGTGTTTTTATTCATGTACAAACATCCATAAAACACTGACGCATATTCCGCTTGAGCTGACGTTCAGCGAGTTCGGCTCTTTGCCGCCGTCTATATTCTTTTTGTCGTTTACTGAAAGAACTCTCCGTCGGGATGCAGGACGTAGCCGGCTGGCGATGATCGTGGACCATCAACTCCTCGCCCCATTTGATATCCTTCCGGGCGACGAGTTTGAAGGTCAGGGTGTTGCGGTCGAAGTGACCGGATAGGTTTGAGGAGCAGGACTCGGCGGTGTTCATTTTGTGGGCTGGTTTTTCCCTCTTTCAGTCAGTAATTGCTTCGCTGGCTGGGCATGATATGCAATTGGAATACAGACTTACACTCCCTAAACAATGCCCAAAACTCCCTGCTATCTAGTCGTCCAAATCTGTAAGGGTCAATTTTGAGTTCCACCTGGACCTTGAACGCTTTCTCCTTCAAGATATCGTACGCTTTTGAGCCATCATCGTCATGAGACTTCAAAGGGTCATCCAAAAAACCTCCTTCCCTGGCCGCTTGACGGAGCAAATATTTCAGCTTTACCTCGTTCAGAGACTCATATGCGACATTGTCAATCAGAATAAGAGGCCAATCCTTCATGACGGTTGTTCCAAACCGTATCCCCCGTCCGTAGTTCCACGTGTTCGACACAATTCCGGCTCCTCCCTTGCCTGGAATATCACTCGTGAAATTATACCGCACCCCCGGAAGCGTGTGAGCGGCCGTATACTCTGTATCTATCCTCCGAATCTCCGGAAGGGTGAGACCAGCCTCGAGCAGCTCAATTATGTCAGGTGGTCGCTTCGGAAAATCAGGCAGCGGGGGGATCTTGGTGACGGTTTCCATTATGGCGCGGGTGGTGATGACGGCGTACCGGTGGAACATTGATTTGCGCTGACCGACCGGGAACACCCTGAGATGACTGAAGGCGCATATTTGTGCTGGTGTTGCCTTTGGATTATTTGCGGTGGTGTCGAGTATAGGCTCTACGCAACCTAGTTCCGAGACGGTGGCGGTCGCCCAGTAGTGAGCGTAGCTTTTCCCGTTGTCCGGGCGAGGGTACGTAGGCTGCCAGTCATACCATGGGATCTTCCTGCGCTGTTGCTTCTGCTTCTGCTTCTGCTTCTGCTTCTGCTTCTGCTTCTGCTTCTGCTTCTGCTTCTGCTTCTGCTTCTGCTTCTGCTTCTGCTGCTCTTGTCGACGTCTCAGGCTTTCCGGCATTTTTGCTACCCGCAACGGAGAGGTTGGCGTGGCGTCGACGCTAGACAAGACGTTATCCGCAACGTTGCAAGTTCTCATGGTGGTTTCCCACCCCTCGTTCGAGTCCCATTCTGAGAGCCAATGCACTTGATTGAGCATATTTTGGCGGACGGATTCGTATTCGAGATTTCCGGTTGCTGTCATTTCGAAACGGGCCAGATCGTCCCAGAAATCGGCATCCTCAAGCCCCCCTCCGGCGTAAAGAGAGAGCGTCGGTGCGATGTTGCTGTTGTTGAAGACCTCCACTGCTAGGCAGGTATCGCAGGTGACTGGCGGTTTGGTTCCATCGCGGTGGAGGACACCGCAAGTGACGGTAAACGCCGGTATGGTAAAGAGACTGTTGAACATTCCTGTTGGCCGGCGTTATAGTATTGGCATGTTGATGTTATTTTCTGCAAGTATCATGGGGTTCATCAGACGCGGTAATGAGAATCGCGTCCTCCCGACTCGAGTTTAGCTATAATAGGCAGCCACTTGGCGCCAAGATTGTCAAAACAAATAGCCCCATCTACACTGTTCAGGTTAGGGGTTGGGAGAATTGGGAAATCCAGTGGTGGAGCTGTTTGCTTCAGTTGAACTCTACTTTCAGTACCTCTATGTAGTTATTGTTGGTGTACGATACAACCAACGTTTTTCCCGACTCATCGAGGTAAGGGTGAGCGACACCTGCATAGACATCCAAACCGCCATCGACTATGGGAGCTGCAGTAAAGACTTCGATATCAGGCGTCCATGGGCCCTCCGGTGATAAAGCAGTGCGGAGCATTATGGTGCTGCCAACTATGTGACCAATCTGTTAGCCCAAACAAGCAATCCAACCGTGACTCAGAGCGGTTCAAAAAAACTTACAAGTGCTGGTATGAACCATGATATAGCACTTATAATACGCATTCCAAGTGATTTGTCCCTGTCCAGTCCCCCAGAGCGCAGCCGTCTCAGGGGTAAACGTACTCAAAACCTCCCTCTTCCACCCCTGTTTCCTTCCCCACCAGTACTCATACTCGCTCAACTCAAACGCATCCTTGGCCTTCACCCTCGCAAGGTACGAATAAGCCTTATCTCCCCAAAATGTCACATAGTTCGGCGGTCCCCCCCAGATGTAAATATGAGACGACCACTCGTCCCTGTAAGCCATGACATCACCGTACCGCGCAGTGGTATTGGCATCCCACCAGTACCCGCCCAGTCCAAACCGTTCAGTCACCGTGGGAGTATCATTCAAGACTTCTATCTTTCCGACTCCAGCACCAACCAGCCCCGCTTCGTTTGCATTCTATCCTCTCATCAGCACAAACATACATCAACCTCCCACTAAGTCCCCCATGTGAGTTTTCGGCGACTTACCACAAGATAATAAACAACCCCAATCCCTCCTTCCGCATCAACCTCACAAATGCTCGTCCCGCCAAACCCGTACTCGTTCGTCTCCCCCCAGCCTTCATGAAACGGGACGAACTGCAGCTGATGAGCCACGGGCTCGTCGCCGTTCAGATGCAAATCGACAACAGTCAAGGGGTCGTCGGTCATCAAGCTCAGCGAGTCCCGCACGATCCCGTGGAATCCGGGCGTCTCATCAAACACGTCCGTCACGCCCGGCGCGGCCCACAAAGTGTCTCCGTAGACGGCGTACCACTTCCCCGCGAGCTTGCCCGTGAAGCCCAGGTCCCGGAGCGAACAGCTGTTGTTGGCTTGTTGGTGGCCTAAAAAGGTGACGTTGCGGATCGAGATTGGGTTTGTTCCCTGGAGGGTCGTGCTGTCTATTGTTGGTGATGAAGTTGTTGTTGATGAAGAGGAATCTGTGCTGTTGTCTAGGAGGAGGAGGTTGGGTGTTTCTTGCATTGAGGATGTGAGGTTCGTGGTGGTGGTCGTGGCGGTGGTACTACTAGTTGTGCTGGAGGTACTAGTAAGGTCCAAAATGGTAGAGATTTCACAAACGGAGAAGAGGGAACAGAAGGCGGTGACTAGGAACAAGACCACCTTGCGCGCCATGGTGATGAATGAAGGAGATGATATACATGTACCTTCCAAAGGGAAGAAAGAAGCGTATGCGAGCGAGAATGGCAAAGGAAAGAGAAAGACTTTTTAAAAAGAAAGTCGGCAAGTTGCTGTACTAGGACCATGTGAGAATTCTGTGTGTGTGTGTGCTAGTTTGTTTACTTCGAGATGCCGTCACTAACCTCGTATCGTTATTAGGGTTTGATAGAAACTCAAAGGCTACCTACCTATCCCACTGACCAGTGTGCATTGCATCTGGCTGCTGTATGCAAAGCATGGAATGAACACTAAGACATTCTGAAAAAAAAAACCCCCCGAAGACGTGTGAAGATCTTGATGCTTGCTGTCAAGGATTGCTACTTGCCAATGATGGTCTAACCTAGCGGAAATCATCAACCTCAAAGGCATGGTGTACGCGAAAATCCAAACACCTGAAACTCTTGACTCCATGTGCGAAGTGACGACCCATCGTCTTTGAGATTAAATGTCTACCGATTATGCATTGCAATGGCGAGAGTAATGTAGTCCTTGGACAACGGAGACCTGAGTGCTTCTGTTCGCCCATTGGCCCGCCGGCAACGTTGTGTGGAAAGATGCCGGATGTCGGCAAGCCATGCATATTCCCAATTCGGACAGTTGCCGGATCAAAAAATTCACTCCAAAATGACTTATCCAGGCGGAAAAAAACCCTTGGTTCAGTGGAGTTGAGTCTCGGTTGTATCACCCATTTTGCCTCTGCACCGTGCCGGAAAGTTCGGACCTCGATATCCCCCCCCAATTGCCAAGGTGCAGAAGCGGCAGCTTGGCGAGATCCTCGAGAAGGCAACGTTCTTATTGGCCGCAGATAAGAGCTTTACTCTCGTCTTATCGGACTGGCGTTGACTTCCGCCCATGCATCACGTACGTTACGCCGTTCAAACAACATTACGACGCCGCCGATTATTTAGAGAAGTTGCTGGCACATACGCAGTCTGTCAAGTGAACATGGAGAAGCAAACTAAAATGGAGTACTCTGCAAACCATCATCGGAAACCCAAGTTCCAGCCGAGAATAATAATCCATGGCGGGGCTGGTCAGATCACGCCGGAAACCCTCCCGCCAACCCTTTACCACGAGTATCGCGCATCCCTCTTGACGGTTGTACGTGTAGACCCTTCATTGCCCAGATTTCCCCTCCTACTAACCTTGACGCTGGCCGTCAGATCTCCAAAACCCACGCCTACATGCTCACCCCGCTTCCCTCCCCCACCGCCTCATCTCGACCCCTCCTTCCCTCCTCCCTAGCCGTATCAACCTACGCCGTAACCCTCCTAGAAGATAACCCCCTCTTCAACGCAGGACACGGCGCCGTCTTCACTCGCGACGGCACGAACGAGCTCGAAGCCTCGGTAATGGTCTCCCGAGGCCACTCGAAATGTGGCGTAGGCGTAACGGGCCTCAAACACGTGCGCAGTCCAATCCTCCTAGCCAAAGCCCTCCTCGAACACGGAGACTCCGATCTCTTAATACCCTCCTCCTCCTCCTCCTCCGCCGAATTAAACGTCCCCTCCGCGCAGGGACACACCCTCCTGCACGGCGAATCCGCAGAAATATTAGCAAAGAAATACGGTCTAGAACTCGTAGACCCTTCCTACTTCTTCACTCAGAAGCGATGGGACGAACACATCCGCGCTTTGGAGCGAGAAAAACAAGGAGGCCTAGCGACGTACAGCAAAGAAGAGTATCTGCCTCAGGGGACGGTAGGCGCCGTGGCGCTCGACGAGGAAGGTGTTGTTTGCGTTGCGACGAGCACGGGCGGCCTGACAAACAAACTGACTGGAAGAATTGGTGACACGCCCTCGGTGGGCGCCGGGTTCTGGGCTGAGGAGTGGGAAGAAACCGACTTTTCAAGTCCGCCCTTCGCGTCGCCTGGTTCTCCGGCGGTCATGTTGAGTGGCGCGCTGAAGAAGTTAAGGGCCGATTGCTTGCCCACTCCTTTTATTTATTCTCCTTCTCTCGGGGTCGAGTGTAGGCGAGTGATTACGACCAAAGCGCTGGCGGTTTCAGGCACTGGTAACGGCGATTCTTTCTTGAGGACGGCGGCGGCGAGGACAATCGGCGCTATTGCAAGGTGGGGCGGGTATCAGGGGAGGATAGCAGCCAGGAAGGTTTCGGGGCCGGATGGAGAGCTGCAGCGAAGCGCAGGATATCGGTGGGGCAAGACAGGAGAAGGACAGGGCGGCGTTATCGGTATTGAAGCCGCCATTACGAGGGATGCCGAGACCGGGGAGGTGGTGGGAACTCGGACGGATCTGATTCAAGAGTTCAACTGCGGTGGCATGTTTCGAGCTTGGGTTGATGAGAAGGGGGTCGCGTACGCTCAGGTTTGGCGTGATGGAGACAAGCTGTCGAAAGAGTACCGGGGAGAGACGATGCCGGAGCAGTTGAAATATTGGAATTCGGGAAGGTTGATGTGAGCTCGGGCGTGTTCATATCCTAGATTTCCTGCTTGTTGAGCTACATAAGCCTGCACAGTAGCCATTGATGCCATGAGTTGCCTCAAAAAAAAAATTATTCGGATTGATATGTCCGCTGCCGCTCGTCTGGACACCCATACTCTGCCCCCATTTATCTCAAAGTGTAACAAACCAATTTTATGTTACAGGGAACGCCGCCTCCCGAAATGCTAACCGACATGAATGCGTACAAATATACACGTCCGGATCTACCGAGACCCGGAGAAAAAAGAGTTGAGAGAGATTGATTCGCCATCGTCGAAGTATCGATACAAATTATGCAAGCTTCATCTCGCCTGAAGAAGGTGGTTGAGGAGCCTGTGTAAAGACTGTTAGTACCGCCAACACTGTTGCCTCCAAGACACAACCGAGTTCGACATACCTCCAACTTTGTGGCACCCGCAAACATCTTCTGGAATCCAATACCAACACCCTCAATAACGGCCAACAGAATGGCGCAAGAGATGGCACCGTTCCTTGCTGCCTTGTATCCACCACGAATTGCTAAGCAGCCACCAGTGAAGAAACCCGCAATCTAGGAGTGTCAGCGTCTTGATATTTCTGCAGGATTTCTCTTTTTTTTTCAGGTTGGCCACATACAATGGCGTTGTACGCATCTTCCTTCTTCCTTACGCCCTTAACCGCACAGTCGAATGTTGAGAATAGACCACCCCAAACACCAAAGTTGCCTATGCCACCAGTTTAGCATCGACCCGAGTCTTTATAGGTTGTTAAGTGTCGTACCGCCGAGAACCGGGGCTCTCATTTTGATTGCCGTGATGGCACCTACCCGTCTCTCGCCATAAGGACTGTTTCGGAAACCCTTCACGCCGTGCCAGATCGTTCCACCAACAGCACCCATTGCGAATGCACCACCAAAGTCATTGGCAATGACCCATGGGCAGGGATCTACCGGAATCTCGTCAGCACCACTGGAATGTGTCAGGCTCGAGTGCCGCAAAGGACTCACCTCTGGTGTGATCCATTGTGTTCTATGGTAGTCTGTTGATGATTCGTTTGGTAAGTTGCTCGGATAATCAGGACGTCGGATCGCCACGATGGGTCGGGAGGATAAGTCGCGGGGAGCTTCGCGGGGGTTGGATGACGATGGTGGGTGGTGGTGGTGGTCTGGATGGCAGTTGAACGGGATTCTGCGAACCTCCAAATTCTTGATGATCCAAAAAAAAATACTCGGCTAAGCCCGCTCAGCCCGCAGACAGGGATTGGTGACTGAAAAGCACAGACCATTTGACTTTTCAGCCAAGCAAAGCCAAGGGATTCGCCAGAAAGCTGCCCCGCCGTTATCGGACGCGGGTTATCCGTTGGACATTCTTATGGTGGGGCAGAAGAACGGGACCCGCTGTTGCATCATTCTTTTGGGGTTCCCTTGAGCTTCCGAATTTTGTAAGTTGCGACATGTCGGTTACCACTGTCTGAAATATTGTGGTGACTTTGAGAGATTTATTTTACATCAAGATTTTTAGCTCAATGCTCACGTTGCCAACATACTCATTCACAGGTATGCCAGATCCTCAGGTGCCCAGCGAAATAGCACGACACTATCCCTGGCCCGCAAGGGTACCTGCCACGCCCGGGATGCGTCCCCGGAACCGATGTGGGGATCAAGATAACAAACCGTCTCCCTTCTTGTTCTCGTCCCAATCGACGCGGGCACACTTGGGCTCGTGATCACTCTGTGCTGTCGACAGCATGGCTAGGCAAGACACACACGACACAGTGGCTACCAGAAACACTCAATGCGGTGTAGATCACCTTCCTAACCTGACGCCAGTCTGCAATACAAACAGCAGCAAGCCACAGATGAGCTAATGTTCCACAACCATGCATGTCACTCAATCAATGGGCATTGGTGATGTTGGACATGGACTCCAGACACAGGCCTCTTAAAATCTCTCATACGCGATTACACACGGAAATTTGCAGTTGGCATTGGCTTTGTTACAAAAAGGCTTCGTGGCGCTTCGATACATGGCCGATTCGGAACATGACCTGACAATCACGTATATGAATAGTCACGCTCCTCCCTGAGGGTCTCTTCTGTTGTCCTCACTTCACCTCACACTTTCAATGTTTCTCGAATCCACTGTCTTGGTACCCTAAGAGCGGTGAGATGCCTCCGTCCTACTTCTTTCGACCCGTGCGCTCTGGCATATGAGGGACAAACTCCAGTATGGTGTAGAGCACCCCTGATCTCGCGTCATCTGCCCCGTTGAACAGCAGCAGCAAGAACCCGTCCGACATGGAGGAATTCGGAGCACCCGAGAAACAGTCATCGACTCTGACACATATACAAAAGTGCAAACACCAACAACAACTCCCGTCGAGCCCTAGCCGCCATCCCCTTCCTAGAAATTTTGTTTGGAGACTTGGAGGCATCAAGAGGACCGGCAGCAGTACCAGCAACACAACCAACAACGACATCTCAACAGGTGATACCAAGGAGCAGAATAATATGGCCATCGATGTGGCCGTCTTGAGGCAGACGTTTGATCCATGGAGCTGCCATCTCCACGACAATGACAATGAAGGCTGCACGGGATGCATCAAGATCTTGAAGGCCAGAGCGGCGGCGGCTGCGGCGCTTCCTCAGCCGCCTGGTCGCCCATCATCCCACGCTCTCACCCATGGTGAGTTACCTCTTTCTGTTTGCTTCAGCCATTTGAACCGCTGTACCGAGTGATCAAGTACATCTTCCACCCCCCAAACCCCCACGTCTCCTGCGCATCCTCCTCCCCTTTGTCCCTGGACTCCACGGCTGTTCCAGCGTGTCGGACCGTGGGGTGCATGTGTTCCCCTGTTTCCCGTGTGGTGTTCAGTCATCGAAATCCATTGGGATCCATTTTGGGATGACTTGTTCTTTGTGGTGGAGCTCTCTTTTAACCACCCTCCAGCGCCCTGAAGCGTGGGGCAAGCAATCCCTGCCAGAGACCCCGTTGTGAGGGATCTGGGCGTTTCTTTAGCGCGGGGCTCACGCCGTTAGTCGGGACATGACAGTGATTTTCCCAAGAAATGTCGTCAGATTCAGTGCCGGTTGTTGACTCTTCAATAATCTCCATGGTCTGAGCACGATTTTATCTTGCGACACCAACTCTAGATCTACAACTTGCATACAACACCAATTGCTACTTCGTCTTATCTTTTTTTTGCTAACGAATTCTGGGCGCGACGTTTAGACAAATCCCCAACCATGCCTACCCTCGAAAACCGAGATTTAGACGACGGGTGCCCCGACTCAGCACCAGACCAACTGCAGGAGCTCCGACACGACGGTTCGGTGCTTGCGATTGCCGTCTCAGACAAGTATATTTTCGCTGGCACCAGCAAAGGCGAGATTGTCATCTGGACCCTTGGCACATACCAGCCCGTGCAGACAATCCAGGCACACAAGCGAAGCGTTCTCAACCTCCTTTTATCAGAAGATGGCAAGTACCTCTTCTCGAGCGCCTGCGAACCAGTGATTGGCGTATGGTGCCCCAAAACATTCACCCGCCTCTACGAAATATACAGCACCTACGATGTCGGCGACGTCTTCAGCATTGCCTACTCACCGCAACGAGAGACGCTCTACCTCGGAACACAGACTCAGGATATACTATGGATTAATCTAAACGATCCCTCCAGGAGAGTTCCGCACGACTCAGCAAACCATCCCGACAGACGGCAACACCGCTTCTTCGACTCTAGAGCTGTCGGCGGCGGCGCATCTACACCGAGACGCATGGAAGAGTTCTACTCGCTGATACCCAAGGCAGAGCAAGTGTTGGAGATTGACTCTGGGGCAATAAGGCAATATGCGCACTACGGCTGGGTGTTTTCCATGTTGGTGGCAAAGGGGCCCACGGTACTGGTGGGCTCAGATGAGGACGTCTTGATCTCTGGAGGCGGTGACGGCACAATCAAGCTTTGGCAACTCTCCGATGTCGGCCCAGATTATGAGGATGGAGATGGTGTCACTGGTTACATAGACGAGTTGATGGTTCTAGGCGAGGATGATAGCGAATCCGTAATGTCCATTGCCGTTGACGGCTCCTTCCTATACGCTGGTAAGCTGCGGGGGATCATTGAGTTGTGGGATCTCGACACCAAGCAGAAATTGAGAGTCATCAAGGCTCACGATGGGAACGTCAACACACTCAAGATGAGCTTTGGGCTTCTTTGGAGTGGTGGAACTGGCGGCTCAGCTTCGGTAGGCAAATCCTTTCTTCCACTTCTTTGCAAGTGTTTCGGTCTGGCTGACATGAACAACAGAAACACAGCACCGTTCATTATGGTAGGGACAATAGCGGTTCATCGCAGAACATCAGCCAGAAATACCAATGCCTCAGCCGATGGAGGGCTCATGATGCCAAGATCCTCTCATCCGCCGTTGCTGTCCACCAAAACGACCAGCTCTACATCACTGGAGCCAACGATAACACGGTCCACGTCTGGCGCGTTAATGGCATGCCATCCATGGAGGAGGAAGGAGCTGGTCCTGCTGAAGATATGATGATTCAGTCTCTACGGGAGTTCGTTTCTTACAAGACCGTCTCTTCTCGGCCGGAGTTTACGGAGGACTGCCGCAAGGGTGCCACATTCCTCGGGGCTCTATTCAAGCGACTCGGTGCCGATTTGGAGATGCTCAGCACCGATGGACTACACAACCCTATTGTGTTTGCGAAATTCAGCGGTAAACTCGAGCCTGCAGAGAAGCGGAAGCGGATCTTGTTCTACGGTCACTACGATGTCGTGCCAGCAGACAAGAAGGGCGATAACTGGGAGCACGACCCCTTCAAGCTCTCTGGACGAGACGGGTATCTCTATGGTCGTGGCGTCAGCGACAACAAGGGTCCTATTATTGCTGCTCTATATGCCGTCTCGGACCTTCTCCAAGAGAAGGTGCTTGACTCGGACATCATCTTCCTTATCGAGGGCGAGGAGGAGTCTGGGTCACGGGGGTTCATTGAGTCTGTCCGTAAGAACAAAGATCTCATTGGGCATATCGACTACGTCCTGTTGGCAAACAGTTACTGGTTGGATGATGAGGTACCTTGCCTCACGTACGGTCTTCGTGGTGTTCTGCATGCCACAGTCTGCATTGACTCCAAGCACCCAGATCTCCACTCTGGCGTTGATGGAAGCAATATGCTGTCGGAGCCCCTTACGGATCTGACTCTCCTGCTCAGCAAGCTCAAGGATCGCAAGAACCACGTCAACATCCCGGGATTCTACGACGGTATCCTGCCCATGACCAAGGAGGAGGAACTTCGTTATGACGAGATTGCAAACATACTCATACGGCGGAACCCATCCAATGGCCCCATCGAGGCGCTCAGGCGCAGCCTCATGGCGAGGTGGCGTGAGCCCAACCTGACGATCCACAGATATAACGTATCCGGACCAGACGGCAGCTTAATCAGCAGCCACGCCACCGCCAATGTCAGCATCCGTCTTGTGCCAGGTCAGGAGGTTGAGGAGGTTATCAACTCGCTCAAGTCCTTCCTCAAGGCTGAGTACGAGACTTTTGAGAGCGAAAACACCTTGACGATCCGGATTGACAACAAAGCTGAGCCATGGCTTGGTGTGCCGGGGAACTACATTTTCCGGACGTTAGAGGAGGCCGTGATGAGGGCATGGGGATCCACCGCCGCGACGGAGGAAGGGAAGAAGGACGGAGTTGTGGTCTCACTCCCTGCGAACTGCACTAACGACGAGCAGGCGCCCAAGACGAGGAAACCGCTGTATATCCGCGAGGGAGGATCTATCTCCCCAATTCGGTTCCTGGAGAAGGAGTTCAATGCCCCTGCAGCACATTTGCCTTGCGGACAGGCCAGTGATGCGGCACATCTGGATAATGAGCGGTTGAGGGTGGTGAATCTGCTGAAGAGCAGGGAGATTTTTAACACCGTATTTAGGAAGCTTTAGGCAATTTTCTGTTTCGATTTCTTTCTCTTTTTTTCGTTTCGGTTTTAATATGTTTGGTTCTCTGGGAGCAACATCTGTAGCCAAAAACAAGATTACTAGGGCGGAGCGAAATTCTGGTTCGGCTGATGCAGAAAAAATAAGCCTGATGATTTTATGATATCACTTTATTAGACTTTACTCTTATTCTTCTTATTCTCTCTCTTTCTCTCTCTCAGTACGGTTCATTTGAATGGTATATTCCCCTTTCCATGATGCGGTCTAACGTTGTCTCGATGTCGCTAAAAGATCACCCCCGTAAGTTTGAACTTCCTCCTCCTTTCTGCAATTACATGTGTCCCAGTTCGACCTCCCCGTTCTCACCTTCATCCTCCTTGCATCCGTCACTCAGCTGACAAAGGCTTGCGTCCCCAAACAATCTTTTGCCAATAATGACAGTGCTTCTTGTTTGATCTCAGCTCCCTCTTCACCTGGGAAATATACACGGCCACTTCCTCCTTTTTCCAGCCGTTGAGGACGTTTGCAGCAAAGAGAATAAGACCCTCAGAGTCTTGCTCGAGCATGAGGTGTCCGTACTGGCCTATCTGCTTTTGCTTGGGGTCTTTTGGCCATGCTCCAAGCGGGCACTGTTTTTTTTGTTTTTGGTCAGTCAACCCCTCTCGTTTTTCTTCTTCTTCTTTTTCTGCGGGGTGAATGATAACATACCTTCTTCCTGATCTCAGTAACGTCCACAAACCCATTAGCCGCAAACGCCTTGTTCTGAAGATCGTCCTCGAAAACGGTAAAGGGCCTGCCGCTCCTCCTGCCCGCCTCGTGGAAGATCCTCGCCCACTCCGCGAGCGCCGAATCATCATTGACCGTCCCGTCGTCGCTCGTCAGCACCGCAGACGGCTCCATGGACTCCAGAATCCCGCCGGGCTTGAGAGCGCGGTACGCTTCCGCAAAGAGCGCGTCCCAGTCGTCTATGCTCCCGTTGAGGAAGCGCATGTGGATGTAATCGACGCTGTTTGGCTCAAAAGTCCACGGGCGCGTGACGTCGTCGATTTGGAACTCGAGGTTGGGCGGCACCCAGCTCGGCTGGATCGGGGAGATGTCGATCCCCAGCACGTTTACGTGGGGGTACGTGTCGGCGAAGTCGATGGCCCAGATGCCCGTCCCCGTGCCGACGTCTACCACTTTCTTGAGCGAGGCGGTGTCGACGGGCGCGAGGAAAAGCTTGTCGTCGAGGAGTAAAGTCTGGATGTGGTGGTACAGGTCCTGGTTCTCGGACTGCTTCTCGTCGTTTGAGCCCCAGTACTGGGCGTTTCCGCGGTCGGAGTGGTAGGTGCGCCCGTGGATCGTGCGGTAGGCGAGGACGGACTCGGTTAGGGACTCGGTCGAGTACGGTATGGAGTTTTCGCTGAAGAGGGAGTCGGCGTCATTGTCGGAAGCTTCGGCTGCCTCGAGGGCTGACCAGTGGGAGGCGGGGAGGAAGTCGCCGGGGGAGGTCGTTCCCGATCGCGATTTAGCGTCTTTGGGGGAGGTTTTTGGTGATGTTGTTGACATTTTGCGATTATTGCATCAGGACGTGAATGAGTGATGTTGTTTGATGAGGCTGGAGAGAAAGACTGAGAGAAAAGGGGTGTGGACGATGGGAATCATTGGTCCCGGGAGATCATTACCTTGGGGGTCTTATTTCAAGGGCACCTCAACTGCACGGCTGGCATGATTGTCAAGTAACCTTTCCCTCTTCGGAGCGGGGTCCGGGCGTTTAGGACAATGCCAGGGCAATGTGCTGTTCTGTGATGGGTGGGGGGAGGAAATAAAAGGGCTTGGGGGTTGCATTTGCCGAAGGAACTTTACTCTGGTGTACTAATCAGATTTCTTTTCTTTTTCATCAGTGCGGGAGGTGCATGATGATTGTGAGGACGGAATCCGATTGGTTCAAGGATCCAGCCATTCTGCAGTTTCGCTGCGGGAAGCGTCCTCGTGCCCGAAAACTAAACTCGAACTGGATGATATTATGTACGTTGTGCATATAGGCCCCCGTCCCCTTCCTGCTCCGAGAGGCGTTTTCTGACCCCCCCCAATCCTCGTCATTCTTATTGCAAATGCCATACACTAAAAGCATTCAAGTAAAAGGTGCCAACAGGAATCGGAGCAGCGGGTATTTGCTAGACTTGGGTTGCATCGTCGTCGGAAACGTCAGCTTCCAAAACAAATACTTTTCCGTAAATGGCTTGCCGTGCGGGACAGCCCG
Organism: Cladorrhinum sp. PSN259; assembly: GCA_033725935.1. Taxonomy (NCBI): domain Eukaryota; kingdom Fungi; phylum Ascomycota; class Sordariomycetes; order Sordariales; family Podosporaceae; genus Cladorrhinum; species Cladorrhinum sp. PSN259. The sequence continues at coordinate 220,835 of MU867065.1, read as the reverse complement.
TTTGGGTGAGAAGCTTGGGAGGACGTGATGGTTTTGAGACCTCGTTGAGGGAAAGAAAAAAAAATATTGACAGGTTATGACCAGACGGCTCAGCTTAGTTTTTACACAAAAGATCGTCCTCCATCAGTCTATCATTTGACTATGCAAATCCTTACGGTTTCAACTTAGCCCCAAAATTTTCTTCTTTAGCGAACCGCCGCTCGAATTCTCTTAGTCACTGCAGCTGTCACCGCCATTGTGACCCGACTGGAATATGTGGCTGCTGACTGAGGCATGGATGCCAATCATCAAAGCCTGTCCTGCCTTTTCACTGCCTATTCGGGACTTGATTGCAGAAAATGCACAGGCTTTCCCCTAGTGACTTATACCAAATACGGTATGTGTGAGATGTTTTGTGGAGGCACTTTGAATAGCTTCAAAATATTGTCCAGTGATACCACCCCGATCAGCTTAAGCGTTCTACACTAGAATCCTAAGAGAAACGTCGAATCATTCATGCAAGCATTCAGCAAAAACAAACAGCAGGTCGCAAGCCCACACTGGTCAGTTGTGTGCTCGAAAATTGGAAGTGGAGCAAAAAGAGTTCAACTGACCCCGGCTGTGTGCGGGTACCACATCCAGTCAAGAGCAGGGAAGCGACAGCAACTGCTGATCGGTGATGTGCCGTCTAATAAACGTTTTGTGTAAGTGCAATCGAGATGTCTCAAACTCCACCGCCGGTAACACAACATCAGACGCCGTGGTATGTTGTTCAACAGGAAATCGCAGTCACGTGAAGCGATGGGACGTGATGGTTGGGGCAAGCTTGTTGGGGCAAGCCGGTTGAGACGACGTAGAAGTAAAGTTTTTTCTATGATTTGAAGGAAATCTTAAATTGACTTTGTCGAGATTTGACTCGGTGTCATGCAGTAACGATCCGTGCATATATCAATCAGCATGGGTCGGTTGGGATGGTAAACAGATTTAAATGTCATAAGGAGATTTGACTCTTTACCGAAGGAAAGGGCTGCAAAAGTAACATGAGTGAATAATAAAACATCTTCAAAGGAATGCATTATCTTTGCGACCGGATATTGAGACACTTTGTGTGTTGGACACAAACTTCACATCCATTGATACCATATCATGATGGTGGACGGAAGAAATCCCAAGTCTTCCAGTTTCGGTAGACTTTAAAAACCGTCCGCAACCAGTTTAACCCACTTCATGTATCTCGCATGAGTTACTCGGGTCCGATCTTGCTCCCGTCAACTGATGTTGAGGTCGCACTTTGGCCATCACGGACGGCTGATGCCTGAAGATGAGCCTTGTCATAGTACGATCAATATCCACTCCGAGGGATACCACCCACACTCGGTGTGAATTATAAATGCCTATGATAAGGTAATATTTCTACATCTGAACTTTCCATCTAATTCTAAATTGTCGTTCAGGCAAGAATCCGGCAGGCATCCAACGCAATCTCCGAGTAGAGTGAATCCTTCATGTGTTCCGGGGCCTGAGTCATCAAGTTGAGACCCTACCACCTCCATCAGCCGACGGGGTCGTATCTTTCTGTCCGAGTGAGTATAAATAGGGGAGGTGTAACGCATCCCTTCGCATCTCTCTATTCTCCAGCTTCTCTCAGACTCAAACTCCCACAGTCTCTCAGGCAGCACACACACACACACACGCAATATAGTACAAGACCAAAGCCATCATTCAGCATGCTTCGCAACATCCTCACTCTTGCCCTGCTGGCCACCAGCGCCGCCGCCAACCCGGTCGAAAGAAGAGCTGTCTGTGTGCTCGCCGAAGGTCCCGACGGTTACACCATCGACCCCTTCACTCGCCCTCCTTGCGTGTGCAAGTGCCTGAAGCAAGCCTGCGAGCAAGTCACAGGCGGCGTCCCGGCCGACTACCTCCGCTGCGTCAAGACCCCGTGGCCCAGCGCTGAGAACCCTTGGTCGTACGAACTCATTGCGGCTTTCGGAGCTTGCACCGGTGTAAGTTGCTTTCCGGGTCCCCAATCCAAATATATGACTTGACAGAAATACGAGCCACGGGCTGACGTGTGGACTTTATTTTGTTCGTGTTACCTATAGGCTATTCGTTGCATTGGTTAAAATTGAATCAAAATGACGACACCAAACCGGGGAGGTACGGAGATACGTCGGGAGCTGAGTGGGAAAAATCCGGGTAAGGCGGAACCAACGAGATTTGATACCACGCTGCTGCGTTGGCCCACGCCGCAATCAGATAGTAGCAAGGTAGCACATTGGCTCCACGATGCGAGGGTTTTGTGAGAGAAAGGTCTATCAAATCCTGGTTGGGACGTTGGCACAGCCCCCCTTTGGAGTCTGAAGGATTTCCAAATACGATATCATGAGATGGGGGTGCGTATTCGGCTTAGAATATACCCAGTACTAGATAAAGATGGATGGTATAAATTAAAAAGCTGCATGCCCGGAATTTTCAGACCGTCTTTTCTCAGCAACTTGACTTTGTTTTCCCATCGTTCAAAAATGCGTTCATACATTCTCACAGCAGCCGCCCTTCTCGCAACCGGCGTGGTTGCCGGCCCCATCATCACGGCTGAGCATGTCCCAAGAGATGAAGCCACTGCAACGACCACAACCTCGACTGTTTCAGCCGGTTCCACCCCGATCCAAGATGTCTGCGTTCTGATACCCGGCGACGACGAGCATGAACCTCTCATCATCGACAGCAAAGTGTGCGCATGCAAGTGCTACATCTATACTTGCGATACCTACACGGACAACGACGCCGACTATCGCTTCTGTCTCGAAAAGCGTGACTGGTGGAAGGCTCAGCAGAGCGAGCTGCCGTACTGGTGGTCAGCTTTGGGAACTATGGGAGCTTGCACAGGTGTAAGTTGACTGATGTTTTCTGAGAATGAAAAGACAAAGACGCTAATGATAATTGTTTAGTCACATGCCTGCAGCAAGGCTCCTGATAATGACTGGACTATCCACAGTTAATAAGGGGGAAAGGCTATTGGAAAGACTCGGATACATGTAATAATCAGGATTGTTGCGTCATAATTGTAATAAAATATTTTATTTCTTTCAAATTGAGTTCTGTGTTGCGCCCCTTTCGAAAGAATTAAGCTCCAGCCTTAACTCATGGCAAGCGGGCGTCAGAATGTTATTACGTACCTTTCTCAACTTCAAGCCGCAGTGGACTGGAGAAAAACACCAAAAGCTTTGACGCAAAGCAAGATGCTTGGAGCAGACATATTTATGTCTTGTGACTACGGAAATAAGAGACCAAGTTAAGATCAGTAGGTTTTAAATCATGGGGGGGTTGAGGGTATATTATAGCCTGCACCGGAAATGCATACAGACTGTAAGGCAGTACATGTAGGCCAAAGGTAAGATAACAGGGTAATCAAAGGTTGGTTATAGGACGCGTCTCAGATAAGGGTGTTTGCTGTTAACAATAATTTATTCTTGTTCTACCCATTGCCCTTCCTGTAGCTTTACGAACACAAATTCCACCTTGGGCCCCGACAAAATATTCACGTCCTTCATAAAGAGGCTAGCCAGTCGTGCTTCTGACTGCGCAGTAAACTCTCTGTACTCAGCGTCGGTGAAGTTGAGCGCATGAAATATAAGCTGCTCAGCGTTTGGAACCGCCCCGAAATCCTGGTACCAGACGGGTTGGAATGAGGAATGGTGATACGTTTCGCGCTAGAATCCGATGTGGTTTCCGTCGAGTAAGATGATGTAGTTTCCAAACGTATTTGACTTGAACTCGTACCGATCGTACTTCAAAAGCTGAATATGCGGCAGGACCCTTCGTATTACCGACTCGGGTACCAGGCAAAGTATTGCGGCTGTCAGGAGATAGTCGTTACGACTCATCTGCTCATAGGCGGCAGCAAAGACCCCCGCGTATGATGGGATAATGAATTTGAAGTCGGAAATGTAGGCCATGCTGATTTGGTTGCCAAGTATCTTGACGATAGTCTGGGCAAAGTTTCCCTCCCAGAGGACTTCGATTTGTGATTCGATCAGAAATTGCCGAAGCTTTCTCCATAATGTATATTCTTTGTGACCGATGTACACAACCTTGGTCGGATTGTGCTGGAGCAGCCGCACCTCATACGAGATCCAAGGACGGCTCATTGTTGTTCTTATAAAATTTAAATCCTGGTCTCCCTCGTCGTACGCAAGAATGACTGGTACTGTTCTGTAAAATGATGCAAATGCCAGGACCTGTTCTATAAGAGCCTGCCCAGAAAGCCCTTGATCGATTGAAACGACATCAACGAACAGGTATCGGACGCCCGTCCTCTTGGCTTGGTAGACTGCATACGAAATATTTCGAGAGCCACTCGTCTTCAAGTCGCCATCCCAGCGCCATGAAAGAACGGCGACTTCGGAAACATTCTCAATAGGAAGTCGAATCATCTCCACAGGCGGGCTTGCCAGTCCATTACCGTCCAACAGATCAGTCTCATTGACCTCGTTAACCACGAGCGCCTTGAACTCAGTGACGGTTGGGACATGATCTCCACAAGGAGTTGAAGACGCCACGGGTCCACTACTCGCAGAAAACATTGCTTTTTGCTTCCGAGTAGGTCGAATAGGTAATCCGTGATCTTCAAGAACGAAGTGTGGTGCATTGGACTTTCGGTCTTGGAGGAGTGATGGAGGCGAAATGACAGTAAAGAGGAAACTGAAATTTGGCAACATTCCTCAACAGGCAGGCTACCCCGCATTTCCTCTGCTGCAGCTGCTGTGCTGTCCGGAACAAACATATCGAATTCCCTGGCGGGCCGACGAGGTTGGCTTATACCGCTCGAGGTCCGTGACGGTTTGCACATCAAAGCTTAATAGTTTTTACCCTCAAGCTCAGCCGTGTCATTGCTATGACCCGGCGCACAAATACGGCAGCCCAAATAGAGATATAACCTTCGGAACCACGCCCCTTGCCGTCTGGTGATATCCCAAAAATAAAATCAGTCAGCATCACGATGACCTTGGTATAATCTTGGTAAGCTGCCAGTGCACACAGGAGGGTAGGTAACCAAGCGGGTCTTGGCATATGCTTTAATCTGCGGGAATGATCCGGATGACATGAAGGCTTTGAATGATTAGCAGAGGGTGAGAATCTCAGGTTTGAAGGGTTTCGGTGGTTCAGCTGAGGTGAGATTCTGTGATGGGGGTTAAAGATATCATTGAAAATGCCAAGCACCGGCACTGCCCAAAACGAGGGTTGAATAGAAAAGGCCATCAAGGGAAAATTTATCAGTGCATCTCTTGATTGTGACAATATCAGGTAGGTGATATGCAGGTATCGCCAGATTAGAGAACCTCGTAACTATCTCTTACAGAATCAGGGGGACACATCAGACAACTGATATCAGAATCACTGTGGTACTTGGTCCCCAAATCTTTGTGTAGCCTGGTGTTGGCCGAGGCACAGCGAGGCTTGAGCACTTGAACGCTGATCCATGGGTCTCTTTTGGGCATGTTCACGACTTTTGTCGGTCAGTCTTTTACGACAAGCCAGATCCGGATCCTCGCAATCTAGACACATGTGGCTTGCGGATGATATGCCAAGACTCCCTTCATGGTACTGCCTTTGCCTCTTTTTGCAACAACATGTCAGCAAGATGGGACGAGAAACAGCTATCAACCTAGATCAGCGCTGTCGTTTGAGGTTGACGGTAAATATCATGGCTGTTTTCCTTTAATAAAGCGGCTTGTTTCCTTGTATCTGATTATCGACGAATTCAAATTCACTTGCTGGCGAAAATAACCAACTTGGTCTCCTAGCAGGCAGATCATTTTCAACGATCCATTTCGGGGCAAAACATACCCGCGACCCAACGATGGATTTCCCACCAGGACAAGGGGGAGAGCCCTTTGGGTCCGCTCCTCTGTTGCAAGAGACTAAAGGAAGCACACACTCTCAAGACCAAGCCGCAGACTACCGAACAGCAACCGGAACCTATCGAGCTTACATCTGGAAGAACCTCTACAAGGTGCTGAAATTCATCCTCATCTTTGGCACCGTCGGCGTGATTCTCGCCATACCTGTCATTGTCATTGGAAACGATAAAGTCATGAAAAAAGCCGAAATCACACTCGATGAGTTCTTTGCGCAGAAAGACAGGCAAACAGTCTATTACATTTTTCTCTGGCTACTAGCAACATGGATCTGCTTCGCCATCTTTTACATGTTTGCTAGTGCATTGCCGTACATCTTTCGATTTGTGGCTCGGTAAGTTTGACCTACCCCTGAAAAGCATGATGGTTCTATCTAGTGGTTATGGCTGACGGCTCTGATGTGAACAGCTTCGTCAACCCAGCCCACATGCGATACTGGCGTGTCATACGCACACTTAAGCGACCGGTTTGCATAATTGGGGTAGTTTCCTGCTCATTTGTTGCCTATGCCATCACAGTAGCAGAGAACGCAGCCGTCCTCGCCATCGTCTTTGACGTTCCCGAGGATGACCTCAAATGGGTCGACTTCATCGGCGACTTTCTCGAACAAGGCACCCTCTGGGCTGTTTTCTACGGCATCTGGAAGATAATCATGATCTACATCACCATCCACTTTCACAGCAGATCCGACCACACCAGAATCACAAAATCCAAAGAAATGCACAACGCTCTTGTAGCCCTTTACGAAGCATCTCTCTACCTTTACCCAGTCGGCACGCCAGAGTTCACAGAAGAAGACACAGTAATAGGCAACGCAACCATGGCCGAGCACGGCGAATACCGCATCCGCGCGACAAGCTATCTGCGCAGATTAGGTGTAGATCACTACGGCATCACCTCATTCTTTGGCAACTTTCTCTCAGGCGATCCCAAGTCCCACTGGCTCAAACCGTCCTCAAGCTATGCTACCGTAGAACGAAGCATCGCGAATCCCGAATCAGCCGCCGCCTTGGCCAGACGAATCTGGCTCTCAATGGTCTCCGTCGGTAACGAGATCCTAACCGCAACCGACATTGCTGAAGTTCTGGGTCCCTTCAGGAAGGAAGAAGCCTCAACTTACTTTACGGCGCTCGACGAGTCCGAAATAGGCGACATCCGCTTGGAGGAGATGGAGTGGACCGTCGCCGAGGCGGGCCGCGCGAGACAAAACATTTACAAAAACATGCAAAACATGGAGCACTGCTTAAACACCTTCGACTGGGTCATGCTGGCCGCGCTCGCGGCGATAGAAGTCTACTTTATAATGATGTACTGGATCCCCACCCTCAAGGAGATCCAAGACACGATCAAGTTCCTCAGCTTCGGTCTGGGTTTCGCCGTGGGCCGGACGGTCCACCACTTCCTGGCGGGCTGCATCTTTATCCTGTTCGACCACCCTTACGACGTCGGAGACCGGATCGAGCTGTGGAGCGGGCAGTCGAAGCAGTCCGTCTCGCTGACGGTCGTCCGCACGTCGCTGCTCTACACCGTCTTCAAGAGGGTGGACAACTGGATGGAGCTCCAAGCGGGCAACGAGTGGCTGCAGCAGTGCCGCATCGAGAACGTCACCCGCTCCGGGAGCAACCGCCAGGCCGTGACTTTTGGTATTGACGTCGGGACGAGCTTCAAAGACTTGCAGTTCCTGCGCGGCGAGCTCGAGTCGTTCCTCAGACACCCCGACAACAAGCGGGATTACCTGCCCAGCTTGGGTCTGGCCATTGCGGGGGTGGGCGAGCTGAACAAGCTCGAGATGAGGTGCGTCTTCACGCACAGGAGTAACTGGTCCAACGAGCCGCTGAGGGCTGCGAGGTCCATGAAGTTCATGTGCGCGCTTGTGGCTGCCACGCGCAAGATACCGCTTGGCAGGCCTGATGGGCAGACGTTGGGCCTGCCGTTCAATCCGGCGAATTATGTCATGTTGAGCGCTGAAGAGGCTGAGAGGCAGGCTGAGGAGACGAGGGCGAAAAGGGAGAAGGAGAGGTGGGATGCAAAAGAGAAGGAGGGTGTTGTTGATTTGAGCAGTGCTGTGAGGGGCGATCAAGGGGGGATTATGGGTGACGAGGAGGTTGTCAGGGCTGCTGTGGAGGAGATGGAGAGGAGGAGAATGGAGGATGCTAAGAGAGAGGAGGAGGAGGAGGAGGAGGAGATGAAAGCTAGACAGGTGTTGAGTAAGCTGCCGGCTGTTCCTAGGGTTGGGCCGCCGCCGAGGGGGAATGCAGGTGCGAGTAGTGGGTTTGAGTCAGTGCCTTTGGGTGGTCGTGGCGGTGGGTTGAGGGCTGTGCCGCATTTTAGGGGATAATTAGGGATTGAGATTATTTTCTTGCAAACTATTAAATAAATAGACTATGGAGTCAATGCTCCACAGTTAACACCCAAGGCAAAAGGAGAGAAAAAGAGAAGAAGAAGAGAACAAAAGTTTGCCAATCCATCTCCAATTTTATCCCGGGGCCCCCCAGGCCACACGTTGCGGGGGTTATGCCGTGACAGCAGGACATCTGTCCATTCCTATCAATATATCCGAAACTCCTCACAAAGATTATTCCTAAAAACTTGCCCATCCATAATTCCATGTACATACGCTTCCCCGATAAACTTGACGCAGTTGCCTGGCCCGTCAATTGGCCGCAAAATGACGGGGAACCGGCCCCCTCGCGGAATCACGAGGAGGTCATTAACTTGGGTATGCAGGGGAAGCAGGCATAGACGACGAGGGCTGCCCTCCGTAATGCCCAGTTTCCGGTTTGCCGTGTGTCCCAAGTACGGCCCGAAAGTGCCCACGTCAAGGTATACTGCGTCCAGGTCTTCCCTCAACACACCCTCAAAGTTCTCAGGAATAAGGTTGCGGAAATTCCGGTCATTTTTGTTGATGATGCCCTGGGGCACAAGATTGTATCCCGTGATGGTACCATCCGTGGTGGTGTTCACCTGGACCATGGACCGGTTGCAATGCAGCCAGAGTTGAAAAGATTCCTCTCGCTCCTTGAGAGTCTTGCTTCCGTCTTGATGCACCCCCGTCGTCAAGGTCTCGCGGAAAATTGTCATGGCTTCACTGGGTGCTACTGACTCCCCCAAGCTCGTTTTGACAAAACCCTCCCAAGCAATGTACTGCCGTGCATGCGCAAAGAACCTCTGGAGCGCGTCCTTGAAATCTTCCATCGACGACCAGGTCGTGAAGGCGAACTTGGAGTCGGGCGTAACTACTACCTTGGAATGCCACTTTGGCTGCGCTTCAGTCAACCTTGCGATGCGGTCTAGCTTTTGTCCTTGTACGACAAGGATCTTGTTGTCTCCATCCCAATGAGGGTTGCAGGGGATTCCTCGAGAGGCGTGGGTTGTCCGTCTGTTTCCTCGGGCGTCTTGCAGTAACGGGGCAGCAGAGTTCAAGTCGTCAGTTTTCCCCCAGTCTGGGACCCAAGATGGCAGGGGCAAGTCCGTCTGTTGGCAGAATCCCAGCGCGTCGAGGTTGTGACAAGTGTTGACAATGGCCCTGGCGGCAGCACTGTAAACATCCGCTGGTTCAGACTTGTAGTTCGGCTTCAAAGCTATCCCTTCGTCGTCTTGAATAGTGTCTTGCACCAGGCCCAGGACGGAGAAAAGTTTGTCTCGGGGTACGGTAGCCTTGCGTCCAGAAGTGCATGCCAAGTAGTACAGAAGCTGATCTCCTGGGGTTTTGAAGTCCACCTGTAGGGATGTGATTGCCTGGAGCTTGTCCAGCACCTCGGTTTGGGCAGGCGCTGCGACTGCTCCGACCCCCCTGGGAAAGTAATCCAAGAGGGTGGCTCGCCTTATAGCATCGCACAAAACCCGCCAGTCGACATTTTCAGTCCCCATGACCAAGAGGGCGCTTTCGGCCAAAATGATTTCCTGGAGTGTCCATGCCCGTTCCCACCACGTGTTTGCAAAAAAGCTGTTCCAGTCTTGGTACGAGTCCCGAAGTGCCTCTTGGCTCATCACTGGCACAGAAGATGCCCAGTCTCTGAGTTTCTCAATCTGAGCAAAGACTTTTCTTGAGTGCTGGGTGGCATTCCCGAACCAGACGACCGTGCGTAGAGAGTAGCGGTAAATGTCTCCCATCATGCCTACTTGGACAATCTTTTCATCGTCGTTGGTTTGATCGATGCATATGGCGTCGACCCAAAGGACTCGCGTGTCGTCCAGACTGCGGAGATTGAAGAGGGCAGATTGCAGGTTTTCCCTGATGAGCCACGTCTCACCATTCACCTGAATAGGCTTGTCTGGAGGTTGATTTCCCCAGACGTATGACAAAGCCTCAAAGCAGTTCTTTTCGCTGTCGAGATCCGAGACCACGAGATGACACTGAATGCCGTCCCCAGGAGCGCCCGGAAGGAGATGGAGGAGTCGGAACGCCCTCAGATTATCCGAGGGCAAAGCCAAATTTTCATACGGTCAGTTGCCGCCTCAGCCTGGGGCGAGCTGGAAGAAGAGTTGTTCGGCATGGTAGCAAGGTACGAGAGTGAAGAATGTGTTGAGAAGTGGTCAATATAGTCGAATTGTTGTTGACTGCCTTGATCATCTCTTTGAGGTAGAAAACACTACCTGTATTTGTAGACTTACACAAAGTCCCTGGGTGGCCTCCTTTCTGACAGAAAAGAAAGTGGCTGCAGCCCTCTCCAACCATCAAGTCCCTGCGTGTGCCCAACAAATGTGGCCGCTGCCTCTCCCACCAATAAGCATTTGCAACGTAGTTCGGCGCGTACATGTAGCACATGCATATATGGCTGGGCGGGCTACCTTCCTGCAGCCAAGGCAGGGAGCCTTGGGCACCAAGTTCCCGAGATAGGACCGGAAAAAAAAGGGGGGGAGGTGGGTGTCAAATCATGTAGTTTGAAAGCCTGAGCTATGTCTCCTAGAAGATCAACGCCCCTCCCCAAAACCCTGACACTAATTAGAAAAAATCCAAACGTCGCTTCCCAACCTGCCTCTGTGAGAGCATCCTGCCTTTCCCCTGAGAGGGGCTGCGTTAAATATCCTCCACGCATCCCAAAATATTCCACCTCGCTATTTATTTTCATGTTACGTCGCCCAAAATATCCAACATCGCTTCCCAAATTTTCATGTATGCAATAAAATGATTCAACATCGCACCCCCAACCTCTGTGGGAGCGCCCTGCCTTTCCCCTCAACTGAGAGAGGGGCTGCATTACTTATCCTCTAGGCATCCAAACCATTGTGAGAGCTGTTGTGTGTGTATTTTGTGTATGTGTTTATGTTTAATGCATATATGGACACTATGACTTGTGACTAGTAGAGAAATTGTTTTTGTGTGTATGATACTGGGAACGCTCGCGCTTTTAAAAAATAAATAAAAGTGATAAAAAGAGGCAAATAAGCCTAGTATAATCACAACCATATATACTTCATTTCTCTATAGAAGAAAGATACTAAGCCATTAATAAAGGTACTAAAAAGGCCTGCAACAAGACAACAACAATACTAACTGGTAAATATCTCTTAACACTGAATTATCCTAGGTACTAGAACTCGCGTTTTACAGGTCCTCAGCGTCTTACCGTAGAAAGTCCCTTCCGGTAAACTTAAGCTATAACATTATATATATCCGCTTATACTAATTCAGTATACTTCTCTTCTTAATTATTTCCCGCTTATTAAATAACTAACAAAACAAGATCATAGGAAGGGTCCTCCTCTATCAATAAATAATACTTAAAAGACAATTAGCACAATCGGCTATATATATATCTATATTTCCCATATTCTTGATGCTACATAGCTAGCATCTCATAGTTGAAATGAATGTGCACACTCTGTCTCTGTTTATTTTGGGTCCGTCGTATTTTCTCGGTGAAAGCCGCACTCGTCAGAGCAATGATGGTTGCCATGGGGGCGAACGACTGAATTCCACCTTCAAACTCATTATTCGACATGGGGGCAGCATTTGATTGGGTCATAGATAATATTGTACTTCAATAGGAAGCGGCAACAGTAGAATACAGTGTAAAACGGGATATAGAGCCTACTGGGCCGAATGCTGCTCTTCCCGTTGTTGCCCTCCCGGATGATGTCGTCCGCAAATTGGCCTCGCTAGGGAACTTCGCTAGCTCCTCCACGATTATTTCCTAAAACCTGTTTGTTTGGCCTTTTATTTTTTTAACCACCGGGGCTAAGGACGGCAGCGTGTATGGATGCTCTGTGCCAAGGGGCTTGCTGCTAAAGTTGGGAATAATCCTCCATTAGCTCTACCGATAAAGCTTCTGAGTGTCCACCCCGATCTTTCAAGTAATGCGAGGCTGGCTATGCTTGCCGGCGTATCTGGGTGGTCGGGCCCGAAGCTTGGTTTTGCGAGTCTCCATCACCTGCAGATCTAGTCCTTCCACTGTCCTACATTCGCGCAACGAGTGTTTTGGCTTTCTGTGCGGAGCAAACAACCAGCTTCCTTTGAGTAGTGTTTGGCGTTTTCTGGCTGATTCGTTCCCGGCCGACCACTTTCTTTCACACTGAAAGCCCCATCTGCTGTGCCTTTCTAGACCATCCCCGTCTACCGCTAATTCGAGAAAGGGGGTTCCGGTTCAGTAAGGTTCAAAATGTAGCCCCTTTCCCCACCATCTCTCCACACATAACCCTACTTCCAAGCTGTCTTCTTTTTTCTTTTTTAACTTTCCTGCCACCTCAATTCTCAAGCAATTGTGCTACTTTTTGGTTTAAAATGAAGCCCACAGAATGGAATTACATACAGAAAGATATCGAAAATCCCATCGAGGATGTCCTTAATAGGAAAGGTTAAAGAGAAGTTACCGCTCAGCACGAATTCTATACACCACACTATGCCGGAGGATCTTGGGCATCCTTTAACCTAATATGGCCTACTAAAGTCAATAGAGACTTTTGTATAAGGAAAAAGCCAAGCTTATTCCATGATCGACCTTCCATATCAAGATGAGATAGACCAGCACTTTTCATTTACTCGCTCGGAATTTGTGCAATTGATGTGCGAAGCCGACGGGAATGGGGAGGGAGGGGGTTCTGGGTATGCTCGAGAGATACACGACTATTGCGGATCATTATAATAACATAGAGGGCTTCTCGGCTTAGAATGACGTTTCAGGATGAGTTGGTCCAAGAAGCTGTGCCGCAGTCTACAGTACATACATGTCTAGCCAAGAGGGCGGGGTACGCCAGCGCGTCAGCACGCTACAAGCGGTCAGCGGGGTAACACCAATAACAAGGCATGCGCTAATACATACATACATACGTAGGCGAAGGCTGCCTTATAGGGGACCCACCATCGCCGGTCCTCTTTTATGTTGGCGATTCCCATTTTTGCGGAATCTGCCTTTCTGCTCCCAGCTTCCCACGGGCTTCCCTCAAGGTGATCAGCCGTCATGGCTGACCCGATCGGAGTGACTGCATCCATAATTGGGATCGTATCATTCGGCCTCAAGCTGGGAACGACACTACAAGCATGGCTCGAGACGGCATCCGAAGCCGACGACTGGATCCGCGACATCATATTCGATGTTAACACCACTACCTCGGTACTTCGCCAGCTCCAAGAGATCATCGACGACGATAAGCTTGCAGCTAAGCAGCAAAACCGCCCCACACTTCTTAAGCCTGAAGGGTTGGAAAGAATCCAATTACTGGCTGATCAGTGCGAGAAGAGTTATAAAGCAATCATTGTCCTGGTATACAAAGCGTCAAGCCAGGAGTCAAAGGAGCCACCTAGTCTGGAAACGCCCAATTCAAATTTGATCAAGTCGCTCACCCTATTGAGGAGACTTCGATGGCCACTGCGTGAACCGCGGGCGAGGCGTTGTCGAGAAGACTTGCGGTGGCTGAAGGTCAGCCTATTGCTTCAGCTGCAGATCGTCAATATCTCCCACTTGCATTTTAAGTAAGCCATTCCGACCATTCCACACCATCAGGCAGTTGAGCAACTGACGCTGTCTCCTAAAAAATAGCCAGAAATCCGATGGTACACAGAGTGGTGGTGACTTGGAAGAGGAGGCCCTGCTCAGGATGACTGCCGAGAAGTTAAAGCATCGTCAACTAGTTATCGCCAAGCAAAATGCAAAGCAGAAGGAGGCAAAGAAGTCACAGCACAGGTCACCCACACCGGAAGTTCCTGCCTCGCCTCCAAGGTCCGCTCCACCGGTTCTCACTGTGAGGCCTCTCTCTTCTGCGCGGCAAAAATTTGCAGCGCCACTGGCAACACCTTCGCCTCCAGCGGGAGGACCGACAGCGGCACTTCATGTTCTTCCAAAGCACATCGATACGGCTATGACTAGCTCTCCGCTACTGGAATGCTCATCTTTAGAAGCGGACGCCCCTCGCGGCTCAGCAATTGTTGGTGGGCCAGGCAAGAGAGACTCGGAGAGTGAAATCGGGACTGCCAATATTGCTGGTGCTGAGGTTCCTGGCACAGGATTTATACCCATGCTTCAGACTGGCACGGTGGCCTCACCCGTCCCTGAGGGCTTAGAAGCTGCCCAAGTCGAGTGTTTTTCTGAGAGCCCAAAGCCCGGCACAAAAGATGAGAACACCCAAAACATTCAACTGCTCAGCCCAGATCCCGGCCCCATTCCAGAACGCGGGCTTAGAAACGCTCCTCCGACTCCTCCGCAGTCGTCCACTTCGCTTGTTCAGTCCTCTGTTGCGGCATTATCTAGGAACTCCTCCAAGTCCAAGCTCCTCAGCTTTAACGTCCGCAACTACTTTCGCAAATCCACCACCACCTCCCCCCTTCCCTTTACAGATCTTGAAGCCTGGATTATTGCGTCGAATGACCTGGACAGTGTTCCAGAAAAACTTCATTTGAGCCGCCAACAACTACAAAAATCGCTCAGGTTGCTGGAGAGAAAGGCACCTTCCCTCCCGATCATGACGCCGACTCAGCGCTTTCTCATCGATAAGGTAGTCGAGGTCGCACGCAAAGACAGCTCGCACCAACGAACCCGTCTCACCGTCCAGGAACGCAAGGAACCAGGTCAGCCGGGCGCTTACATTGTTTACTTTTCCCTCGGTGAGCTTCAGCTGCCTATTTATTTCAAGGATGCCCACGGGAGGAAGTACGATCTTCCCTACGAGACAGTGATAATCTGGGAGGTATGAAACAATGCCGCCGTATTCTGCGAGGTACATAGATTACTGACCAAGATAAACTACAGGACATGAGAGCGAAGATCTGCGAGATGTACAAGGGAACAACCTTACCCAAGATTGATGAGCAAGAGATTGTCGATGGCAAGTACGACCTCAAGCTCGAGGGAGGTGGAGTAATCCTCCCTACGCTCTGGGCCATCACCGTCAAGCCCGGCGCCAAGGTCTCGATGCACATGTGGCCGGAAGAATCAGAAAGATTTGTGTATGAAAAGCCAAGACTCATCGAGTATTCCCGCGGCATTGAAGGTGGACTCTCAGCGAACCGACCAACCCCTCACTCGGCAATGACAACTCAAAGACGAGTCAATATGCCTCCTAGTTCTTATTATTCGCCTCCTTCTCCTCCTCCGATGCCTCCTTCTCGCAGACCACAACCAGCACAACCTACAGGTTCCTATATGCCCAGTGATTATCGCAGACCTACATTCTCACCCACAGATGAGTTTGGGTGGACAGAACCAGGCAGGCGTACGCCGCCGCCGCTGGAGCCCCTGAGGGAGCGGCGCACACCTGCGCCTCGTGAAAGAAGGCGGGGGGTTGCCAATGACATCGGACTCGAGAGCAACGATACCGCCAAGTCAAAGCAACGCGCGCGGAGTCGATCAAGATCCATCCGAGCCGCCCATGACTTTGATTCGTTCATGCATAACCAGACCGAAGCTGAAGAAGATGAGGAGGAGGAGGAGGAGGAATTTGGAGTGATCGATTTCTCAGAGGTGCTCAAGGATGCCGAGGAGGAGGGTCAGGACGCGGTTGCTGGTATGCTGAAAAGGTTTACGAATATCGCGGAGGAGAAGATTGAAGCTGCTACGGCTCCAGCAGATTCGATCATGACTGCGGAGAGGGGGAATGAGTCGAGGCCAACCACGACGCGCATGCCAGTTTCGGATACCAGGCGCTATAGCTACAGCAGCCGGTAATGCAACGACGTTGATGAGACTAGAAAGTGGTGACCGATAATCCGATCCCGTCTACTTGCTCGAAAGTAACGCAGACTCAAAATATGACTTTCCTTTCATGGACAGTGAGATCACAAGTCAGGTAGGTTTAGATTTGCTACTGCAACCAGGCGCAACGGCGAGGGATGTGAACAGAAGTGAGCCTTATACTGCATACATAGCCTTATTTTCCTGATGCACTACAAGAAAGAACCGGCAAGCACCAATAGCCATTGTATTAGATATTATTACCAGGAAATACACGTTGCGTTAGTCGGGAATGTCCTTTCGATCTGGGCCCAATGCCTTCCTCCGCCTCCAGAAATCCGTCTGGGCATTGCAACACTAGGCCTGACACGGCAACCCAAACTCCGCGAATAGGGGTTGCATTAAGCGACCATCAACAAACTCCCTTGGTGGGTTTTTTGAAAATTATTTTGGCCTTTCACACCACGCGGCCGTTCTGTCTTTCTGTGCTCTGTTACTCTGCTCATCCAAAAGGCTGACGATGAAATTCACAACAAACCACACGTAAATTGTCCACCCAACTTTTTGTCCCCCAGTCGTCCCACTTCATTGCTGATGTCGACTGGATAGTAGTTGGTCCTTTGGGCGCGTGGAGAGATTTGATGATCTTGGCTATGTTGCTGCTGAGATTTAGCAGCTCAATCTTTGTTTGACTTTTTCAGCGAAATTCTTTTGCAGATCATCATTCTCATGCGACTGCTTTTATACATGTAACCCCGTGCAAGCTCGCCCTTGACACGGCTATGTCAGCTCCCCTTGCGCCTGCACAAACCTCGGCTTTTCAAGCGCTCCTCTAATGCTTTCAACGACTTGACGAGGTCAGTGTATATCTCTGCCGGAGCCTCTCGTCGCTGGTTACTTTGAGTTCTGCAATTCCTCGCTGTAGGAATTCAACTTCATTGGACGAGTTTTTTTGCTTGAGTGCTTCATGCGCGGCACGGAGGTCTTCCAGAGGCTCCTGTTGGAGGTTTTTATTCTCTTTTCTCAGGTTCCTCAACTCCTTGTGCCAGCTCAGCGTCGCGAGTTTTCCTTAGTTCCTTCGACTGCACTTCGAGGACCTCCTTTCCCTTGTGGGCGTCTGTTAGTAGTTTCAATAGCTCTGCCTGTTTCTCTTCAGCCTTGATCAGCTTCGTCTTGAGGGCGACCTCCCGGGTGAGGTGGTCCACGCCGACTGTACGGTCGAAGAGTGAAGACATGGTGATAGAAGCTACTAGCGATTCAATTGTGGCTTTGTGCGGAGCAGCTGTCCAGGAAACAATAACCCGCAGACTCGAGGATCCGTGCGAGATGTGGAGCCTTGTCAAAATAGGGCGGCGAGGTGCCGAGCGAAGTAGTACTTGTAGGTCGTGGTGGTAAAAAAAGAAGTGTTTATTGAGATTTCGGCTAAGAAAGTAGGGCTGTCAATTTCTTGTAGCGACAGCCCAAACCGAAGCGAAGTGATCGATCGAGACGGTGACTTGGCAAGGACGCCTGAAGGGGACTACTGTGAAAGAAATAAAGATCTTGGAAAGTAATAATCGATATATAGCAGGTTGAGTAAGGTGGTTGGGGTGGGGTAGATATTCTTTTCTTTTCTGCCTGAGATGGAAAGGTTGCAAATTTGCAACAGTGTCAAATCATCATCTGAACCTGACAACAAGAGTTGCTGCTGCAGCCGAGAGCGGGCCTTGTGGTTAATGCGCTATGTAAATCCGTGCTATAAACGCGTCCGATCCACTGTGTGCTGACTGGAAGCAGAGGGAAGCCGGGGTCTTGCGGTGCGGAACATTGCAGTTTTGGCGTCACCCTGAGAGTGATGGTATGGCCGTCTCTTGTTGACTTACAGCGGGAGTTCTCGCTGGAGAGTTTACTGTACATATGGTTAGGCCCAATCATGTAGTTCCTGACGATGGTCTAGAAGAGAGAGTGGGAGTCTCATAAGACACGGTTGCCTCCTATATACATCATTAGAGACATGTGCAAACATGAAGAAATCATGATCCCACATAAGCCACATAGGGAATGACGCACTGCAAATTCCAAACAAACCGACCCACGATTTGCTTTATTGTTCTTCTAGACACACGGATTCACTTGTGACTAATACTAGCATATACATGTAGTATTTACCCTTCTTTGAAGATTTGCAAATAATCTGAAAAGTCTGAAAAGAGACCTGATGAGAAACCAACTCAACACCACATTTCAATCATCAACATTCTAAACCAAGCGGCTTGGTTGGGGTATTCCTTCAAGGCTATCGACAGGTACTTGTGCCAGTCATCAGACCAGTGCCCAAGGCCCCAAAAGGCCATTGAATACTCCCAGTAGCTTGGGTACCATCCGCCAAATTCCCAGTCTACGAGCACAACGCTTCCGTCGAGCCGGACCATTATGTTCTTCCTTTGAAATTCAGCGTGGGTAAAGACGGGAGCGCCGCTGCCGCGGAGGATGGAGGGGAGAACACGTCGTAGGTATTCGGCCTTGTTAGTCACACGCTCGCCGCATTCGGCGAGGTATATTCGAACGAAGCAGTCAATGAGTTCATCTTCGGTAAGAAACGATCCCGTGACCTCTTGGCGACTCTGGGGAGCATCGAACATGTCGTCCAGGGGAGGGCCACCATTGATATTCCCAAAGTATCCTGGGTGCTGTAGCTGCCGGAGCTGGTCAAAGTGGCTCCGGAGCTGTGTTGCGATGCGAGTTTTCTCGATATCATCGAGGCCGGGCCACAGCGAAAGAAGCGAGTCACCCTCGATGTATTCCATCACGATATACGTGATTGGGTAGCGATGTTGCTCTCGTCGTTGCTGATAAATAGCGTAGACCTTTGGGACGGGCACCCCTGCATGCTTCTGCACATACAAAATATTCTCACCCTCAATCGGGCGGACATCAGGCCCGAATTTGACAATGAAATTCTTCCAAATGCGTACAAGCGAACGGCTGGGGGTGTCTTTGATAGTCTCACCCGAACTGTGCATGTCGTGTGGCGTCGGAATGAGGTTGCCATAAGAAGTGTCCTTGAATAGGATGTTGTAGGGCTTCGATTCTAGCATGTTGAAATATCCAGAAAACCAGTGATACGTTTGTTTTGACGAAGAGCGATTTTGTTGGGCGCCGGTATGTAGATGTTTGCGAGGATGAAAAATTGATGGCGGCACTGTAATAACTATACTGGCAATGGCCGAGTGCTGGTGGTCGTGGTCGATAAACGTGTTGATGGTTGTCAACCTTGGTGGGGGGTGCGGGTAGTCGGTTGCCGCCCAAGAAAAAAAAAAAGAAGAAGTAGAAAAAAAAGAAGAAGAAAAAAGAGCGACTACGCGGTCGGTTGCAATTGATCTGGGAAAAAGATAGTATTGGAAGAAAGCTGCAATTGAGAAGATTCAAATACCAATTGAAAAGAAGCTCAAAAAAAGTTGTCGTGGGAAAGAAGTTGTAGGTGGAAGGTTATTGCAGGTGGAAGGTGGTTGTTGGTGTTGAAGGTTGAATGCCCCGACCTTCCAAAAAGGAAGGCCGGCCAGGCTCCCTGCCCACGAAAAAAAACGGAGACTGCATACAATCTAATACTTGAATGTTTGTAGCGAGGTGCACGCCCAATTCACACTTTCCTACCATAGTATGCCTATTTCACTTGTTTGTACGCCTATTCAGCTTCTGTTAATGCATTCCTGACTCCTCCAGACCACCACTCACACTCGAATTACCTCACATCACACTTATCATCAGTCGCCACCATCAACATGGCGGCTCCCATCTCATCCCAGTTCTCACCCGGCTTCGCATCGACATTCAAAAAGGCCGACGATCTCAGCGATACGCACAAGCGATCATGCGACGACCTTATCATAAGATTCCACGAGGCCCTCGCCCTCCCCAGCCCCGGCCACCCAACGACAACCGCCGCACGTGGCTCTGGGAGTGGGTTTTCGAAAACTAAGACACGAATTGTCCCATCTCACACCCAGGTGCGATCCGAGCTCGCCGTGCAGTAGAGACCATGACAAAGGTCGGGGTTTAGAACGACAACCTGACTATTGGTAACCCTACCACCCCCTCAAAGCGGAAGCAGTCCGCACAGTCATCATCAACCGCCCTTACCCAAACCAAGCGAGAGCGAATGGTCGGCGCGGCCGCATATATGAAGCCGAATCTCAATTGGGATGATTTCGGCATTTCTTTCCCAATCTGCGACGTGAATGGCTCGTCGTCCAACGCCAGATTCGTGAACTGGAACCCAGGATGGACCCCCTCTCAGGCCAGGGTCCAGGCGATGACCAACTGGGACACCACGAGTCCAAGAGGGGTGGTTGGCTGGTATTCAGGACGCCCCGATGCGGGTAACCCACTCCCGTCAGCGGCCGTCCACCAGGCAACTTCCCACCTGAAGGGTGTCTGTTCCTACAAGGTCGCTAAATCAAGAAACTAGATAGGACTGGGACTAAATCGAAGGCTGGTCAAATATTGGAATACGTCCTGAGTATCAGACGGAACCGCTGCATTCTGTTTTTTGATACTGTAGAGTCAGCAAGTGTTGCAGGACTTTCGTGTTGAAAATTAAAAACCGATTTTAGGCTGTTTGTTGCGGGCGTCTAGCCGCCGCCACACTAAATACACAGGGGTGTCAAGTGTGAATATCATTTCATCAAGGAAAATGACTTCAATATTCAGCAATATGTCTTCCGAATTTGCACAACATTTTCCCAGGAAACATGACACTTTGGTTGTAATATATGTTATAGCTAACCAAATCTTATTCAAGGTCATTCTTTAACAATTCCAACATGTCATATCCTGTTTACCTCGCCGCTTACCTTGGAGGTGGTGCGCGGGACCATCATAGGATCTTCGTCGAAACGGATTCGGACGGTGCCGGAATGATCTTCCACGTCGTCGGAAACGTCCAGGAAGGGATGATATTCGAACATAAACCGGCAGAAAAGCCAGAAACATCGCTGTCTTTCGTATCGAAGAGCGCCCTAGGGTGGGTGGCTGCCTCTGATATGGACCTCCTTGAAGCGACCTGCCGAGCGAACCCCCCTCCCGAGAAGCAATTTAACGGGCCGAGGCGCATCAACCCAACCAAACCCCTCCGGCGCTGCCAGGAATGGACGGCCGAGACAATTCAAACGCTCAGGGAGAGCGGAATTGTCAGGAACGACGTCCGCGCCGTCTCTCACGAGCGATCGAATTCTGGCGAGAGGCCAAGACACAGGTCCTTTCCCGGTCGGCCCGCGCGTCTGGGTCCGAGCCCTCCAGCGGTGACACCTCTTAGGACGGTTACTAGACCTACAGTTCCAAGTACAAGAATTGGTATCACGTATGTCCACAGCGATGGGACGACGTCTTGGGCCGGCCAGCAGAGCCGCAGTTAGAAAAATTCGCCACAACTTATTGGCATTTCCTTTGATTTGTTGTTGTTTTTTGGTTTTTGGTATTTAGTTTTTAGTTTTGGTTTTTTTGCGTTTAGATAGTTTTTGATATAATTACCTTTATCATATCCTCCCTCTATAGATCGGTCTATTTACTCGTCGCTCTTGTTCAAGTCCACTTAGCTGATTAGAGACACATCATTGTTCGTTTTATTATTGCTACCAAACACACGTGTAGCCTCCAACTCTTCCAAGTCGGCCAAATTTTGCCGCTATACCTACATAAACAGGGAAGCCCAAGTGTAAATAATACAGTACCCAGATCTGCTCTTTTATTTTGGTAGCGGGGGGGAAAAATAGCCGACTTAATATTTCATGTTGAATGCTTGGGGTTATTCCCCAACATTTTTAATGTACAAGTCAAGGGCCAACACGTAACGCAGAAAATCAGAAAACCATGGAAGCTATTATAGATTTAGAACTCATCAGAAGGAGACATTTTAGTTTTGAAGGTATTGAATTAAGTATTGTAGGTGGGTAGATGGGTTAGGTAGGTATATCAAGCCGCGTACGGCATTTGATCCCCCTCCCCTGTTAGAAAAAAATTCTAAAATAGACAAAAGAAAAAACGCTAGTGTTGTAAACAAAATATGCAAATGTATCCCATCCATCCATCTATTCCCTCAGCCCCAATGGGTACCCCGGCGGCACCACCCCATCTATTAGAATTTATACAAGCCACACTGGCATCACCACTTCTCTAGTTTAAGCCATAGCCATCACGAGATTGTTGTTGCCGCTCTTGCGGATATCCTTCCACCCGGTGCCCCAGACAAAGAACAAGCTCAGCGCCAGCGAAGCGGCGGAGATGTAAAAGGTATTGTCGATAGCCTCCGAGTAAGCCGAGAGCACCTCTCTCAGGACCGCAGCCTCCTCGACGACGTGGCGGATGCCAGTGGCGCCGGCGTCGATGACAAGCTGCACATCGACTGATGGTGCGTACTTGGGAATCAAGTCGCGCAGACTGTTGTTGAAGATTGTGTTGGCGATGGTCAGCCAGATGGCCGTGAGCATGTTCTGCGCAAACATGAGGGTGGCGATGGCGATGGGGATCTTTTGCGGCGAAAGCGAGTGCTGCGCGGCCAGGATGGGCATCTGGATGCCCATGCCGCAGCCGGCACCGAACAGAATCTGGAAGCCGATCCACTTGGCTACCGAGGTGTCGACGCTCAGGGTGGACATGAGGCCGGTCGCGATCGAGGTGATGACGGCGCTTGCGACGCTCCAGGGGAGGTAGTAGCCCCACTTCTCCACGAGCATACCCGAGATGACGGCAGCGCTGAGCTGGCCCAGGATGTTGGGAAGGGTGTAAACACCGCTCATGATGGCCGAGGCGTTCTTGACCGACTGGAAGTAGATGGGGAGGTAGTAGATGAGGAGGAACAGGGCGGCCATCAGGAGCCCGTAGACGATGCACCCGCACCAGACGACGGTCATGGACACGATGGAGAAGGGAATCAGAGCATTGTCGCCCTGGCGGTGCTGCCAGTACAGGAACAAGGCCAAGGTGACTCCGGATCCGACGAGCAAGCCGACGACGACCGAGCTGTCCCAGGCGTGCACGGTGCCACCCCACTGCAGAGCAAGAAGAAGCTCGATTGCGAAACCGGTCAGGAGGATGAAGCCGAGAATGTCGAGCTCACGGAGCAGCGCCATTGCTCCCGCGAATCCGGTTGCGGCTTCAGTGGCAGGGGCCGACTTCTTGGCATCGTCGCTGTAGGGTGCCTGGATCTTGGGGATGCGGACGTACCACATGGCGGGCGCGACGAGGACGGCAAAGGGGAGGTTGATGTAGAAGCACCAGCGCCAAGACGAGTAAGAGGTGAAAGCTCCTCCGATCAGGGGACCCATGACGATTCCGAGCTGGCTCAGGCCGATGAGGATGCCGTTCATGGTGGCACGCCTGTGGACCGGGACGGCGCTGGCGAGGATGGTGAGACCGCCGTTCTGGAGGCCGGCGACTCCGAGACCGGCAACGGCACGCCCGATGATCAACATGTTGGATGAAGTTGCGACGCCGCAGAGGAGGGAGCCGACCTCGAAGATGGCGAAGAACCAGATGAACGTCCACTTTTGGTCTAGGGTCGCGTATATCTTGCCGGTAAGGGGTTGGACCGCAGCGCTGTAATTGAGAAAGGAGGTTAGTTATCTTTCCCGTCAGGATTGGTTTTTTTTTTTTTTTTTCAGTCGAAGACTTACCTAGCAAGTTGAAAGGCCGAGCCATACCAGCCCACGTCCCCGAGGGAGCGGAAATGACTGGTGATCTCTGGAGTGGCAGTTCCGATGATGGAGGAGTCGAGAAGCACGAGAAACATGACGATGCTCAGCGCGGTCATCAGAGTCCACAAGGGGAGACCCGTCAGCCATTCTGGTTCAAAGTCATTGTTGGATGAGTCGGATGAATCAGCAGCAAGATTATCGCTGGAGGTGTGGTGTTTTTCTCGGAGCTGCTCGTTCATGTCGTTGACAGTCATGTTGATAGAGTGCTGAGATGCAGCATTGGTAGTAGGGTGTTCCATTGTGGCGAGTGATGGTAATGGTAACTGAGTGTACTACTGTAAGTGTGTGTTGTGTAAGAGCATGATTCTTTCGAGTTGTTGATGGTCTTACTTCAACATTACTTATGTCACTTTAGTCATCGTAATTACAGTCTCATGTTTCCATGCCCAGTGATGCAAAATTGCTAAATCCAGTCAAAATGCTAAGTCCAAAAGCCAGTTGGTATTGCTAAGTCCAGTAAAAGCTAAGTCCAATTGAAACGCTAAAGTCCAAGACGGGTAAAAATGCCAAGGCCAACTTGTAATGCTAAAGTCCAGTGGTTGTGCTAAAGTCCGGTCGACCATGCACGAGGTACCATTGTACCTGGAATCAAGACGTGCCTTGGCACATCTCTGGCTCGGCTGCAGACACGCAAACTCCAGGAGCGTGGGACTTAAGGGGTGTTTTTGAGCGAGACGGAATTAACGGCTTTTACTCAGGCCTATCGCCAGTGGCGACGCTGCAACCAATGAGACATGACGACAGGCTCCCGACTGACGACCAATGAGAGTCAGCAGACATTTTAAGCATACATCATTATAGGGGACCACTTTCCACAATAGGAAGATTAAAATAAAGTTATGATTGCAATGACGATGCATTGCTGCTCTGGTTATCTTGTCTTTGAGTCAAAAATCCTATCTCCGTGAGGCATTTCTAGCAGTGTGAGCGGTAACTCCATTCTAATTCCATTGTCCGGAGGGTCGGGTGAGATTCAAGGCCAAGACATTGGATTGGTGAGTCTGGTGATAAGAATGCCTCTGAGTTTTTCCCCGACTGCCTTGGCGCCAAGTGATTTCTGTGTCCGGTTGTGGCCAATCATTTCTCACCTTTCTGGGCAGCGGATTTAAATCAACACAATTGATCGAATCACTCCTTAAGTTATATGGGAACTCAAAAGGTTTGAGTCTTCGAATACGACATAAGATGTACAAAGATCGGCACTGACCTTTTCGATTGCATGTGCATTTCAAGCCAAGAAAGGGTTCTAGGCCATCCCGGCTCAAAAGACAAAAGGGTTGGGGTTACATATGCAATAATACGTGTAAGTCAAGCAAGTATAAACCCTCAATTCATTATGTCTAATTAGCTAACAGGAATTGACCCAATTCGAAACGCGGAATTGAAAACAAAGAGTGACATTGATGAAAATGGTTCCATTGGGAAATGACAATCTCCCACGACATTGATATTCCACCTAGACTCCGACAAAACTTGGCGTCGCCCTTTTCACAATCCGAGCATGCAGATGCGGTGCCTTCATGAACCACTTATTCTCGAGCTCAATGTAGTCCCTCTTCTCGGACGCGCCGTGCTCGTCCAGGAAGTAAAAGTCAAAATCGCGCAGAAGAACGGGAATGACCTTGGTGATCTCGAGCATCGAGACGTTCTGCCCGATGCAGGTCCTGGAACCAAGCCCAAACGGAATCAGGCTCTGCTCCATGGAGGCGAGTTGGTCCCCGGAACACTCCAGCCAACGCTCAGGGCGGAATACGTCCGCGTCTTCCCCGTAGACTTCCTTGTTGTGGTGTGACACCCACGGGTTAACACCGAGATTGGCCCCTTCTGGGAAAAATTGTCCGCAAACCATCGCCCCTCCTTTGGGCACCTCGCGCCAAAGCGGGAGACCAAAGCCGGGCAAGAGACGCATCGACTCCTTGATCACAGCCTGCAGGAAAGGTAGCTTTTGGGCCTCGGGGAAGCTGGGCCGGTCGGGGAGACCTGCCTCGTCCATCTCGTCGCGTGCTCGCTTAAGGATGGCAGGGTCACGGAAGACGTTGTAGACGATCGAGATCAAGGCAATGGCAGTTGTGTCGCTACCCGCGCCAATGTTGGACCCGGCATTTGAGATGACATCCCAGTCGGAAAAGGCTTTCTTCTCGTCACCCCTGCGCTGCGCGTCGAGAAACTTGCTGACCATGGTGGCCGGTCCATCGGAGGTGACGTCTCGTTGCTCCTTTCTTGCCATGTCGATCTTTTCGCCCGCGAATTTTTGGTGAAACAGGAGCTTGTCACCCGTGAAGAAACCTGCCACTGTCTTGACCAACGGTGTGAGCCTGGGGTACACTCCCGCCAAAGTGAGAACCGTGTGGGTGTCGTCGAGACTCTGAATCATGCCGTGAACATCCTTGCCCTCGTCAAGGAAACCCATTCTTTCTCCAAACTAAGAGAGCGAGCAAGATTAGAAACGACGTCCCCATTCAAATTGGATTCTCACGGGAACTCACTGTAATCATGGAAACGGCATCAAAGGCATAGAACTGCAGCCAGTGGCCGAGATTGAGGAGGGAACCTGTCGAGGAGGCCTTGTCGAAATGGTCGTGAAGGCGATCAATGCAGTGGTTCACATAAGGTTCATACGAGACGAGCGAGGTCATTGAGTACATCGAGGCGACCTTGCGGCGCATGCCGGCATGGAGTGACTGATCGCGTGCAGCAAACAGGTTCGTGATCTGCGGGTCGGACGACACAGCCCAAGCGAGGTAGAATTCGCCCTTGGGCCAGGCATTCAACCCGAGGCCGTACATGATCTTGTGGGATTTTGGGTCGTCGATGGAAAAGTACCCCGGCATGATTTGCACAATCTTGCCTATTGCACCGAGTTAGTATCTGTGATTCTCCCCACTGCAGCTTGCGAGGGGTAAGGAATTCTTGCCTTTCTCCCGATGGAGTTTGACGTTTGTCCAGTGAAAGTCACATTGATAATTCTGCCAAAAATACCACAACCTTGTGAATTTGGCCAGAAAAGGGCCAGGAATCTTGCGGCTCCATGACAGTGCAGGGGCGATCAGGAACGCAAGGAGGGAGAAAATAACAACTCCTGTGATGGCTTGGTGCCAGGGGATTATTTCGATGAGTGCCATAATGCTGAGTTTACATAATTCGGTGCAGAACTGAATGATGAATTGAAGGAAAAGCGTGAATCCTGTCAGCTTCCTTCGTGCAATTTATACTGGCCTCGCATTTGCAAACCGGGGCCCGGAGTAAGCAGCTCTCCGACCCATCCCTCCCGGGTGTGCAGCGCGCGACTGTGCAACGCACCTGCATGCCCGCCGCCCGATGCAGCACACATGCACCCTTCATGCATCAGTGCATCATCAGTGCGTCCCCCATAAACTTGACAAGGGCCTTCTGCACCTCAAACCTGACAATCTTGTACGTTGCATTCACAGGAAACCTGTCGAGACCAATTTCTCCCAGAGACGCCACTCCCCTAATTCCGAACTTAATACCGAGTGCATTTTTGACTTGACTGATGACCTGGTCCTTGGTGATACCCTCCAAATTGCTCACTACCGCAAACGGCCCTTCTTGACCTCCAAGTGGCGAGCTCGAGAGCCCAACCACGCACGACTGCGATCCCGTGTACTTGTCGATGCAGCTCTCCACCGCGGCAGGCATGATGATGGTGCCCGCGTTGGAGATGGCATCCTTGCTGCGTCCCAGGATGTAGACGAGATTCTCCTCCGTCATGATGGCGATGTCCCCCGTGTTCATCCACCTCACTCCGCCACCATCAACATAGAAGGCAGCCGCGTCCACCCCGTTCAGATACCCCGGAATTAGACTCTCACAAGAAACATGTAGCTCGCCCGGCTGTGAGACGGCCGCCACTCTGCCCTCTCGTGCATCCCATATCTTGACCCGCGCTCCTTCGGTCACCTTTCCTGCGGGACATATCTCTCCAAAGTAGGGGATCCGGTCAGGGGGAATCTCAAAAAAGGGCCACTCGAAGAAGGCCCCTCCCTCGCTCATCCCATGGTTGACGCACACTTTGGCATTGGGGAACAGCGCTGCCGTCTTGACTAGCACATCCCTCGTGACAACGTCCCCGCCAACCTGGATGGTGCGGACTGCGTCCCTGGCGGCCGTAGACAGCGACGGGAGGGCGCCTGCCAGAGCGTGCACCATGGCCGGGGTGACGACGATGAAGGAGACGTGGTGCACCGCGATGGCTTCAATCGTGTGCTCGACGGCGAAGCTGGGGCCGGTGGGCATGACGACGGCCCCGCCTGCACGCCAGGTCTGCAGGGTGTGCTGCGGGCCGATGGCGCGCGAGTTGTGCGCCTGCTGCAGCACGCGGGAGGCGGTTGGGCCCGTGATTAGCCAGGACTGCGAGGTGAGGATGTGGGCCGTTGAGCCGACAGTTAGCGGGCAGCCTTTGGGCATGCCGGCCGAGGTACCTGAAGTGAAGTATATCGAATGCGTGCGGGCGGTGTCGTCGAGGCGTGCTTGTTCTAGCGTGGCGGACTCGGAGAATAAGCCTTTCGGGAGGCGGGCCGTAGCGAGGAGGGAGGTCCACCCTGAAGCTTGGAAGTTGTCGTTCGCTTCATGTTGGGCCAAGAGGCGAATGGTCGGTGGCCGGATGTTATCTGAAAGCTCCAAGTACGCAGCATCGACCACGCTCGACTCGTCTGGTGTAGGGACAACTATCACATCTGGTTTCAGCAACTGTAAATAATCCTTGAGGCCACTGGTGTTGTTCTTGTCCAGCACGGCAGGGTCGACGGCCGAGAGGGTGAGCCGCAGAATGGCAGATGCCCAGAGCAGGAGGGCGTATTCGCCGCCATTCTGAATCATGCACAAGATAACCTGGCCGGGCTGGGCGCCAGAAGCGACAAGTCCAGATGCGAGTTTGAGGGCGCCTTGGTGTAACTGAGCATACGTGAGCGTCAAGCAAGCGAGCGAGGGGTCAATATCAACAACTCCGGTCCAGCTGGAAAGGTGGTCTGGGGACTGGTGCATGCATATGACTGCAGGCGCATCGGGATTTTTGATAAGACCTCTCTCGATCGGTCCAAATATCGACCGGTCGCTGGCGATTAATGGGCCGCCGTCGACGTCGGCAAGCTTGCTGGCCTCGGGCTTTACATCCGAGTCGGTCATTTTGTTGTTAATCTGTATAATTAGTTCTCCAGGCACTACCTGGGAACTCCAAACTTTCAAGTTCACATCCCTTATATCATTAACTCACTCGGGCTCAATTGCGGGCTCTGGAAAAGCCACACAAATCCTTAGACACAAAGCAACGAATCTAAATAGGTAACGCATCTTCTATCCTCATTCTCGGTAAAGGACATACCAGACAATGATCACCGTGTCAGACACCGGGAATCGGTGACCTTTGAACTAAATGTAACCTCGGACACCGACTAAGAAAGCTCAGCCTATTCTCTCGACAAGCGTTGCCGAAACCCGAAATAATTATGGGCTTACCGGGTCAGCCTGGCGCCCAGGCGCGCTCGGTCTCCGGTATATTTTCTTACGCTGGGCTGAAAGGGGTCAATCAAAGTGATGCCACAGCCACCTATCTCAGCTTTACAGTACTCTCATTTGCGCGGCTTGCTCCGGCGACTGTGCCTTGGCGGGCGAAAAAAGAGTGCACCACGTGAATTAGTCTCGGATCGTCGATGGCCTTTAGCCGGACTTAGTACCTCGGAATTAAGGTCTTATGCCCATTCACGTATTGACATGAGTCTTGGAGGCAAAAAGGGAGTTCGGGACTCAGAAGCATCGACAGGTTCTGATCAGACCATTTAGAGACTGAACAAGTGAAGATGATCCGATGTTGTCGGTCTGCAAATCCTCCACACCAGACCCTCAGGCTGTCATGCAATTTTCTGGAAACAGAAACATCATGGCCTTGTAACACTTCGCAATAGGGAGGCCCGCAGATCGGTCTGTAAACATCCCGACGGATCGGCGTAGTTTCTGAGAGCGGTCCGGCCTGCAACCATGACGGCCCCGGGAGATATAAGACCACACCAAAACAGTAACCGCCTTTCCCTCGGCCTCATTGACTAACAGACAGCAAACATACCTGTCTCAGTAGATCCGAAATGTCGACCGCCACCGTCACCTCGACCTCCCAGATCCGGCTTTCGCCCACAACACTCGGCATCTGCCCGGGCATCAAGCAATGTCCTTCCGAGACGCTCAAGGTGGCCGAACGGCTCCTCCAGAAGAATCACGACGAGTATCACGTCTTCTGGCGTGATGTCGCCGGCCACAACCACACCGTACACAACCTCTTGACCCGGCTTGCGCTGGGAGCCTCAGCCGCCGACCTCGAGAGCGGCTGGGAGGACTGCAAAGACCAACAGCGGGCAATCCCCCCCACCGATGAGGCAGTCATTGCCGAGCTGGCCACCGAGGAGGGCTTCTTCAAGCACATCGGCAAGGTCCCGCAATACACCAACTACATGGCCTTCTTCGAGAGCGAGATTGAGAAGAAGGGGTACCGGGCCGTGGTCAACGAGTACTGCTTCAGCGGGACACGCAACGCCAATCTCCTCCTGGCCCGTCTGTTCGAGGGCGCCTTCCACCCCGGCATTCATCTCGGGTTCGGCATTGAGTTCGAGCAGCCGAGCATCGTGGCCGAAGGGCTCGCCCAGGCGGCGACCGACATCCCGACGAACATCCATCTCCTCTTCTTCGAGGCCGAGCGAATCGCCAAGGAGACACCCATCCCGGCCAACGCGAAGCCCCGGAACCTCGTCGACCTCCTCCACGAAGTGCGCAGCAACGAAAAGATCGGCAAGGCTGCCCGCTGGGAAGACCTGCTGTGGAAGATGCGCGACGGCATTGTTGGGCGCGCAGGCAAAGAAATGGCCACCCTGGCAGCGCAGTTCCAGGTCACGCCCGAGACTCTGGAGCGACGCACCGCCGAGGAGATCAGCTGCGCCGCGTACCTGGCCGGTGCCGCCCAGCGAGCCGGAAAGGCCCGCAAGATCGACTTCTTCTCGATGCACGTCGTCACGAGCTCCATCTTCCTGAGCGTCATCAACAGCCAGGACTGGATCAGCGTCGCCAACAAGTGCCGCTTCGTCGAGTGGAAAACCCGCCTGGACCTGGCCTGGTACGGCGCCTGCGGTGCCCCTCCCTTGGACATTGACTACATCAAGAACTACGCGGGCCAGCGCAGCGCTCACTGGGACTGGGACGAGCTGTTCTCCGTCATCAACAGCACCCACGACGACGGGCATCTCGCCAAGTTTGTGCGCGCACTAAAGAATGGTGCCGAGGCCAGCAAGAAGTTCGAGGAGGACCCAGAGTACGCCGATGCCTTCCCCGTCAAGGGGGACCTGTGGGTGCGCATGGCGAGGATGGCGTACGACTCCACCGTCGACTTGCCCGCCGACGACAAGTGGGTTCCCTTTGGAGGCTTTGATCTGCCGTGGACCAGGGTTCCTGCTGCGTAGTGATAGACTTATATATCTTTTGGTTTATTTTAGAAGTTAATGACATGTTTATGATAACTGCCCTTCGATTCTTGATGATAAAATGATCTTCTCTCCCTTCCTCGGAAATATTCTGAACAAAAGTTACGGCCGGGATGCCTAATGAAAGTTCCCTTGGTAATAAATCCAGTCACTGACGACGGGAAGATCTGATTGTAAATCTTCAAATTGCACCAAAAAGCCCAAGTTTAGATTTCTATTAATAAATCTTTGCTTTTATTTTCCCACTTTTATTCCAGCAAAAAAAATCAGGTGCACAGCTCGATCGACAGGTCCCAACTCAGATCGATCCACATGCATATTTGAGCTTTAGTTGCACTGTGCTTGTGTTAGTCAAGCTTCCATTTTCGGAAGCGATTTCCTGTTTGGGACGAGTACTCATCTCATTTTTGGAACTCTGCATTTTATCTAGAGCGTCCATCCACCACTTATAAATCCCGTAGATAATGGTATATCTAAAGCCGAATAATAATTATTCCTTTTTTCACGTTTTTTTATTTTTTTTATTTAGATAACTGGGGTAGATGTAGCGTTTTGGCAAAAAAAAAAAAATTCTGAGGTTGAGCCATTGGACTGGTGGAAGCAAACTGCAAATGTAGAAGGAGAGAAATACTGCTCAGAGTCAAGATTGTTATGATCCAGAAAGCTCTTCTCGAGGGTATGGAATTCAATTTGATGTTCCCAGTACGATTTGATAGCGGTTATTTTCCATGTATATGTATACTTGTACGATACTGGTTATGAATTTTAATGTATAAACTTAAAGTAAGCTAAAATTAAGACGCCAAAATAAAGTCACTTGTTTTATTTGCTTTTAAAAATGGACTTAAAAGTGATTCAAAAGTATTCTTATTAATACTTCGTAGATTGGACATTGAATATAATTTTTTTTCCTATTTGACCTTTTTCTTTTTCTTTTCCCCGTCATGTTGCTCACTTTGGTCACGGTATTCAAGTATACACCATCAAAGTGGCTATAAAAAGTTCGGTATGACTGTACTTTTTGACACTGATTGTATATACAGACTATTGCTAGTCGCACTTGCGAGCAGTTTTGTTGTGAGTGTCAATGTCGTTTTTGTAGATTGGTAAACTATCTAGGTATTAGACTTTCCCTCTGAAACTCTTTCCGAAAGCTACCTAATCATTTGATGTCCTAAAATCAGGGGTACCCTAGCTCCGGTCTTTCAACCATTTTCAGTGGTTTTAAAAAATTTGACGATCCAGGAGGCTCAAGAAAGATTTTTAGAAGCAATAAAAGCCTCAAAGGAGAATAAATCTAATCATCTAAAAAATGACATTGCTAAAATTTACAGCACACAACACAGGCCACGCAACTTGATAGCCATCTCCCTCGCCGTCTAACTACGTACCTTCCTTCCTAACTTTCGGGGTGGCTTCCCGGTGATATTTGCTTTTTTCTTTTCTTAAAAAAAGAACACATTTCTTTGGGGGAGATTTTGGAAAAAGTGTAATGAAATCTAATTGAAGTTGTCCCATGCGCTCGCCATTTCAGAGAACCATAACATACATAGGCCATTTCCGATAGACTGGAGGGATTGCACTCCTGGGTTACAGGTAGTCAAACCTTCTTCAATACTTAAGAAGCGCAGTTATTCTAAGAATCTAGACGATTGAAGGCAATTTTCCCCCAAAGAACCAGCTCGTCCTGAAAAGGCAAGTTACCCTGATTAGCCACCGCCAGATTCTTTTCACTGCTCTAGATACCATAAGCACTTTGTTTATCATAATCACCAACACAAGGTTCACATTGTAACTCTGATTGTTTACACGGTAGTAACGTAGCGCTACCAAGTAGTTTTTATTTGTCTATCGTCTCAGTTGCCTGATCTTGAAAGTGTATAAGAAAGAAAAAAACAGGACAAAGGAGAAGATCTATATCGCGCACATATGATCCAGAGTATAATTTCCAAAAAGCCACACAAAAAGACAGATAAAAAAAAACACAAGTAGGATCAAGATCCATCAAGAAAAAGTACTACTCCTCCTCCTCCCCCTCAACTGCGTGCTTGCAAAACTAGCAACGCTGGCAAACACGATCAGCCGAGGCAATGTCCAGCGCAGCGCGATGGGCGATGGCATAGACGGTACCCTGAGTGGCGCAGGTGGTAATCTTGGGGAAGGCGCTGGCACCGACGACGCGCAGGCCCTTCAAGCCCTTGACGCGCCAGTTGGCGTCCAGGACGGTACCGAGAGCGGTGGTTCCGACGGGGTGATGCCAGCTGTTGGATACCTTCTGCAGGGACGTCCAGAGCTGCTCGTCGGTCTGGACGTCGTTGCCCGGGTTGAGCTCACGGACCAGATACTTGTCAAAGATCTCGGGGGAGCGGAAGACGGCGCGCAGCTGCTTGTATCCCCACATGACGGCCGCCTTGTCGGCCTCGCTGCCCCAGTAGTTGGAGAAGACGAGCGGGGCGTCCTTGTAGCTTGACGACTTGAGCTCGATGTGGCCGCTTCCCTCGGGCTGGACGACGGCGGCAAAGGCGGAAACCATGCTCACGTTGGGGCCGGGCAGGAAGGGGCCGGCAAAGTACTGGAAGGCCATGTGCGGGCGGTCGGCGGGGAGGCTCTTGTGGAAGTTGCCCTTGCCGGCGAAGACGGAGTCGGGAAGGCGGAAGGCGCCGGAGACGTCGCCGACGATGGTTCCAAGGATACCGCTGCCGTCGGCTTGGTACTTGGCCTTCTCGATTTCGCTGCGGGTCTTGTTCTCAAAGATCTGCCAGATGGTCTCGACGGAGGACTTGGCCTCGTACTGCACAACAGCGTAATGATGATCGATGAGGTTCTGGCCGACCTGGGGGGTATCCTGGACGACTTTGATGCCGCGCGAGCGGAGGTGGTCGGCGGGGCCGACTCCGGAAAGCATGAGAATGTGCGGGCTGTTGATGGCGCCGGCGGTGATGATGACCTCCTTGGCCTTGATGGTGTTGATGGCTCCCGTGGTTGTGTCGTTGTAGGTGACCTTGTCGGCCGTCTTGCCGGTGAAGCCGACATTCATGACCCAGGCATCGTGGTGCAGCTCAAAGTTGGAGCGCGTGTTGGCCAGGTAGCCAAACGTGTTGTAAGCGTACATGCGGGTGCTGTTGGTGGCGCGGATGGTCTGCAGGGCCTGGCTGATGCCGATGCCGGCGCCGGAGATGAAGTCGATGGTCTGAAGGTTGTAGGTGGACGCAACCTTGTCAGCGAAGGGCTGGTCGAGCGTGAGCTGCTGGCGCTGGCGGGTGACCTCGAGGGGCCCGTTGCCGAGCAGGCTGGTGTTGACGGGCTGGACGTAGGTGGCGCCCAAGCCGTCCTTCCAGTGGGTGGTGGCCTTGAACGAGTCGACGAGGGTGCTCCACTTCAGGCCCTGGTTGCCAGAGATGCTGGCCCATTCGTCAAAGACGGATGATGCTCCTCTGCAGTACAACATGGCATTGTTTGCGGATCCACCGCCCAGGCCCTTGCCCTGAGCGATATTAGGCGCCTCTCCGCCAAGATTGGGGTCTGGCTGGGAGAAGTAGGGCCAGGTATAACGCAGAGTGTTCATGAAATTGGCAGGTGCTACAAAAGTGAATGCGGTCAGCAATGGTTCGTGTTACTCTAGATGGATCTTCCCAACGTACTGGTCAGGTTCGGGTCGGTATCGCCATCCGGGCCGGCTTCGAGAAGCACGACCTTGAGCTTGGGGTCCCGAGAGAGGTACTCGGCCAAGACAAAGCCTGCAGGGCCACCTCCAACGATGACATAGTCGGCCGACGTGTCTCTGGGCCCGGGGGGCTTTTGGCCGGGAGGCTTTGGCACTGCAGCTACGAGAGCTGCAAATGCAACCAGGGATTTGATCGTGAAGGTCATGGCGAAGGCAGAATATTCAATCCAAGTCTTGTCTGATGGAAAGCTGAGACTGAGACTGAGAGGCGGATGCTGGATGGTCTATTCATTTCTTCTGGAATCAGGAGGAGCAGCCAGCTCTTTAAATCCTCAAATCCTCGAGCTATCCCTTACCCAGGAACAGCCAGGTAGCTAGCAAAGGTCCATACTCAGGTCCTCCATGTCCCCGCTGCTTCCCGTAGGATTGGTATGCCATGACCTGACTCGCTCGATTTGTGCCTCAGTTGCACCACCATAACCCCGATACTGGTTCTAAGAAATCCTAGAGTCTCCCCGACCGCGCCGCACGTTAGGCTGCTGGCTCCCTGGGTGCAGTTGGGGTCCTCAGCTACTAGGCTTCACGTGGCATGAATAACAGAAGAACCAAGAATAATAGGTACAGAGAGTGACCTGTTTGCTTGGCTACGATACCGATGGAAGGGTTGTGCCGCAGCTGCATCATGCACACGGGACGCCACGTGTGTGGAGTGGCCTGATCGACAATGTCATGACTGCATACTGTATGTTCCTGTCGGAACCCGCGGTTACATTGTCAGCTTCTTTTTTTCCTTCCAAGGTTCTTTTTTTCTTCGATAAAACAAGTCCCCCCTGCAGCCCTGCAGCTTACGGAAGACTGGATTATGCGTGGGGCTGTGTGCATTGCGTACGATCCGTAGAAATCCAGTCACCGGGCATCGGTCCCCGAGACCGTGCCGCTCACCCTCGGAGATTGGCGTTCAAGCTTCGGGGAACCGGTCCCCGCCAACCGCTGTGACTCCTTCCATCTATGGCTGTTCGTCAGCTAAAGAGAGGCCTCAGCTGTTTCCATTATCTCGGTGAGTTTGCATTGAACCAATATCCGACAATTCCCATTTCCATTCCATTCAGTTTCACTTCTGCCTTGTTGGTCAGCCATCATCGTCATCATGTCATCCCAACCCGTACTCTCAGACCTCCTTGGCTGCCAAGCCGCTCTCTACGAGTGGGCGGAGAGCTACGACACCAAAGACTGGGAACGCCTTGCAAAATGCGTTGCTCCTACCCTGCGGGTGAGTCTTTGTGTTCTAATTTTGAGCCAAAATCAGGTAATCAGACGCGCGGTCCTGACTTGATGAATCATGAACAGGTTGACTACCGCTCCTTCCTCAACAAGCTCTGGGAGGCAATGCCCTACCAGGAGTTTATCGGCATGGCATCCAGCCCAAAGTTCCTCGGAAACCTGCGGCTCAAGACGCAGCACTTTGTCGGCGGAGCGGCACGGTGGGAGCAGACCAGCGAGACCGAGATCACGGGTTACCACCAGATGCGTGTGGCTCATCAAAAGTACGCAGACGACGCGTTGACAAAGGTGTCAATGCAGGGACATGGTCACGGCAATGCTAAGATATGGTACCGCAAGGTCGATGGGGTTTGGAAGTTTGCTGGAGTCGAGCCGGGCGTTCGTTGGGGCGAGTTTGACTACGCCAAGATCTTTATTGAGGGCGAGGAGCTATTTGGAGAAAAGTAGACAGCTTCTTAGAACGAGTACCCGTCATATAATTATTGCGGTTGCAAAAGAACCTCTGGTTCAAATTTAAGAGTTATAAAAGTACTTCACACAGATACATCACTCCACTCCACCATCAATGCATGCCATGAACCGACCACCTGGGTCACTTCCCATGAGTAAACATTTTTGTCAAAACGGATGAGAACCTGGAAAACCTTACCGCATTTACTTGTTTAAGGAAATTTAACGTTAAATTGTGTCATCGGCGACAAACCTCGAAGTGTCGAGAGTGGTCCTGCAGGGCTGTGGAAAGGACGGGATGGCGGGACTGCCAATCGGGTATAGGTGGTAGGCGTAGGTGATAGGTAGGTGCCTAGGCAGGTAGGTACCCACTACCGATCAAGCGCTATTTCCCTGTTAAACCCGTGATTACCGATCTGTGACCTTCAAATTTAAGCTCTCCAGAGGAAGAGGTTTTAGGTTTTGAAAGTGGCTAGGCTTCCAGGGTATCCAATTGGTCCCACGCCACGCTGCGGTCTTCGAGGGTGCACCTGCCAAGGTGCTGATGGAGCTTGGCATCCTGGCCAGAATCAACGGCCAGCAAACTTGCCCGTCTTCCTCCGAGCATCCATCTCCGCCGAACATACGGCAACTTTGGCCAATCTCTCTTTACACCGAAGTTACCTAATCCATCCAGTAAGCATGCAACGACGTCTGGGCCACCCAAATCTGCACCCTGCCCGTGCAAGGTACGCAGCGCATATCTCCAGCCAAACCCGTGAGCCGATGCTTATCACCTCCAAGTCCCCGACAGGGTCCGACAGGGTCCGCTACAGCAACTCGCTGTCCGATGCAGGCCTGCCGTGCATTCCGCAATCCCCCCACCAAAACAATCCGCGTCTTGTCGGGCATCGGCCACGGCAACATGCTCCTTCTGGCGATATGCTCACCAAACAACGCAAATATCTCACTCAAGGCCTCGACTATTTAGTGTAAAGAATCATGGAATCCAAGTCCAAAGTTCCAGCATCACCTCCCGGCAGCGGTAACAGACCATGACTATCTATACCCCAAGCCGCTCCGACACTTCCAGCGAGGGTGAACTAGTCAATCTGTTGAAGATGAAGCTCGTCTACTTTAGCAACGAGTTCCCCCACGACGACCTCACCCAGCTGTTGCGGGAGCTCCGCCGCCACAGCAAGGACAGGAGACATCCCGTCCTTGCCCGGTTCTTTGAAGAAGCCACCCTCGCCATCCGCCAAGAGGTGCGCAACCTGCCCACCGTCCTCAAGGCACAGGTTCCCACCTTCGAGTCCGTTTTGGACTTTGTCGATTTTACTGAACTGCGCGAGGGCCCTCTCTGCGGGTCTATCGACGGCGTTCTTCTCATCCTCGTTGAGATTGGGTCTCTTATTGGGTAAGCAAATTCAGGTGATGCCGCAATTCGAGAAACTTGCTAATTTTCTCCCAGACACTATGAGAACTCTCCAGATGCTTTCGACTTGGATACTGTGAGCACTGCCCTCGCTGGCCTGGGCATTGGACTCGTTGCCTCGGCTGCGCTCGCACTCGCCCCGACTGTTGCAGACCTTGCCGTCACCGGTGCCCAAGTCATCCGGCTGGCGTTCCGTCTTGGAGTGTTGGTGGACGATGTCTCTCGCAATCTGCAGCCTAGGGATCCCGAGGAAAAAGGTACCCCGGATTCGTGGGCATACGTCATTCCTGATGTCACCGCCGAGCAAGTCCAGCATGAGCTTGACGTTGTACGCGCCAGGGAGAAGACCCCCGAGACCAGCAAGATTTTCATCAGCGCCTTGAGCGCCACTTCAGTCACCATCAGCGGCCCCCCCGCCAGGTTGAAGAAGATCTTGGTCCACGAAGAATTCTTTGAAAGCCGCAAGCACATTGCCCTGCCGGTCTACGGCGGCCTTTGCCATGCCGCCCACATCTACACCGACGAGAATGTCCACCAGGTCGTTAGGACACCTTCCTTGGAGGTGCTCAACTCGAAATATACGCCTCGCGTCCCCATCTACTCCACAGCTACAGGAAGGCCGTTCCCTGCCGCCAGCGCCGCAGAACTTCTGGAGAACATCATCCGGGAGATTATGACCCAGGCTATCCGTTGGGACAGTGTCATTGACGGTGTTCTTCAGCATGCCCGCAATGCTGGGGCAAGCGAGTGCCAAATCCTAGTTTTCAGAGCGTCTCTTCCCATCCGGGACCTCACAGCTGCCCTGGTCGACAAGTTCCCAGACTTGGAGACGACAACCCAAGAACTTATTCCCTGGGTCCACACCTCGACCGAAGATGAGGTTGAGGGAGGCCCAAGACATGCATCACAATCCAAGATCGCCATCGTCGGCATGTCATGCCGCCTGCCAGGCGGAGCGACCGACACTGAAAAGTTTTGGGAACTGCTGGAAAGCGGCCTCGACGTGCACAGGAAAATCCCTGCCGACAGGTTTGATGTTGAGTCACATTGCGACCCTACCGGCAAGCGGATGAACACCAGCCCTACATCGTATGGCTGCTTCATCGACGAACCCGGCCTTTTTGACGCTGCATTCTTCAACATGTCCCCCCGCGAAGCCGAGCAGACCGATCCTATGCAGCGGTTAGCCCTCGTCACTGCTTACGAAGCCCTTGAGAGAGCCGGCTACGTTGCAAACAGAACTGCTTCTACGGATTTGCATCGCATCGGAACTTTCTACGGCCAGGCTAGTGACGATTACCGAGAGGTTAACTCCGGACAGGAAGTCAGCACCTACTTTATTCCTGGCGGATGCCGAGCGTTTGGTCCTGGTCGCATCAACTACTTCTTCAAGTTCTCTGGACCAAGCTACAGCATCGATACCGCTTGCTCCTCGAGTTTGGCTACAATTCAGGTTGCTTGCACGTCTCTGTGGAGTGGAGATAGCGACATGGCCGTCGCCGGTGGCATGAACGTTCTGACCAACTCGGACGGTTTTGCCGGACTCGGCCAGGGCCACTTCCTGACCAAAACCCCCAACGCCTGCA
The DNA here is from genome assembly GCA_033725935.1 of Cladorrhinum sp. PSN259. Taxonomy (NCBI): domain Eukaryota; kingdom Fungi; phylum Ascomycota; class Sordariomycetes; order Sordariales; family Podosporaceae; genus Cladorrhinum; species Cladorrhinum sp. PSN259. The sequence continues at coordinate 181,223 of MU867065.1, read as the reverse complement.
AGACCTGGGATTCTGAGGCCGATGGTTACTGCCGTGCCGATGCTATCGGTTCCATCGTTCTGAAGCGCCTTGAGGATGCCGAGGCTGACAATGACAACATTCTTGGTGTCATCGTAGCTGCCGGCACCAACCACTCTGCCGAAGCTGTGTCTATTACACATCCCCATGCCGGACATCAAGCATACCTCAGCAGGGCGGCCCTCAACCGGGCTGCTATTGACCCGCTGGATGTTAGCTACGTCGAGATGCACGGAACTGGAACGCAGGCTGGTGACCACGAGGAGATTCAGTCCGTGATGAATGTCTTCGCCCCTCTCACCAAGAGACGCAGTTCCAAGAATCCTCTCTACATCGGAGCAGTCAAGTCGAATGTTGGACATTCTGAAGCCGCTGCCGGAGTCACTGCTCTCATGAAGGTGCTCCTAATGATGAAGAAGAACGCTATCCCCCCTCATGTTGGTATCAAGAACAGCCTGAACCCCAAGTTTCCCAAGGACATGGATAAGCGCAACCTCAACATTGCTCTCACCAAGCAAGAGTGGCCTCGTCTGCCCGGAAAGAAGAGACTTGCGGCTGTCAACAACTTCAGCGCTGCTGGTGGCAACACGGCGGTTATCATTGAGGATGGACCGATCCGCGAGCTGACCGAAGTGGACACCCGTCCTACAAATGTTATCGCCGTATCGGCGAAGAGCAAGATATCGCTCAAGGGCAATCTCGAGAGGATCCTTGCGTACTTGGAGAAGAACCCGGAGACCTCGGTTGCGGATCTCTCTTACTCTCTCACCGCTCGTCGCTATCAGCACAACTATCGCGTGGCTGTGGCTGCTTCAAGCATCAGCCAAATCCAGAAGCAGTTGACAAGCGCGCTCGAAAAAGTCGACTCCCACAAGCCGATTCCTGCCTTGGGCCCACCTCCAGTGGCATTCGCTTTCACCGGCCAAGGAGCATCGTTCAAGTCGTTCGACTTGGAATTGTACCATGACTCTCCTTACTTCAAATCGCAAATCGAGCATCTTGATGCTCTTGCGCAGGCTCAAGGCTTCCCCTCATTCATCCCCGCCCTTGACGGAAGCTATCCAAAGGAACACGCACATTCGCCAGTCATTACTCAGCTGGCTTTGGTCGCTACTGAGATTGCCGTCGCCAAATACTGGGGCTCTTTGGGTGTCAAGCCTGACGTCGTTGTCGGCCACAGCTTGGGAGAGTATGCTGCTTTGCATGTGGCGGGTGTGCTTTCCGCCAGCGATGCTCTCTTCTTGGTTGGCAAGCGGGCTCAGATGCTGGAGGAGAGGTGCCGCATTGGCAGCCACAAGATGGTTGCCGTTCGAGCCTCTGCTGACCAGATCAAGGAGGGCTCTGCAGGCAAGCCGTACGAGATTGCCTGCATTAACGGACCTCAGGACACCGTCTTGAGCGGCTCTGTCGAAGATATGGAAGCTATTGTGCCAGTACTTGAAGCCGCTGGATTCAGGTGCATCCAACTGGACGTCGCCTTTGCCTTCCACTCTGCCCAGACCGACCCGGTTCTTGAAGACTTGGAGGCGATTGCCAACAGCGCCGTTGTCTTCCACCAGCCACTCATCCCTGTCATTTCACCCCTGCTCAACAAGGTCATCTTCGACGACAAGTCAGTCAATGGCAGCTACATCGCCCGGGCCACTAGAGGAACGGTCGACTTCTTGGCGGCTCTGCAGACGGCACACAAGATCGGCACAATCGAGGATGACACGGCCTGGATTGAAATCGGACCTCACCCTGTGTGCATGGCCTTCGTGAAGTCCATCCTGTCCAACGTAAATGTCGCCGTTGGCTCGCTCCGCAGAGGCGAGAACAACTGGACCACGCTGGCACAGAGTCTGGCCACGCTTCACCTCGCTGGCATCCCCTTCAGCTGGAACGAGTTCCAGAAGCCCTTTGAGAAGAAGCTTACCCTTTTGGACTTGCCCACATACGCCTGGAACAACAAGAACTACTGGATTCAGTACAACGGAGACTGGTCCTTGACCAAGGGCAACACATTCTACGATGCCGAGAAGGGGATCAGTGGGATCAACGGGGCCCTGGTTGGGGCGGCGGCAGCAGCCCTCCCCAAGTCACCTCTCAGCACGTCGACCGTTCAGCAGATCATCGAACAGGAGTTCAACGGCTCAGCTGGAACCGTTGTGATGCAGTCCGACCTTATGCAGACCGACTTCCGTGCTGCTGCTTGGGGCCACAAGATGAACGGATGTGGTGTCGTGACCTCGGTAAGGCTGACCTGGTTTAAATACAATGATATCATCGTGCTAACATGTTCAACAGTCAATCCATGCCGACATTGCCTATACTCTCGGCGAGTACTTGTACAAGAAGCTCAAGTCGACCAGCAAGGATGTGCCCATGAACATGGCCAACCTCCAAGTCTACAAGGGCCTGGTCGCGAACCAGTCGCTCGACAAGCCGCAGCTCATCCGCGTCTCCATCACAACGCCCGACATCAACACCAACGTCGCCGACCTCGCGTGGTACAACGTCCACGCCGATGGCAGCATTGACGAGCCATTCGCCAATGCGAACCTCTACTTCGGCAACGCGACCGAGTGGCTCGACTCGTGGATCCCGATGAAGCATCTCGTGGATGGCCGCATCGCTGACCTCGAGCGCCTCGCCCAGGCGGGAGTCGCCAACCGCTTCACCCACAACATGGCCTACCTGCTCTTTGCCAACAACCTGGTCGACTACGCTGACAAGTACCGCGGCATGCACTCGGTCGTGCTCCACGAGCTCGAGGCCTTTGCCGACATTGTTCTTACCACCGACAAGTCAGGATCCTGGACGGTGCCGCCCTACTTCATCGACAGCGTGGCGCATCTGGCAGGCTTCATCATGAACGTCTCCGACGCAATCGACACCAAGACCAACTTCTGCGTCACCCCTGGGTGGAAATCTATGCGGTTCGCCAAGAAGCTCACGCCGGGCGCCAAATACCGGTCCTATGTCAAGATGATCCCCACTGCCGATGACCCGACCACATATTTCGGAGACGTGTACATCATGCAGGACGACGCCATCATTGGTATGGTGGGCGGTATCGAGTTCCACAAGTACCCGCGCATCCTGCTCTCGCGCTTCTTCTCTGCACCGGATGATTCCAAGGCACCTCCTGTAGCCAAGGCTCCGGCTAAGGCTCCCGCTTCGACTCCGGCTCCGGCTCCGGTCGCAGCACCAGCTGCTCCGGCACCAGTCGCTGCTGCGCCAGCCCCAACCCCGGCTGCGGCTCCCGCTCCCGCAGCTGCTGCGCCGGCCGCACCAGTAGCAGATGCAGATTCGACCACGAGCAAGGCCATCAACATCGTGGCCGCGGAGGCAGGTCTCGACCTCGAGGAATTGGTTGATGAGGCCAGCTTTGCGGAACTCGGCATCGACTCGCTCATGAGCTTGGTCATCGCAGAAAAGTTCCGTGACGAACTCGGCGTGGTTGTCTCTGGTAGCTTGTTCCTTGAGTACCCCACCATTGGTGACTTGAGGGCGTGGTTGGATGAGTACTACAATTAGTGGGGAAGAAAAGGATTTTTTGTTGGAAGGGGTATAGAGTGGTTATGGTATACAGGGCCATCTCCACGGAAGGTAGATTTTTCATATCTTGTGGTTACAGATTGTCAATCATCACAATGTCACTTAGGGTATAGGTAGATCAATTTTATTGTTTCTGTTCTAGAATTTGATGTCTGCGTTACTTGGTTCATGAACAACTGGTGTATATCAACAACAGCTATGGCGGAGTTAACGCCTCTATCGCCGAAATACCTGTTATGGCGGTGTTAGCCGTTGTCGCCGACAGGACCATTTTCACCGATAGAACCGCTGTTACCGAGAGAATCGTTTTCATTGGGGGAACCGTTATAAGACCGTACTTTGAATTTGTTTAATCTTTTAGCCTGCCTACATCTTGGCAGGCAGACTGGCAAGGAAGTATCCACACCCACATCTACCCCTATTCTTTCGATACGTACCCAAGTAGGTACATGTACTTGGATAGGTACTCTGGTACGTACCATAACCCCCTGGCCCACACCGTACCTCCCGTCACCATGGCTATGGCACTGGCAGGCGGTTGGTGTCCTACTGTCGCATTGCTAGTGGCTGTCCCTGCCTGATCTCGATCGATGGCACAGCTGTACCAAGGCTCTCGGGGCGACTCGTCCCGTCTCATGGCGATGTGACTGTGCGTGCCTCTTGCATTGCTCGGCGTGTGTGTGTGGCTGGCTGGCTGGGTGGGTGTGCAGATGCCTTGCCTGCCGCGGCGCTTGTCTGTGTGTGGTGGGCGTAGACGTAGTAGTGCGGACATAGCGTGCCCGGCCCGGGCAGTGTGGGAGATAGTTACTGCCACGAGCGAGGTCACACAACAACGAATAAAGAGCTGTGTAACCTTTCCTACTGTACGCTTTTCGCTATATATATATACATTTACCGTGAAGGGTTTACTGCAAACTGGTAGGGTGATTTCCTGAGTCCACGGCGAGGGGAAGCTTAAAACTTGAGTATAACCAGGCCGCATCTGGGTCCTGGCCTGCCCCGCTCGTTCGTGGGCGTGATGCGCGCGGATAACGATAGCCGGCGCTGCAGGGCAAGGCGCAAAGGGCGAATCCAACAACAGAGGGTTGTTTATTTTGCACCTTGCAATGTTGCCTTTTGACACACATGTGTACCCCATCTTGTATCTTCGCGCGCTGATGGGTGTGGGTGTGGGTGCTTCCAGTAGGAACAAGGTCTTTTCCCTTTCCTCATGCCGGCTTCAAACCTGGTCGTATGGTACTGCCTGCAATACTTGCGGGCTCCATTCCGTCTTCGTGATGGCTCGCAGCTAAACCTGGCAGTCACCTCACCTTGGCAGGCTCGCACACACACTCGCACTAGTATCAATATTAGCACTGAGTGGCGGCGCCGCCTGGCTGTTCCCCCTTCCAAGACGAAGTTGCGTCCGGAATTAATGGACTTTAGGCATCAAAGGCCGCGACTTCATAGCTGTTTCACCCGCCAAGACGATATCACACGGCACCAAGTGTAGCATCCAATGGACCCCAAAAACACACACTGTCTGGACCGTTAATAAAAAGGAAGAGAGGGTCCTGCCTGATTCACCGTTACATATTGTTCTGAGTTGTGTCATGTTGGGAGTTCGCCGCAATCAAAAGCCCATGGCTTCTTCTTCCTTCACCGTGGTTACTTGGTAGTAAACACACCTGGCCCTTCGCAGTGTTGGGTCGGTCGACAAACGCAAAACAGTTGTCGCAAGAGGTGCCACCGTCCGGAGTTTGTCTTCAGGTGGGTGTGCCCTGCCAGCCCTCCTCCGTTTCGCTAGTCATGTTCCGCAGCGGGTTCGAATCCCACTCCGTCGCTGTCCTTTTGGCATCCACACCAAACTTCAGCGGTAACATGTGCCCTGGGCATGCGTGTATGCAGATGCAGATGCAGATGCCTGGCCTGTGTGGGGGGCCTCGGCTCCTCTAATTACTTCTAGAAAACCACAAAGTTCTCCCGTCCCGTCCCGTCGGTTGCCGGAATATATCACAAGGCACGGTGTGTCGCATCGGCACGCGGCCTCGGTTAGAAGCCGGAGGAACTTGAAGTTCTTTGGAACCATCAAGATCTGGCCCGTTCTAGATCTCCTGGGAAGGCACAGCACTCTACACATGGAAGCGACCGTTGCCCACGAGGTTTCGCCGCAGGAAAATAGCCTTATCTGGTAATTAGTGTGTACCTAGATCTAGAATAAGCTTAACTGATCTGTGTGTAACCATCCCTGAACCCTAGGTTGGAAAGGCACGGCGTACGGAAAAACTCAAGGATAGAGTTGAAGGCAACGTGAATTATGTACTGCGTTCATGCAGCCCTGAGTACGTGCATGGTGATGTATCGTGGTTGAAGAGAACATCCAGGGACCAGGCATCTCCTGCTAATTATTAGGTATCGGTGAAATGGTCTCATCCCTGGTCTGGTCCATATATCTAGCCCAAAAGATGGTTTTTTTTTTCTTCATGACGTATAAACAAATCCGATTAAAAGGAGATTTGTAACTAGTGGCAAAAAAAAAAAAAAAAAAAGGCACAGATAAACCTGTCAAGTACAGCAAAGCGACACCGGTTAGATAGTTTTTGCTTTTATTTTACATTGTGCTCAAAGCAGGCTGATATGGCCTGATAATCCGAAAATACACATGTCTTTGTTCCGAATCCGGCCAAGAAATGACGCTATTCCGGAAACTGAACCTAGGATGAATTGGTCTTGGCAAAAAATTGCCGCAAATTTGGAAGGCCTTGTATTTGCTTTTTCTTTCTTTTTTTTTTTTTTCTAGTTGTAGAAATGGGCTGATTTAGATTTAGATTTAGATTTGTTTGCCTTATTTCAGATAGCTCTGCATTTTATACTTGCACCTATGTTTTTACTCCAACCTTGGTCGGCACACCCAAAGACTTTCATCCCTGCTTGTAGCTAGACATTTCAACGGTCATTTTATCTGTTCATGCTGGCTATTCTACCCACTAACTACTGTTCTAACCATTGTGTGGCGTTTGTGGCAACAACAATTTTGGCTCGAAGCCGTATATTTGTCAATGACAATTATTGCATTGCTCTCAATCATGTCTTCAATGTTAAGGAGCCGGCAATGCCAGCAAAAGGGCACGTGTACAGAACCAGTCATCATGACATCAACATTATTAGATAATTATCAGCTGCATGCTTTGTTTACTTTTGCGTTCCCCTTTTCCGTCCAATGTGCGTCAGTGTCTATCTCTTTATTAAGTCATTGCCACCAGGCAAGGGTACAGCATGTGGGTAGTGTAGATCTAGCCCAGGTACATAGTGTCTCGTGTAACTTGGGATCTCCCTAGTTGGGTGGGCCTACTCCACGTAGTCTACACGTGTATGTTGGACCGGGGGGTAGTAGTCAACGACAACGGCCGACCCACTCAAGACAGCAAGAAATTTAAGCTTATCAAGGTCACACTTGGCGGCACTCCACCTGACACCTCAGATCTAGATAGTAGAGGCATTCCTATTGAAGGATTGAGGCCACCAGTGAAGCGAGACTTGTTCTCCCAGCAGGCCATAGCAGGCAGTGCCCAACCTCACCAAGGGCTTTGTCGGGAATAACTTGGACGGTCATGACTGGAACCCGCACATCCTAGCTTTTCTAAAAAAAAAAATACACAAACTGCATACGAACACATGAGACATCCCAGTAAAAGCCAAGCTAAAGTTCAAGCATGCTTTCGGCCGCGCTCTTCCCTGGCATGCCTTCACCAGGCTCAATACGGATGGATATAAGACGGATTCGCCGCCACGAGGCACATGGTGGTCTCGATAAACAGTAAACGGCTATAGCGCGGGTTTGTTCGTGGCCCGTATTAGATAAAAGAGCGTGTTTGCCAAGGTGCCGAGAGGGAACGGAAATTAGCTTTTTTGTTGTTGTTTCATTATCTCTGTTCCTGCAACCTGTCGGACGCATAAGACCGTGTTGGTCTCCAAACAAGAACGGGCATACGGCGGGTTTGAATGGCCTACAGGGGCAGGGGTTCTTTTGGGGGGGGGGGGGGGGGATAAGCCGGATTTGCCGTGGTGGTGTGCGCATTTAAGGACTTAGATGAACACACTCCGTGTGTGTGTGTATAGTTTGCCAAGAATGCAGTGGGAATAATGGGTGTGATCTGTTCTTTCATCCTAATCTCCATCATGCACAGGTCGGGCACATAATATTACACGGTGTTTTGATCACATTTCAGCTGCGGTTATAACACGGATTCACCCGCGGTGACATTGAAGAAAAGTAAGGTTTTACGTTATGACCGAGCTTGACCGGTAACCCCCGTTCGTATTGCGAGCCAATCGAATTTCATTTTCATGCAGGGAGAAACATAAAAACAGGTTGTGGCTTAATGAATTGCATGCGCCGAGCGTCGGGCACCAAGAAATGACCATGTCATCAAACAACAAAGCTAAACAAGCTAATCAAGGCTTGAAATTGCTTGACGTTGCTTGACGTTGCTTGACATTGCTTGATGTTGCTTGTCACAATTTTACTAGTGTCAATAGAGTTAAAGTAGGTAGTAGTAAGCCGGGGGGAACATCGCTAAATTGACATGCAGAACCTGGAACCCCTCCCCAGCAACACGTGTAACAATCGACACCGAACCCAGGCAGGCAGGCAGGCACAGCAGGCTTCCAAATCTTGTTCGGTGGGATTCCAACCCGACCCCTGATCCCTAATCATCCCAACCTTTCCATCCCACAACTACGATCTCGGACCCCTTGGTGTACCTCCCCATTTCCGGCTTATTTCCCGCCCGGCCTCTTTTCTTATTCCCATCCCCGTCTTATTCCCAAACCCCGCCCCGTTCACAACCACCTCCGTTCACGGCGGTTCCTCTCCGTATTTTGTTACCTCCGCCCGTTTCGGTGGGAGAGCCCCCCCCTATGCTGAAACGGTCCCCACGACAGCTCCGGCAAGAGGGAACAAGCTCCGGGCGAGGTGCAGCCAGGCCCACTTGACGACCAGCTCCTTGGCCTCGGCAAGGCCCTTGACGGCGGGCTCGGCCCTGCTTACCAGCTCCAGCCTAAAGAGCTCGTTGTTGGTGGGCACCATGAAGATCCACGTGAAGGGGATCATGACCACGGTGGTGAGCCCCGCGAGGGCGATGGGGCCCCACGATCTTTTTGCTTGTTTTGGGTTTTGGCTGCTGCCGCCGCGCCGTTTCACGGCAGTGTAGGCGTACAGCAGGAGGGTTCCCACCGCCATGGTCGGCAGCACCTGGTGGCCGTAGTGGTACATGCGCGCCCACTGCGTGAAGAGCAGGGGGGCTTCGGGTGTTGTGTCGAGGAAGACGGGGACCGCCATTATTGAGAGTGACGCCATTGCCCCTTTATGAGATTGATGGTATTAGCTAATGTACTTGACAAAAGTTGGAGGGGTGAGGTGAGGTGAGGATGAGGATGAGGTGAGTGTACCTGACAGGAATGAACCTGTAATCACGGCGGCTTGTTGAGCTCCGCTTCCCGACATCTTGAAGGGGGTCACTCTGGTAGTTGTGTGGGTTTGACTGGGCGTGACAAGTTTTTTTTTTTTTTATTGCTTGGAAGTGAGTTGTGGTTTATAGAAGTTTGGTCTCATCCCGCGATCCCTTTTTGTTCCATGTCGGGAATTCGCGCGACACTAATTATCATCCCGGCCCCCGTGTCCCCGACATCCGGTAATCAGGCCATTCAATAATAATGCATGCTGTGGCTTGTCCCGGTCCAAGAGGCAGGGTCGGATTAAAGCCTTGTAAGTCAGACTAAGCACACTGCAGTGGCCCGAATAGGTATCATCAACGAGGAACACTCTCTTGTGATTGGTCTTGTTATCACTACATGTAGTTTTCTAGCAGTCCTTCATCCCATCCACCACCTGGGCATCCCTGATGAACTCGGAAATCCACCCAATCGTCATCTGGCTCCTCCTGACGTCGGCAAACTTGACGTGGTCCCCCACCAGGTGCTCCTTGTACCACGGGTCCTCCTTCATCTTCTTGTAGTCGTCGACGCTCTTGAACACGACTTGGCTGAAGCAGTCAAAGTCGGCCAGGTTTGCCATCTGGTGATCAAAGAGCCGGTTCATAAGGCTGCGAGTCTCGGTCGTGTTGTGAATCTGGGTAATATTTTGTCAACAAATGTGCATCTAAAGACTTTTAAATCACAAACCTGGGTCCATCGCTTCACGCCGTACTTGACCATGAGGTCTTTGGTCATTGGCGCCGAAACCTTTGTCATGTGGTGTCTGTAGTCCTCTTCGCTCATGCCCGGTCTCTTGTATCCGCAGATGGTGAGACACAGGAACTGCGAGTCTGGGTTCCCGGCAGGGGGAGGAGGAATCACCAAGTCTTCAGACATGATGGCAACTTGAAGGGTGAGGCAGAGTACGTTGTTGTGGAAATGGCGAGTGAGGTCTGCCACGCTTTGATTTGTGACTGCAGATTCAGACTTTTATATATGGGTGGGAGAGAGCACTGAGCCGGGCTGAATCGACTATCCCGATTTCGGGGTTGGATCCCCGACATTTCATGTTCCTTGTGCCACATTCACTGCTGTTTCATTGGGCGCATCATCCTTCAGTTTTTGAATTCAAACGAGTTAAACAAGTACGCGAAAAATGTGTATTAATGACTCTCGTTGCAAATCTATTTGACGTGATAATAAACTACCCCAGAAAACCCTCTGATCTAAGAAGGCCCAGTGTTGGGCAGATAGGGGTGCATCCATGGAAAGTAATGCCTCAGCAATCCGACGGTGATGCAGAGTGGCGTACCACGCGGGAATGCGGCTCCCACTCCGCGTTTGGCATTCACAACGCCAACGTTCCTGCCGTCGTACTGACCCTCGCTGTCGTCAGCTGCCTCAATCATGGCCGCCGAGAGATCGAGGTAGCTGATGAAGCTCTCCTCCTCGTCGAGGCTCAGCTGGTGACCGCGCGCAACGTCCACAGACAGGCCACCCGGCTTGATGAAGATGGTGGACACCCAGTCGGAGTGAGAGCGCAGGAACTTCTCGGCGATGCGGAGATCGTCGTAGACGTGCGACGCCGCGCGAAGCATGATGGGACGGAACCACTTGGGCATGTGGCGGGCCAGATAGTCGTCGATGGTTGCAGAACTGAGCAGGATCAACTTGGGCAGCTTGGCGCCTGGAGAGTGGGTTCTGATGTTCTGCAGCGCCTGAATGACTGAGTTGCACTGGTCCTGGCTGAGACGGCAGCCGGGGATGTTGTCGTTGCTGGTCACGACGAGGAAGACGGCCTTGGTGCCGCGGATGCACTGCTCCATGAGGCCGACATCGAGGATGTTGCCCTCAAAGACCTGGACCTGCTTGGTCTGGGCGGCCTCGGGCAGCTGCTGGAACAGCTTGTTCTTGTTGCGGCAGTAGGCGTTGACCTTGTTGCGAGGCGACTTGAGCAGGTTCAGAATGAGGCCCTTGCCGGTGTTGCCAGTGGCACCGAGGACGGCGTAGGTCGAGGTGGTGGGGGCGGCAGTCATGACGGGCGGGTGAGTAGCGAAGCTGAAGCTTCACAGAACGGATGATTGGAATTGCATCTGGAGAAGATGTCCATCACAATACATTTCCTTCTTTAACATGATGGTTGCGATGCGGCAGTTGTGCGAGGTGTTGCCCGGGACCCGATGGAACGCGTTCGGAGACCGATGGTTTCCATTGCTGCGACACCGAATGCAAGTCATAAATTGATTAGCACGCAATTCTCGTGGCTGGCCGACCAAAAAGATAACACCGTATGCCGCGCCCACCTTATCTGCTATTCCCGAGCCAAGCAGTGCCCGACACTGTCTGGCATGCTGGGTGCCTATAAAAAACTGAAACGTGGAAAGACTCGTGGACCTCTGGAATTAAGGGCGGCATGGAAGGAGGGGTGGACTTTGTCCGGATTGGAGGTATAACAGGGCTGCCCAGTGTGTGTTTGCCTGGCTAGTTGAACAAAGACGGATTTTGGCTTAAAAGACGGATTTTGGGCTAGGTCCGTTAATCCCGGACATGCGCTTCACCAATTTCACTGCTTACAACACCCTCCCCGCTCGCTCTTCTCCAGGCACTTTTGCATTCACATTCACATTCCCATTCACCTTCAGATTCCCCTTTACCTTTTCCAAATTGAAATCCCGTCAATCGCGAAAAAAGTAAAACCGCAAACCGCAAACCACAAACCGCAAACATGGGTTTCCTCTACAGCCAGCTCATCAAGCGTCTCCCATACCCCACCGGCAACTTCGCCGGCCAGACCATCGTCGTCACCGGCAGCAACGTCGGTCTCGGCAAGGAAGCTGCCAGACACTATGCTCGTCTGGGTGCATCCAAGATCATCCTCGCCGTTCGCAGCCTCGACAAGGGCGAGGAGGCCAAGCAAGAAATTGTAGCCACCACCGGCATCGCTGAGAATGCCGTTCAGGTCTGGCATGTCGACATGGGCAGCTACGCCAGCGTCGAGAAGTTCGCTGCCCGCGTCAACTCGGACCTCGAGCGCGTCGACATCTTCCACGCCAACGCCGGTCTCGCCCGCGAGCAGTTCCACCTGGTCGAGAAGGACGAGGAGATGATCACCGTCAACGTCATCTGCACCGTCCTCCTCTACGCCCTCGTCTTGCCCAAGCTCAAGGAGACGGCCAAAAAGTACAAGACTCGCCCCGTCTTCAGCATCACCGCCTCAGAGGTCCACGACCACACCACCTTGCCCCAAAAGACGGCTCCAGAGGGGCAGCTGCTCGCCAAGATCAGCGACAAGGAATTTGCCGAGAAGCACTGGCCCGAGCAGTACCCAATCTCAAAGCTTCTCGAGGTCTTCTTTGTTCTAGAATTCGGCAAGGAGCACCCCGCTTCCGAGTTTCCCGTCACCCTCAACTGCTTCGGCCCTGGCCTGTGCCACTCAGGGCTGGGCCGCGAGGTGCCCGGCTTGGCCTTTGTCATCATCAAGGCCATTCTGGCTCGTTCAACCGAGGTCGGCAGCAGAACTCTGTTCCATGCCGGAACTGTAGGCGCCGAGTCTCACGGTCGGTACCTCGCCGACTGCGAGATCAGCCAGCCTGGGGCGTTTGTCCGCAGCCCCGAGGGCCAGGACGCCCAGAAACGTATTTACAAGGAGCTGCTGCAGAGGCTGGACGAGATCAAGCCCGGTGTCACACGCAACTTTTCGGCTTAGCTTCTCTGAGAGCCAGGTCCTGATTGGTTTTTTCTTTGTACTCTCGTTTTCTTTCATTTTCTTTTGTTAGTTGATCATTTAAATAATTTCTCCGGGATTTTTTTTTTTTTTTTTTGTTTTCGGTGGGCGCGTCGGTTTTTTTTTAGGCAGGGTAAATATTCCCAGATTGATTGCGTGTACTAGCTACCACTTTTTGGGTATCTCTCAATTGAATTTACATGATCATTTCAATTCACCTCAGCCTCGCTTATTCAAATATTCCCGTTGAAAACGTGCTGTGCCTCCAATCTTTGTTAATTCAGAGCGTTATCGGGCATAACTGGAAAAAAATTAAGCTGTGCCTCCAATATGCTGCACCAAAAAATCTTGAAGACCAGAACCAGTAGATTTGTGAACATGTGCGGAACCAGTAAATTTGTGAATATGCACAGAACCAGTAAACTTGTGAATATGCAAAGAACCAGTAAATTTGTAAAGATGTAATCCGTACCAGTCCCCGAGATCGACATTTGATGTGGTCCGGAATGGCTGCAAGGCATCATGGGTCACGATTGAAAATGACAACGGATGGGCCAGAATGCTGTGGACTTGGTGAAGGGTTGCACGCGCTGGCTGCCAAGACCAACTCCAATGGGAGTGGAATACGATGCAATGTCTACAATGCTCCCACTGCCTCCATAAGATCGAGATCTGAGTATATTGGCGCCGTCATGGTTACTGCAGGACTGGCCTGAATCAGGTTTCTTCGTTTCGGAGTCGACCCTCTTGGAGTTTACTGCTCAAGCTGCCCATTACCTGCATTAGAAACCGTGAAGCTGTGGATGGTATGGAACGTCTGGTCCGAATGGATATCTCCACATCGGTCGCCAGATCGACGATTTCACGATGCGATGATGGTTGCAAGAGGAGTTAGACGGTGGCTGCAAGAGGAGTTAGACAGTGGCTGCAAGAGGAGTTAGACGATGACTGCAAGAGGAGTTAGACGATGACTGCAAGAGGAGTTAGACGATGACTGCAAGAGGAGTTAGACGATGGTGGTAACGGGAGTTTAGGTGATGGCCATAATGGGAGTTAGACGACGGTCCAAACAGGAGTTTAGACGATTGCCAGATCAAGAGTAAGACGACAGCAACAACAACAGTAAGACGATGGATCGAAACAGGAGTTTAGACGATGGCCATAACAGGAGTTAGACGATGGCCATAACAGCCGTAAGACGATGTGGTGCAAACAGGAGTTAGACAGATGGCCATAACAGGCGCTGTGAGGGGAGTTTAGCGGCGTTAGGATGGCTGGCGCTTTATGTCCAGGCGTTCCATAGCCAGAATCTTATACTCTATGCAAAAGATCGAGATCCAGTAGTAAGATTCGGCTCCGTCGGATCCATCGGCTGGTGAAAGCTGCAACCACCAGACTGTATTAATATTTGCCATCAATCGCGACAAATGATGATGAAGAAACCATCCAGCAGCAAGCCACACAATCACAATCACACACTAACAACATCATCACATCATCTACATCATCTACATCATCAACAACATCTCCAACATCATCAACATCACAACAACAACATCATCACCATCATCATCACCATCATTCTCAAAAACAAACTCTGAGCTCTCAACAGCCCTTCAAACAAATCCAAACATCTTCGCAATGGCCTCAGCATCAGCACCAGTCAAGAAGGAGAGCCGCGGCGGCTACAAGCAGATTAACAAGGCTCTCAATGTGTGCGCCTTTGAGGATTACATGGACGCCCAGCAAGCGGCGCTCCCCGTGATTGCCGATGTCGAGCAGATCAGCCCCCGCGTCCTCCGCGTCCTGGGCCAGAATGCCGGCAAGTTCACACTCCAAGGCACCAACACCTACATTGTAGGCACGGGCCCCCGGCGCCTCATCATCGACACTGCCCAGGGTCTTCCCGAGTACGCCACCATCTTGGAGAACACCCTGTCCGAGAACAACATTGCTCTCTCGCACGTGCTCCTCACTCACTGGCATGGCGATCACGCCGGTGGCGTTCCTGACATTCTCCGCCTCTACCCGGACCTCAACAACGCCATCTACAAGCACACCCCCACCCGCACTCAGCAGCCCATCGCCGACGGCCAGATCTTCAAGGTCGACGACGAGACTACCGTCCGGGCCGTGCACGCTCCCGGCCACTCGCACGACCACATGTGCTTCATTCTCGAGGAGGAGAACGCAATGTTTACTGGAGACAACGTGCTCGGCCACGGCGCCACAGCCGTCGAGCAGCTCAGCACCTGGATGAACTCGATGAAGGTCATGCAATCTCACGGGTGCACGACCGGATACCCAGCCCACGGAACAGTCATCACGGACCTCAAGGGCAAGATCAACTGGGAGCTGGCCACCAAGACCAGGCGCGAGAAGCGCATTCTGACGAACCTGACGGCCATCAAGAAGGCCGCGCCAAGGGGCACCAAGGGAAGCGTCACTGTCAAGGAACTGGTCACCAAAATGCACGGCGAGGGGCTCGATCCCCAAGTCAGAGCCATGGCCGTCGAGCCCTTTACCGAGGAGGTGCTCCGAAAGCTGGCAGAGGACGGAAAGGTTGCCTTTGAGGTGCGGGGAGGCGAGAAGAAGTGGTTCGGGATTGAGTCCTCATAGGCTGACCCGAGGCTGATGATCAAACTTTTCCTTTTTTTTTCTTTCTCTGTCCACTTTTTTCCTTGGGTCAAAAAGAGTCCAAAAAACTACGGTACATTAGACTTCATATTTCCTTTTTTCTTACCTATCTATCATAGCCATTGTTTTTTTTTTCATCATCATCATTTTTTTTTTCTTCTCTAGAAACTATTATTTTAACAACTATTTAAAACACATTTAAAACTTACTTCAATTGCTTCTTCTGTCCAAACTTGATGATGACTGTCTCATGTTGACTTTGCTGACACTGAAGTTTTTTTGCTGACTTGAGTTTGGCATTGTCGCTGTGAGGGAGAGGAGGATGACTTGGGGGGAAGTCCATCGAGATCTCTGCAGGCAGGCTGGATGAGAAGCTTGGTCAAAAGCAAACGATCGCCGATCTCGAGGGGACAGTAATCATTATATACTCGAACGGCAGTCATGCTTGATCGGCTTCAAGAGGTGCTACTGATAGCCGATTTCGGAATCGTTATCTCGGAATCGTTATCTCGGAATAACTTATTCACATGATACTGTGCACAAAAAACGGTTCCGTACAAGGCCCCCGAGGGACGGTCTATGTGAGGTGTAAGGTGTCGCAGTAGTGGGCTGGGGGGGTGTTCACGGTGAGACGCACCGTCGCAAACACGCGGGAAAGGGGCTCAGCGAGGTGGTGACTATTCCCGGGCAAAACTTGCAGAATGACATGGTATTCCCGAAACACAGCATTGTTTCATTTTTCCTCCCTCTCGTATGTCGCATTTCGCATTTCGCATTTCTCAACTCAGATTAGGTTATACGCCGTGTCATCTCGGGTCTCCCCGGCCACCAGCCAATCCCAAGGTAACCTCCATCCTGATGTAAGATGACATAGTTGTACTGCATACGCCGAGACACTGGAACGGTGTACGGGAATAAAATATGCTGCAGAAAGGAAAGCAAGCTTAATTCCTTCGGCTCCGAGTCAACTGCCGCTCGGGCACAGTCCTGAGTTTAATGCCCAGGAGAAGGGTTCGGGATACAAGATGGGCAAGCGCTCGCGTGCGCGTGCTTTGATAGGGAGGATCCCGTACGGGCACTCAAAAAAAGTTCGGGAATGGAATTGTGGGGACATTGAACTAGAGAAGTCTGTGAAGGCTCATCGGCCTTTCAGATTCAAGGCCTTGTGTTTAGAGTCGTGTCATGTGTTTCTCTTTTTTTTGTTGTCCGACACACACACACAGTCTGTATCACCTTGCCTACCTACCATCACACCCCGCTTGACGTTCCTACTACCTGACCATGCTCTGGACCAAACCCACCAGCAACGGAGACATCCCATCCTCATCAGAGCCAGCCAAAATGTCGTCGTCCTTTGGAACCATCTACAGTCACGATGTAAACAATGCCCCCCCTCCACTCCCTGTCTCTTCTCACTAACACAATGCCATAGCCCAACCCCCGAACAACGGCAATCCTTGCCATCGCCAAAGCCCAGGGACTCAAACTGGACGTCATCTACGCCGACAAGGACCAGAACCCGGAAAACTACCAGAAGCTTCTCAAAGTCAACCCCCTGGGGCAAGTCCCCGTTTTCGTGGGCGCAGATGGCTACGTCCTGACAGAGTGCATCGCCGTCGCGCTCTACATCGCCTCACAGAGCGACACCACAACCCTCTTGGGGTCCACCCGCCGCCAGTACTTTGACATCATCAGATGGATGTCGCTCGTCAACTCGGACATGCTGCCCGCCATCGGCGGCGTCATCCTGCCCCTGATGGGGCGCTCGACGGACGTCAAGTGCGATCAGGGTGACTGTCTCAGGGTTGTTTATCGGGATTTCAAGAGGTTGGAGGATCACCTGCAGACGCAAAAGTACTTGGCTAGCAAGGACGAAGTGACGCTCGCCGACCTGTTCGTGGTGGGCCTGATCAAGTTTGCGGTCATGGTGTTTCACAAGCACCTGAAGGCGCTGTACCCGAGGGTCTGGGAGTGGTTCAACGAGGTTTATCAGATTCCCATGTTTAACGAGTTTGCCGGCCCGGGGTCGCTGCATTTGCTTGATGTGCCGGTTCCGGGGCCGCCTCAGGAGGGTGCTTAGAAGTCTTTTGTTTATTTTTATTTTTTATTGATTTAATTCTTTATGTTTCAATGCAAGTAGTTTTAAAAATTCGGTGTTAAAAATGAATCTTTGAGACTTTTGTGTTTGTGTCGACTTGAAAAACCCGGTTGATTCTTTCCTGAAATGTTGGATTTTGCTGTATGTACATGTACGTCTGTTTATCCGGGCACCTGCCTGCTGCTGTGTGGTTGCTGCAGTAGTATTTTTCTCCATCTGTCAATTGCCGGTTATGCCCGATAACGCTTGACTTGAACAAGAATTGTTGAGTATCTTCTAGCTTATACCTTGCAGTGAAATATTTTTGGGGGAAATAAATTGTTAAATAAAACATATTAAAAGAACAAGCATGAAAAAGCCATTGCCAACGTTGGTGAAAAAGGACATCCAACTCGATGAAGATGGAACCAAGTTTCCATCGTAGTTTTTTAGTACTTGATACCACTGTATTCAAAAGATCACATTTTTATTCACGTTCCTCACAGGAAAAAAAACAAGTATATCAAAGTACCACAAAAAAACTTTTTTAATTCCTCTTTAAATCTATAGGCAAGAAGAAACTACTTGTAGAGCACCCCGACTATCGTCACTCAAGAGCACACCAATCCACTATTTTGCGCCACCATCAAGCGTGAGGGTCTTTCCGTTAACCCACTCGCCCTCGTTGCTAGCCAAGAACACAACCGCGCGAGCGATATCCGTGGGGTATCCGTTTCTGTGGAGGGGAGAGGCGTGGGCGGCCATCTGTTTATATTTGTCAGTTTCTCACTTTCTTTTTTTTTTTTTTTTTTACGGGTATAGATAAAGCTCACCTCCTGAAGCTGCTCGGGGCTGTACTTGTCGCCGTTGGGAATGTAGTGCTGGGCAACCTCGTGGAACATGTCGGTGACGGTGCCGCCGGGAGCGACGGCGTTGATGGTGATCTTCTTGTCGCCGGTGTCCTTGGACAGGACGCGCACGAACGAGTCGATGGCGCCCTTGGAGCCCGAGTAGAGAGAGTGAGCGGGGACGCTAAAGTCCTGGGCGGTGTTGGAGGACATGAGGATGATGCGGCCGCCCTCGACGAGGTGGCGGTAGGCCTCGCGAGCCACAAAGAACTGGCCGCGGGTGTTGAGGCTGAAGACGCGGTCGAACTCCTCCTCGGTGACGTCCTTGAGATGTCCGAAGCTGACGACGCCCGAGTTGCTGACGACGATGTCGAGCTTGCCAAAGTGGGCGATCGCTTGGTCCATCAGCTTGGTCGTCTGGGCGACCTGCCTGACGTCGGCCTGGAAGGCGACGGCGTCGGTGCCGAGGGCCTTGATGGCGTCTACGACCTTGTTGGCTGACCCGACCGAGTTGGCGTAGTTGACGACAACCTTGGCGCCGGCCCGGCCGAGCTCGGTGGCGATGGCCGCGCCGATGCCTCTGCCGGAGCCGGTCACGAGGGCGACCTTGCCGTCGAGGCGGAAGGGGAGGTAAGGAGTGGTAACCATTGTGTAGGAGTGAAGGGGGGTGATGTGGTGTGTGTGTGTGTGTGTGAGTGTGAGTGTAGTGTGATGGTGAAACCGAGGGTGAGATTAAGGATGAGAGCGAGATTGAGGATGAGAGTGAGATTGAGGATGAGAGTGAGATTGAGGATGAGAGTGAGATTGAGGATGAGAGTGAGATTGAGTGATGAGAAGTAGCACAAGTAGGAATATCAAGGCCGGAGTCTGTCATTAAATAACAAAACCATCGTGTTAGGTGGCCCCTTTCCCCGAGGCCGAGCTCCGCTGCCCGATATGTGGGGTTGCGGCGGTCGGCCATTGGATCTAACGCCTTGTCCCGCCCAGTATTCGGAATGTCAACCGAGAGAAACTCGTCAGATTCATGGCCCGGTAGTTTGTGTGGTGTGATTCGAGAATTCTGCTGGTCGCATTTCTTTCATCACAGCCTTACTGCTTCTGGTGCAGGTAGTAGTACGGGCCCCAAGTCCTAGCCACGAGTTCTTCAGATCAAAAAAAGTGCAAGCAGGTGGCTCAATACGTGAATAATCTTCAAGATTTCAGACAGGAATACAATTTGGGTATAATAATAATCCTATATGGTTCTCCTCATGCCAGAGGAGAGCTTCTGCTGCTGCGTTAAGCAGCACTGCAGGCCGTTGTTGCAGCAGATTCAGGGCAGCACACATACACACACCCTGCCACGCACACATACTGCAGATCATGCAACCCCAAAACCGGTCGCATGAGCGGGACAGAAAAAAAAAAAGAAATGTCCCCCCCGATCTCCATCTCCCGGAAGTAGGGGTTGGGTGACATTGGAAGGAAATCGCCCGCCTAAAAAGCCAACATGTTAAAATAGACGACACATGTCTAGAAAAGAAAAATACAAAAGAAAAACATGTTTTAAGAAAAGAAGAAGAAAAAGATAAACTGAATTCTATTGTCAACATTCTTTTCGTAAACCCTCGACAATGTCTCGCGAAAGTCCTTTGAGCTGCTTCTTGAGATCTACGCCTAGCTGATCGAGGACGGCGGCCGAAAATGGCGACGCCATGCCTCCTGTGTCTAGGTCGGCGCTGTGGCTCGTCCTCAATCGCTCCGAGAGCATACTGACTAACCGCTGAACGCGGTGCAGCTCCGAGAGCACCAGCTTGGCCGCCATGTGCGCCGAGTGCTCGCCCTCCAGACTGTAGCTGCCTACCCTGGTGGGCGTCTGCAGCACCGTCTCGGCCAGAGTGGCAGCCGGCAGCGTCTTGCCCGCCGCCGCCGCGTACCACCGCAGCACCTTGAACACGATGAGTGCAAGGACGGAGAGCAGGTACCCGTCCCGCGAGCAGGAGCACGACAGGATGGAGCCGACGGCCTCGACCGTCCGGCGGTTCTGGTTGATGACGGTCTGCATTGCCATTGGATGGCTGTCACCGCCGAGCGACATGGAGTCTTGCTGTTTGGGTGACGATGAGACGCTGCTGCAGGCCGTGGAGGAGTTGGGAAAGAGCTCCTTCATGAGACCCAGCGCCTTCACCAGGCAGCACCCGTCTTGGTGGTGGTCCAGGCTGCTGCTGCTGCTGCTGCCGTTGTACATGGGGGATGGCGGGGTGGTGATGGGGGCTGAGAGGGACTCGTCCATGAGGAAGAAGGTGTCCAGGCTGGTGCTGGCGCTGTCGATTCCCGAGAACAAGTCGGACTGGTTGAACAAGTCGGTGTCGGAGAGCGATATTGGCGATGCAAAGAAGCTGTCAATGTCGCTCGAAAGCGCTGGATCTACCGGGCAGACATCATCGACGATGAAGTTGGCCGTGTTGATCGAGGCCGACGAGTTTGTTCTGGGAGTGTGCGTGGGGGATGGATGGTGGGATGGGACTTGCACCATTGGGGTTACGGCAAAGTCGGTGGTGGAGAGCATCGAGTTGGAGTCAAACCACGAGCTCATGGGGGGAGCGGTGCTGGTGCCGGTGCTGATTGTAGCGCGGCGCTCATGGTTGGTGCCGTGACGACCGCCGCGGCGGGTTACAAAGTATTCACAGGTGATGCCTCGTTTTGCGCAGCGCGAGCACGTCGGCTTCTCCTTGTGGCATTTCACCTTGGAGGACGCGCAGGCGTGACAGCTGTCGCGGAGCTTGGGGCCAGCTTGGGGCGCGGCGGATCGGCGTGATGAAGAGGTGGTAGTGGGGGGGGAGGTACCCGCCGGGGTAGTCATGGACGCAGCAATGATCGACATGTCAGCATCGACGATGGGAGATTGAACAGTTGTTGCTTCCATCATGTCTTGTCAGTTTGAAGAGTTGTTTAAATTTCTGGCAAAGTTGATCCAGAGTCGATGGAGCAGCACCATTCATACATATGTAGTGGTAGTTTACCAAACACAATGTGTGCACCCTCAGTTCTTGGATGGTAAGCGTACCAGCATTGCGATCCTTCAAAAGAATGATGATGTGCTTGCGTGCCGCTGACTGGTACAAGTTGCGAGAACGGGCAACCAGCCCCGACGGGGCCTCTGGGAATAAGGGGAATACCTTTGCGCCCTCCTCCTCTCACCGTGGGAAAAACGGAGGTCTTTTAAATCCGAGCTCGGGCCGGAGCTTTGGTGTGTCTCACACCTGGCACGGAGTACATGTACCAGGTGACAGGCACCCTACTGGACACCACCCACACTCGACCCCGCCGCATCCAATCCAACAATTAACTATTCAGGTCCCGTCATTAGCTTGCATAATGTTTAAACGTTTTTATACTTGTTTTATCTTTCTTACCTTGTTATTCTTTCTGAATACTCTCAGTGTCATAATTCGACAATAATTCGACAAAAGCAAAAGCTGGAGATGGTGGTCTTCGTTGGTAAGGTATCCGTAGCGACGGGGGCAGACACACCTATCGACTGACAGTGGTTCGGTTGAGCCTCGCGTCCTTTTGCAGTGCCAACTCATCCTGCTGCTGCTGCTGCCGCTGCCGCTGCTGCTGCTGGTGGTTGTTCCAAAAGCTGTTGTGCAAGCTGCAGCGCTTACCAACAGTTCCAATGTGTTCCAGGGTTCCTGATGATGCAGGAGCTTATCAACCCTTGGAAACCCACCGCACCTCCAGTAATCCTGCAATCCTGATTAGGAATTATTCCCTCAATTCCAAGGTGAGTTGCAGGTTATACCCGGCCCTGATCTTATATCCGCATCCGTCGGTCGAAGATGCCAATGCATTCTTGCTCAACCCCTACCCCCCCCCCCCCCCCCCCCCCCCCCCAAGAGATTGCCAACGCGGCAGGTCACAAGATAAAGCTTTATCTCTGCGGGAGCTAACACAGGCTAGCAACCGTCAAGCCTCCAACCGCTCAGATCTCCCTCCCCCCCCTAAAACCGTTCTAACTAGCCCACGGTCCCTCCCGTGCCGCACGGCGACCTAATGGGTGTCTTGCGTGTGATATCGACATTCGACGACGAGACACCCTTCCATATCGGAATCCCTTCGCTTACGCATTGCAGCAAAGGAATCAACCTAGGCGGTGTGAGACCATTCCCAAATCAGCCGTCGGAGGGGCTCACGGTGGGAGCGAGGCGCAGCACGGGCAGCAGAGAAGGATCCAAGTTTCCGATGCCTGCCTGCAAGTGGACGACGCTGGTCAATCCGTAAGCAGCCATCGCCCCGCTACCCCCCCGCTGTGCCCCGCCGTTCCCCGCCCGATATATAGAAGCGACAGCAACAACCTTCGGGCGGGGTTGGCCACGCGGTGAGCAAGGGTTTCCACATTTGAGTTATGATCCAAGTAGACGCAGAGCAGCTCGAGAGGAACTCGGACGACCTCGCAGCGTCGGTCAAGGTGCTCTCCAACCAGCTGCGAGATGGCGGCATGCACGGCACCGAAGCCCAGCATGCACGCCGGAGCGTGCTCACAAACATCAGACGCCTGCAGACCATGCTAATGGGTCCCGATGACCTCATCCAGAACCTCGCCAGCCAGGTATGTCAAGTCTTGTCGAGTGCATAGCTCCGAGTCATCTAACCGACTCCCTCCCCACAGACCCAACTGCTCGCCTGCCTGAGATGGCTGGCCGAGTTCCAGGTGTTGGCCTGCATCCCCCTCAACGACACCGTCCCCATCAAGGACATCGCCGACCTGATGGGCGTGCCGGAGATGGAGCTGTCGCGCATCGTCCGTATGACATCGACGGTCGGCTTCCTGGCGGAGCCCCGTCCCGGCTACATCGCCCATACCGCCCTGTCGGCGCCCTATGTCACCCAGCTCAACTACCTGGACGCCACCATGTTCCTGGCCGAGACCGCCGTGCCGGCGTCGCTGCAGATGGCCGCCGTGACAAAGGCCCACGGACAGGGCAGCACCCACGCGCTGGCCTTTCCCACGCCCAAGCTGCAGCGCCAGTGGCCCGCCTTCCTCCGGTGCCTGGGCGACCGCGACGACAGTGTCACCGAGGTCTTGAGCCAACTGGACTGGCTGAGCTTGGGCAACGCCTGCGTGGTCGACCTGTGTGCGCGGTCCACCAAAGCGGCGACCGCACTCGCAGATTTATTTCCTGCTCTGCAATTTATCGTTCAGGTGTCAACAGATAACGGTACGCACCACGAGCACGGGGAGCGCATCAGCGTTCAGAGGCGCGCCCCCGGCTCGGTCCAGACGGTCAAGGAGGCCATCGTGTACATGCTCCGGACACCCTCGCCGCCGCACTCTCTGGGACAGGACCGTGATCAGGCAGAACAGATTCAGGTCGAGCTGCGGGCGCACCTGGGGGTCCTGAGAGCCAACTCGGCCGTCACATTTGTCTTGGCGTTGCGGCCGCTGCCGGACCCGGGGTCCGTCAGCGCCGATATCGAGGCGACGGCCTGCGTGCGCGATCTGTCCAAGATGCAGCTGACAAACGAGCGCGAGATGCAGGTAGGTGAGGTGTTGCAGATGGTGGACAGCGTGCAGGACGGAGTAGGCCGGCTGACCGTGGTGAATAAGCTGCTGTCGCCCAACAGCGCGACGGTGGCGCTCGTGGTCAAGTACCGCTTTGATAATTAGTCAACTAGTTTTCCTGTAGATTGTATCAACACAGTCAAGAGTTTGCTTACCGTATCGGTGCCAGATGGCCTTGGTTCTTCACACCCGGAAGGGGTCAAGCTGTGGTCGTCAACAAAAGTATCCCTGTTCATCCTGGCTGCGTATACGCACCCTTAACTAGGTGGGACCATGTGTGCAGTGCTGTGTACTTTGACTGCTAAGTCCGCTTAAGACCGGACCACGGATATAGTGTTGGGCGGTTCAAGCCCAGGGTCCTTCAGGGACCGTGACAGAGATCTGTCACATCTGTGGCTGATATGCACATGATCGAGATCCCCAAAGGGGCCTGGTAGGACCCCTGTTGTTGACCATCGCTATTTCCTATTCCCGCGAACGGCAACCTCTGGGTAGATGCCAAACGACATTCCCATCCAGCCAGCCGCCTTTGAACCAGTGCCCGAAAATAAACATCAGAGTCGGAGCCCGACGACATGGGGGGCTGAGCGGCTGAGTGACACATACCAAACCGTCCCGTCTATGCCGGCATTTACACCGCTGCTAAAGCCCATTATTACCGAGCCTTCCTTCCCTCGTAAACCCCTAAACGCCGTCGGCTGTGGAGAGCGAGGCTACGACTACCTCCGCGTTGTTGTTTTACTTCCATTTCCGGTGTAGTGCTATTTAATATCACTTGGAGCACCTCCATCTTGAGTGAAGAACACTACACACACCAGCAACTTGAACTTTGACAAAATCTCAACAATCAATCATCAACCATTCAATATGGCATCAGACAAGACCATCGTCTTCATCACCGGTAAGTTCTACTACTCTTTCATCACCTCTTCTCTGACTTTGACGCTGACAACCCACGACCCAAAGGCGCCAACGGCGGTATCGGCCTCGAGACGGTAGTCGCGCTCTCCCAAGCGTCAGCAGATTTCCACATCCTCCTCGGAGCCCGAAGCATCGAAAAGGGCGAAAAGGCTCTCTCCGAGATCCAGTCCAACCCTCACCCCGCTGGCCCGCTGAAGAGCACCATCTCGGTCGTCAAGATCGACCTGAATGACGAAAAGTCCATCCGCGCCGCCGCCGAGCACATTGACAGCCAGTACGGCAAGCTCGACGTGCTGATCAACAACGCAGGAGTCATCGTCACCCGCCCCTGCGACACCCTCACCAACCTGCGCGAGCACTTTGAGACCAACGTCTACGGTCCCTACCTCCTGACAGAGGTGCTCGAGCCCGTGCTCAAGAAGTCCAACAAGACGCCCTACATCATTCACGTTTCCTCCGAGCAGGGGTCCATACACCTGCGCCTCGACCCTGAGTATCCGTTCAAGGATGTCCGCGGAGACACGTACCGCATGAGCAAAGCCGCCATGAACATGATGGCCGCGTGCCACAGGTTCAACTACGCCGAGTTCGGGTGGAAGGTCTGCGCCTTCAACCCGGGCTTCTGCGTGACTAATCTCACAGGCGAAAAGGGACGCGAGATGCGCATCGCTGCTGGCGCTAGGCCCGCCAGAGACCCCGCCGATGCCCTCGTTGAGATTGTGCAGGGAAAGAGGGACGGAGATCTGGCCCAAAACGGGATTGTTGACCTCGATGGGGGTGTCAACCCTTGGTAAATTACTAGATACTGGTAGTTAGACAGCTTGCTTCTTTCCTTTCTTGTCACATCAGGTAGAAAACATAGAAGGTTCTATGCCTAAAAAAAAAATATACATGATTCATGGCAACATTGTGGCGTTTACAACCCATCATCTGCGTGAAGGTGTGGCAAATCTCAAGTGATCAGATAGCTGAGTAGATGGGAATGACTTGACTGGAACGAGGCTGCCCTTTCCTTGATTCCAAGCCCTTTGCTCCACCCTGCTAGTCATGATTTTCCGCATTTTACGTTATCATTTCTCCTGATAAGATTACTTCAAACCCCGATAATGCCCGATAATATACAGTAGGTAACTGGAAGACATCTAGATTTCCTAATTAGGCAATACATTGCCACTATTCACATGGGAAACATGCGCTGATATCACAAGTGTCTTGGGAATTATGCACGAAATAAAATAAAATTTACATTTATTTCCTCTTGTTTCACTAGAGAAAACATGTCATCTCTACTTTATTTTATTTTGTTTTGATTTATTTAATATATTAATAGCTTCTAGATTTGTATTTGTTCTATTCTCTTTCGGTTCAAATTATTTTTTGTCTCGCTTCTTCTTCTTCTTCTTCTTCTTCTTCTTCTTCTTCTTCTTCTTCTTCTTCTTCTTCTTCTTCTTCTTCTTCTTCCGAGTCAACTCTGCTCCGCCGGTCAACTACATATAGCTCCCACTCACTCCCCTCATCATTCCTTCCAGATTTACCGGCTGACAGCTAATGACAAGAAAAGCGGAAAATAATAAAAGGGTAAATGTGAAATTGGATCAAGAATAAGAAGCTGGTGAGAATGCCAATGTACCTGTAGAGATATTGGCCATGCTCCCCTAGCTGTTCAATCCGGACGCTGAATTTATCATGGGTAAGACGGAGTTCGAAGAGCTCCCTATTATGGTGTCACTGGAACCAAAAAAGATGGGCGCAAGGGTTATCGTTGACGGTGAATGAGCGTGAAAGAAATGAAAGTGATGGTCATGGTAATAATGAAATCTTCCTTCGTCAAAGATCCAAGTGAAGGTGGTTCGGAGTAGGTGAAAGATCTTGTGCAATCAGCTGTGGTTGTGAGGAAAGGGCGAAGAAAGAACGAGGGAAAGAATCCCTATCTATAAAGGTCAAACGAGACAAGTTGCAAGCTTTGCAGAAGGAATTACAACGGGACAGCGCCTGTCGTTGCAATGTCTTTTGCGCCCGATATTGGGGGACTGCAGCGACTTCATTTTCATCCCATCTCGGTCCTCAACAATAATAGGTCACAGCACTCGTTGCAGGTGCTATTTTTTGCCCTATTTTTTGTCATCCGGCCAGCTGCTGCATCCAGGCATAACAACGAAGCTCCAATATGGCATGATTTGGAAAAGCTTGTAACGAAGAATCTGGCAGGAGCTTCTTTTGCTTCATTGGATGTCACAACGAATCCAATGTGTATGTCATGTGCTGGGATCTTGGCAGTGGAAGCCACGGTTGAGCCACGACCTAACGTGAAAATTTCCAAATTCATGATTTCTTCCAAAGTGGGCAGGACAGGAAGGTGCAGGTCTGAGGACTTGCCCCCGTGTATTTAAGACCTTCGCTCCACATGGCTTCCTATTAGAGCATGAGGAAAGGCATCGGTGTCGTAAAAAAGGAAGGCACGACGTTTTCATCTGAAGGAACCCTGTTGAATAATAGAGTTCGTGATCGTTTGCCCTCCATTGTTCGCCTCACCTTATTTTTGTTGAGCCCAGACGGTGCTGCAGCCAGGATTAGGTACTTCAGCACGCCCCGATCGCTCGAATTCCACCTCTTCCAGACAATCAAGACTTGGTTGACTCGCAATAGCAAGTGTGATGTTTTTCTCGACCAAAACTTTGTCGCTGCGGTCGCCGACAGCTTGATTGCTTCCTAGGTAAGTAACCTCCACATGTTTGTCACGAATCACATGCACCCACAAATCGCAGCCATGACTCCCTCCACCTCCACCAACCCGCTGCAGCCTGAGCATGGTAATCAGGACGCCTCGCAGACAGAGATATAGGAGATTGCATTGTGTTAAAGCCCTAATTGAAACTGTGTATTTTCCTCCCATGTACACTTACTGACAACATCTTAAAGAGCACCAAGACAGACACGGCCAACCAAGATTTGCCGATCGAGTCCGACAACAAAATGGAACACGAGTCGAATAAAATTTTTTTACTTCATGGTGAAAACCGTGAACGGCCCGAAGCTCCCAGCGCGGCCGACTCGGAGCTCAAGAAGATTTTGGAGGTTGCCCGCGCCGAACTTGACCAAGCCCTCAAACTCATTGGCCATCTAAAGGAGCACAGGGCCCACAACGAGGAGTTGGAGAAGGCTGAGCGCGCGAAAACTGGGGGTTATACCGACCAGACTGCAGCGGCTCGTGATCCTCTGATGAACCGTCTCACACTCGGGGAAATGGGCCGGCAGATTAAGCGGCTCATGGAAACCTTTGACGAAGAGAAAGAGAAGAACGCTGTCCTTCGCGGTCAGATTCAGAGCCTTGAGGAAAACGTTGAGCTCTCGACGAGCTCTTTGATAAAGCGAAAGAGAACAACGCCCTCCTTCGCGATCAGATTCAGAACCTCGAGCATCAGGTCAAAGATAACAAGAAGCTGTTCGACGACGAGCAGGCGAAAAACCGAGTCATCCGCAGTTCATTTCAGAACCAGCTAAACCGCCTCCAGGCCAGGCTAATCGGTGACGGGAGACTATCTAGGGAGATAATCGAGGAGCGTCTTGCTGAGCTCAGAAGAATTGCAAGTGAGGATCCATCGTTGGCTCGCTTCCAGAGTTTCTAATCACTCTGGCCTGCTCCTCCCCTGCTAGGGCTTTTTGTGACCTTTATAGGAGGATAAAGAAGGCTGGATGGCACTGTGTGTGTGTGTGTGTGTGTGTGTGTGTGTGTGTGTGTGGAGGAGAAAGAAGTGGCTGGCTGCAAAAAGGAAATATCAAGGTGGGCAGTGGCTGGCGGCCTGTTCAATGACACAAACCACCTACTGCTACAAACTTTTCATTGCTGATCCGCTGGCAATATTTATGAGTTGAACCACCCGTTCCTCTGCTTAGGGAGCTAAAAGGAGGAAGCTGGGAGACGCCAGGGTCGTTAACCTGTCCGAAGGCGGCAGACTTGTATATATGATTGTTTCAGGGGGAACGTTCTTCCTCAAATGTACATGTACATCGCCAAAGTGGCGCTGCTCTGTTTCATATTCTCGCGTTGACCTTTATCGTACACCGTGACAAGTATCCTACATGACGTAAACCCTCTGTGAAACCATAATCATCACACCAATATTTTCCAAATTTCATCCCAACAAAAAACAATGTCCAAAACACTCTATTCGCATCCTCAAATTCCACTCACCTGTACAGCTACACCTCTACCACCTCGCCCTCCTCCTGTTATTCCCCCCACCACCAACCAACCCCCCCACGAACCCAGTCCCGACCCTCCTAACCTCATCCAGGACCAAAACCCACAAAAAGACTTTGATCTGCTCCCAGGCCCACCTCTTCATTTGTCTCGGCGTGACATTCCACCCCACAACCCACAGCACGCCAACGATCCCACCCACAAGAACCCTCCTCAAAATCTCACTGCCCCCAAACTCGGCAATCACAAGCGCGGCCCCCTCCGCCAGCGCAAAATGCCAGTACTCGCTCACCCGCCACCGCCACAGCTCCAACCCCTGACCAGGTTCATTATTGTTGCCGGTACGTATCCGCCCGTTCTGTATGTACTGCTCGTTGGAGAAACCAGCCAAGACGGGCAAAGTGATGGCGGCGTCGGACCGCACGGACGCGATCCTCCACTGGAAATAAAAGGACGAAAACAACAAGATTCCCGCGAACAGGCGGTCGAGAAAGTACGTGCCGGACAGGAAGATGGGGCCGGTGAGCCACGAGATGGGATTAAAGGGCGACGCGGCCGTGTAGAGGAGGATTACGAGGAAGATGGATGATACCTGGCGGAGGAGGATGCGAGGAGCGTAGGAAGAAGAAGAAGATGATGATGAAGAGCGGGGGGTTGAATTTGATGAAGAGGATGAGTATGAGG
The DNA here is from genome assembly GCA_033725935.1 of Cladorrhinum sp. PSN259. Taxonomy (NCBI): domain Eukaryota; kingdom Fungi; phylum Ascomycota; class Sordariomycetes; order Sordariales; family Podosporaceae; genus Cladorrhinum; species Cladorrhinum sp. PSN259. Next base: position 151,574 of record MU867065.1, on the reverse strand, counting down.
ATGAGGATTTAGGTGCCTGTGCGGCGGTCGGTTTTTGTTTTGAGGGAGGTTCTGATTGATTACCTTGCTGTTGTCGCAAGAGGAATTCAGGTGTTGAAGGCGGACGGCGGGCGTAGGTGTATGGTCCCGAGGGTCGGTCTGAGCCACCGCCCTCTTGGGAGTTTAGTTGTGTCATTTTTTTGAGGCGACTGTGAAATGAAAATGTTTTTTTTGGCGGTGGAGGAGAGAGAAATCTTGGTAAAATAATAATAATAATAATAATAGATATATATCAAATATTTTGTTTGGTCCCGGGGAGCTTCGGAAATTGGATGCACACCTTGCTAATGCAGACTACGGCGTATTGTTTTTTGAGGGCTGTCTAGGTGTTAGGCTGCAGAGCTGAAGCTAAGCTGGAGTTGGAATACAGTGGCTTGGCATTCAAGGCATCAAGGCCCGCGGTTACAGGCAGGGAGGAGGCACGGTGGAGATGGTCCGGGATGGGGAATGGTTTCAACCTTCTGCTCAGACGATATTTTTAATACTTGCGTCGCACAAAGGAATTATCCGGCATTGAAAGGCCTAAATGCTGTGAAATACCAAATCAAATGTTCATTAGCCTTGGTGCATAAGGTAATACTGCCCTGTCAGGTTGTCACCTACCATTTATGGGAAGAAGGTGGTCATAGCTTTGTGGTCAAAGCTCCACCTTCTACCTTTTTCTTCTTCTTCTAGCTAGCCCACTGCCTTTCTCTCCCACACATGATTCAATAAATGGTCTTTTCCAGCCTTGTTCGCCTCCCTCACCATCTCTGTCAACAAAGGATTTCTTTACTTGGAGGCCTTGGCACAAGGTTTTTTTTCCACGATGAGTTCCTGTTTGCTGAACCAGACTCGTCGTGGTGCAAAGTGGCCGGCACTTCCCCTACTTGTGGTGAGGCTATCTACATACGTTCGCTAGGTGTCTGATACCTTGCTCGGTGTGTGCTCAGGGTCTTGGCCACTGATTACACTGAGCAATCCCTGATTGGTTGTCCTGGGGCTTATTGGTCCTCACAGCCAGCCACAAGTGACTGGCTTGCATGCCGGCATATATCTCATTGGGTAATTGGCTTCAGCGGAAGCAATGATCTGCATATGCGTCCGATAACCTAATGTTTAGATGGGAGTGCTGCGAAGCCGGGCAACATGATGCACATTTCAAAAGAGCACCACCACCCACTTTCTGTTCACAGCCTGATGTCCATGGACCTTATATTCTCCCCAAGTTAATCGATAATCGCAAGCCAAGGGAGAATCACCGAAAATGCTTCGAATCAAATACCTATTATCCCTTGTCTCCTTTGTAGCCCTGGCCCTCGCCGTCGATCCCGAGATTGTCCCAGACTCGGAGTGCCCTGTCAACATTCCCGGCTTCACCCACCACGGTGACTGCAATCTGCTCTGCAAACATGCCTCCTGGGCAGACGTTGCCATCTTCTACCTCGGAAACTATGTCGCCCACGCGGCGACCGTGAATACTGAGCCAGGGCAGAGTACCCTGAATTCCGTCTTCACCATCATCTCGGTCCTCCTCTTCCCAGGTGCCGGTGTTGTCAAGGGACTGCAAGCCATCTACAGCCGGGCTGTGTTTGCGCCCACCGAGCTGCAGAAAGCGGCGCGCTCCGGCGCGCTCTGTGTGGTTAGAAAGATCAGGCCTTCTCCGGATTCCTCCCTCGGGGACGAGATGGGACAAGAGTCCGAAAACAAAGGGCCACCCGTTCTACCGTCATTGCATGCGGCTGACATCACAGCGGCAGACGAGTCGGCAACCCATGATATAGATCTTGAAAAGCAGGGTGCATCATCACGACAAGACAAGATTGAGCCGGCCACCGCCGCCGCCGCGGATGACCCCCCGCTGGAGCCGCAGCCGGACCAAATCTCGCTGGTTGCGAGAAAGTTTCACGGCATCTGCGAGCTGCCCAAAGGCTACTGCCTGGCAATTCTACCCCCGGACGCCACCTTCACAGACGACCCGTCACAAGAACATCTGGACTCCCTTCGGTGGACCGAGAGAGGACCTGTTGGCTATATCACAGCCCTCTTCAAGCCCCCTCCCAAGCGTACACAACTCTCGTGTAGCTACAACCTCGTCAAGATAGCCGTCTCGGTGGGCCAGCTGCTGTTTGCGTGCGCCACACTCTACCGCATCCAGGGGGACCAGATCGCTCGGTTCGGATACGCGGCGTTCGGTCTGACAGTCGCGCAGTACGCTTGGATGTCATTCATCAACCTGGTGGGGAATGCTCTGCGTCCCGAGTACCCCACCATGTTTCTTGTTGACTCTGCATCCTTGGACAGTCTGCGAGTGCTGCTGGAGGCCAGGGGCCAGGTGTCAAAGTTTCCCATATCGGGGACGGTCGGGCGCATCTCCCCAGCTACAGAGGAGAAATTGTTTCCGACGGAACCAGAGGCCCCGGAGACGTCGAATCGAGGGTCTGCTGACGCTCCGGTCGAGAACCAACCACCCAAGAGAGGGAACCCCTTTGTGGACGACATGACGAAAACGGATATGGGGAGTAGCCTCGCTACTCTGGCCGGAGCGGTGCCTATCGCCATCATTGGCGGTCTCAGCCGCTTTTCTCCCGGCGCCAGCGAGCTCTATCAGCGTGTATGGACCATGACCTGGCTGGTTTTTGGGTTCACCGGGGGTCCGGTGGTGGCCTACTGGTTTATGCGTGCGATTGAACAGATGCTTCACGTGAGGCATCCACTGCGCCCGCCGTGGGAGGGAGATATTCTGAGCGCCAATGATGGTGTGCCTTGGCCGATGTATGATCAACGGCAGGGACTGCTCGAAAAGGTGGTTCCAATAAATTTCATCCTCGCTTTATTTATTTCGTTGGGACTCTATGCTGCCCCAGCCATCGGAGGCTTAGTAGTCGTGGGACAGATGATTCGGCAGTATGGGGTTTGCACTCAGATGTAATTAGACATGTCATATCTCCTGCCCAATCTTTCGCTCACTTCTCGTCAATGGCTGTTGGGTGGATCTCAGGAGAGGAGAGCCCCAAGTAAACAATGGGCCCGTGCGTCATTCAGGGGCAAGCACACAGCCACTCTTTTCCGCAGTTTTTTATGGATATATTCTACAGGCCCCAAGCCACTCATGACATCTCAAAATGATAGCAACAGCAGAAAGAGAACTCAACATCCCCCTGATGCTTGACTCACACCAGCAACCAATCTCTGTCACAAAGCAAATAAACAAGCCCCCCTTCTTTCCACAAGTGCAAATCATGTCACCAATTGACGCAAATCCTCACACAAAAGTCACAAACCCCCTCAGAGAGTCCACAATCTCCATAGACTCAGCATCCAGTTGCATCTCCGAAAGCCACTCTGGATCCTCTTCGCGCTTGAAGCCAACACTCTGGGTCTCCTTCTCATCAGCTACCTCCAAATTACTTCTTGCTGAGTCCTGTGTTGATACAGGTCCCGACAATCCCTCTGCACGTTCAAGAAACATGGGAGAACTGCTGACACACATAGTTGTCCCATCATCATCAAATCCATCCAGCCCATAGATCTCATCAATCCCATCAGAGTGACCAGCCTGCTTAGCTTCGTCAAACTTGCTTGAAATACCCTCATATAACATTGCATCTGTGGCGCCAGCCTTGAAATGTTTGCTTAATACAGATGGATGGTCAATTCCAGATGAGTTGTTCGTAGTTCCAAAACTGTCCAGCAGAATACAATCGTCATCGCCATCTTTGAGAGGAACGTTCAGACGCTGAGGAGTGGAATATGCCGTGTTGCTGTCTTTCATCCCCGCTTTCCAGGCTTTACCGGCTGCTGAACCCGTCTTGCCCTTGATCTTACCTTCATCATCAGAAAAGGACAAGTCAATACACTCTACGTCCATATCATGGAAGGCCTTTATGTCAACAGTCCGTTGAGTACCTGTTGGAGCATTATATCTCTGTTCGACGTTTACTGGCGATTGTGTATATGCGGGTTTGATGCGTTTTGCTCTCTTTGGGGCTTGTTGTGATTGATTCTGAGATCTGGGAACGATGCTTTGAGATTTGTGTGAATTCGGGCCTTGCGAGCGTTTCTCCTCAATCTCATGCGCAACCTCCCGGCCATCTTCCGCCTTCCGCTTCGGCTTTGTTGTACGCTTCCGAGGTTTTTCGATGCCATCCTTGCAACAAGTGTGATTGCACGCCTTGCCGGTCTTGGTCAATATGCCTCCGCTACAAACGTGATTGCACTTCCATTTACCATTGGGAAGTTGAACCGGCTCATGTGAAGTGGTATGCGTGGATTTCCTCTCGAGCTCCCCCTCTTCCATTTCAAGCAAATCCTCGATGCTTGGAAAGTCTTCAAACTCAACCTCCCGTAGAGGTTCAGTGGTGAATGTTGTAGTCGAATGGGCCATTTCTGTATTTTCCGCCAGGTCGAGAAGATCGGTATCATCGATTCCATCATCATCCATGTACTCCCGAACTGCAGTCGTCTTTTGTGTGATACGGGCCGGCGTAGTCTTGGAGGGCTTTGGGAATGCTGATACAGGTATGTTGTGATGCAGAGCCTTCGAGACATTCGTGCCGACGATCTCTTCGCAACTCAGATGACAAGCAATTGCGTGGCTTGGGTCTCGAATTGCAGCAGTAAACTTCAATTCAAGCCCTCCTTGAGGATCCAGTTTTCTCACGTTTCCCTTCCAGAAGAACGCCAAAACCCCGTCAGAGGACTCAGCAAGAAACGTGAGCCCTGGGCTGCGGTTTTTCCAGTGTGGGGGCCCTTTGCGATTGAGATATCGAAGTGTGGCCTTCACCTCAAGGTTCATGACTGGCTCACTCGTTCTGTGAACCTTTTGGCCAATCAATGCCAGATCAAGATCTAGACGTGGAAACTTATCAAGACTTGACAGCATGACAGTCCCAAACGGGGGTTGTCGCGATAAATACCGCTCAATGTCCTGAGGTTCTTTGCTGGCAAGTTCTAAAACAGTCTTGATCCCTTTACTCGAAAGCTTCCGCATTCCTACCGGGCCGATGTTCGGTATCTGCGTAAGCTGAGTGGCGTGCCCTTCCCAGGACTCTGCACAGAGCGCCCTGGCAAGCTCAAGCGCATTCTTCATTCCTGCAGAATCGCAATCGTGTTCCTTGCAATCAATAACAGCACGAACCAGACGGTTCAGCCTCTCAAAGATTGCTTTCCTCTCACTCATCAGCTGTCGCTTCACCTTAGCGGCCTCGGCTGAGCCTGAGTCTTGAACACATCCAAGATGAGCTTGGACCATGAGAGATATCTTGTGCCAGGTCTGGCCTACCGCTTCTTTGATTGGATAAGGGATAAGTTGCGGCTGGTTAATCTCGCGGAAAAAGATTCTTTCCGTGGGCTTCAGGCGAAAGTCCTTGAACTCTGTTGACTGGGAGATAATTGTGATTAAGGACTCCATCTTGGCACCGCGAGGGATCTGTAGAAGCATCTTCATCGTCGAAAACTCGACGAGGTATTTAGACATTGCATTTCCGTAGTCGGTGCACTTAATGGGATCTCGGTTCGTGACCAGGTCGGCGGACTGCAGTTCCTTGATATCACGCTCGCAGATCTCCGCCAGTTTATCGTCAATCTGATCCGGGTTGGATGTAGAGTCGGTCAGCCGATAGTAATTTGGGTTCCGTCGTAGTCGGACACTCAGGAAAGTCCCGCTAAGCCATGTTTTTGCTGATTGTAGGTTGTGGATGGTGCCAAGGCAGATTTCTGAGTTGAGATGCTCAATCAAGTTAAGGTGTAGAGTGCTCTCAAGAATCTCCTGACCAGAAACCATCTTCTCGTATCGGTTCTTGTTTTCCTTACGAGTGAGAATAACTGCGATTGCGCTATCGTCAAACTGAGGGCGCCCGGCGCGGCCAAGCATCTGCATCACCTCAAGGTCAGAATACTCCTGGACTTTATCGTCGTTGAAGCCAACGGTGCCCTTGAGGAAGACTGTGTGGCATGGAAGGTTGATTCCCACAGCAAGGGTTGAAGTGCAACAAATGACGCCCAGGTCGCCTTTCAGAAAAGATTGCTCGACTGCCATCCGATCTTGGAGCTCAATCCCAGCGTGGTGAAATGCCACACCAAATTTGACAATCTCCTGTAACTCCCGCCCAATGACCGGAATCCTCTTGGACGGCATTGGCCACAACTTGTCTCCAGTCGGCCTACTGGAGGCGTAGTCCGCCAACTCCCTTGCCGTCGTCTCGCATGACTTTCTGGTGAAGCAAAAGATCAAGATGGGCTTTTTCTGTGAATGCCGTGATATGAGTCCCGGGATCTTTTGGTCCAGAAATTTCTCAAACATGTACTCGTTGCCAGAGTATTCGTAGCCATAGACAAATTTCTTGAGTTTGACCGGGCGAAACTCTTCGCCGAACGTCTCTCGGTGCGCGGGTAGATGTTGATTTGTATGGTTCCTCCCCAGCCATTGGGCAATGTCGTCTGAGTTTGGAACTGTTGCGCTCAGAGCAATAAAGCGAACATTGGCACCGATCGTCTTCATTCGCGAGACCACAGCCTCAAGTGTCGCACCCCGCGCATCCTTGAGAATGTGAACCTCGTCAATCAGGAAAAGCTCAACAAGTTGCAGTAGTCTCTTGTGATCTTGCCACTTCCTGGTGATGGAGTCCCACTTCTCAGGAGTGGTGACGATAATTGATGCATCGCCGACCCTCCGCATCTCGGCTTGGGACGTGTCCCCTGTGAGCTCAGCACACTTCAGATTCATGTGATTAAATTTTTTCTCCCAGTCGCGAGCCTTCTCTGAACATAGAGCCTTCGTCGGTGCCTGATACACGATCTTGAAGTTTTCATTGCCACGATCAAGAGCAAGCTTGCAAATAGCCAGCTCCAAGATGGTGGTTTTTCCGCTTCCCGTGGGTGCTGAAACTACAACATTATCCGTGCCTCCGTAGACAACGGGGAAACACTTGGATTGGACTGCATTGAGCAATTCGTAAGGAAACAGAGCTCGAAATCTGTCCGGGAGTGCCTGCCGTAGGCTAACAAGACGAATGCCGTGCACGACAGGGGTTGTCAAGCCACATTCACTCCGTCTTGTTGTGGAAGCATCAGGTACCGCGTCTTCTGTGTCAAAATAAGGGGGCCTTGCAGGACTATGGCGAGTTTGGTCAGTCGGAAGTGACGGTCGAGGCGTAGCATACGGAGCTTGTTCGGCAACGGACCCTTGCCAGGGAGCGACGCGCGTGTCGAGATAATCGTGATAAACATTTTCAGTGGCATTGTATGTTGTCTGTGGGTGGACATGAGACCTCTGATATGGAATTCCAAGCCTACTTCGGCCTTGTAGGCCTGAGCTTTCATTGCGGGGGGACTTCGCCTGTTGCTTGTGATGCCCGCCAAGCCTAGCTGTAGGGCTGGAATTGACGGTACGAGGGGGGTTGATCTGGTATGCATCACTCCCGTAACTGTCATTGAGTCTCGCTCCTCTGCCGGAGAGAGACGGAGGAGTCATCTGCTGGCCAAAAGTGTGAGGCTGACTGGCTCTGTGTACGTGGTGATTCGTTGCTGGCGGGCGGTTTGGAGCCAATTCGGGCGTAGTCGCTTGGTATGTATGGCCAGCGGTATGATCATGCAAGTATCTGGCATCTCTGGGGGGCAATTCAGGAGTAACTTGTACAGCATGGTGCCCAGGTGAGCGGTGGAAGTTGGTAGAGTACTCATTATCTCTGGCGGCTGTATGCGGAAAATCGTGTCTTGGGTCCCGCCCGAATGGTTGGAGGGGATCAGGAGTGTATCCTGTGCTGTACTCTGGCGCCTGTGCAAAATACGATCGCAGTGAAAGGCGAGGCAGCTGAGTCTGGGCACCTGACCAACATAATATTAGGTACCCAAGTAAGCTCTCGGAAAGAAAGGCTGAACAACGTACTGGAGCTGACCCGGCGGGGTTCGATATACCTGGGTTTGGAGAGCGGCTCGAAAGGATCTATATCCTCGGGCGGCTGGGAGACAGGCTGTCCGTTGGGTGGTGCGACGCCTCGATCTTGCCATGATGGCATATTCTGCGGCCACTGTCGTGACATTCGTAGTGGAAGGCGTTAGTTAGTGTGTGTCCAGTATGGATAGAGGTAGAATAGTCTGGCAAAAGTAGATCAACTGGGGTTTTAAGCGGTCGAGGGCGCTGGCACAGGCGTTTGCACAACAGAAGGATAGCATCGAGGTGAACAGCTGAACAAAGCACAAGGGCCGACCAGAAGTTTCACCATGTGGAATTTGTAAAATTGGGTTGTGCCCCAACAATGAGGTGGAGGTTATCGAGGGTCGCTCCTTCCTTCCTCAGTTCTGTCAGGCCCCATATTGAGATGCCGTGCCCCGATGCCTGTGTCGAACCTTGAATAACAGAAAAATCCCACAAATCTCTCTCGCAGATGGCATTCGGTGGTATACCTTTGAGTGTGAATTCTGTGGCTATTCATCTACCAAAATACCTATCTATCCTATTCTGTTATCTGTAAACATATCTCAAAAAAGAAATATCGCAATATCTTGTGCTAACCAAAATATTTTGCACACCCGCAACCTAAAAGTGCCTATATGTTGCTCATATGCTTTCTTGTAAATGCGCGCTCTCACTTTTATGCTCCTTTAAATCCCCTCTCATACTACAACCCCTTTCAATCGTCCGCCTTCTTGCCTCTAGAAGAAGGACTGCGTCCATGGAAAAGTAGCGGCGAGGCAGGGCGCGAAGTCGAGAGTCCCGAGTCTAGCGGATTAACACCCAGTCTGTCTTGGTCGAGATACCTTGGTGTCCCCTCAACCGTGGTCTTCTCGTAGCTGACGATGCTGATTGGTGGTGGTCGAACTCGTTTTGACTCAGGCAAGCTGTACAGATAGGTCGCTGAGAGAACAAGCATAGTGCCAACGATAAACTGCACAAAGTCAGTACTGGGCCACGACGCATTTGCAAAAGAGAAACCTACCGAGGTCGTCATCTCAAAGTTGAAGAAAAAAACGCTAAACACAAAGCTGACGACGATGCTTATGCTGGTGGCGAAGTTCTTGGCGATGTTGTCTGCATAGTTGATGCAGATGGAAGCTAACAACCCGCTGACGGCCTGGAGACCGATAGCTGTCCAGACAATCCCATTATATCCATCAAAGAAGCCATGCTTGCTGATCTCGGCACCATCGTTGTAGATAACTCCGACGAAGAGGGCGGGGAACAGAGAGTAGAAGGAAAGTTGAACGTTCCTGGTCCAAACCGAAGCGGGCGAGGCCGAGTCCTTGAGCACCTTCTCAAAGTACACACCAGTGAGACCAGAAACGAGGGCAGCAACCACCACAGCGGTCACGCCGACCGAGTAGCTCATGATGAGCTCACTGGGATCTTGGTCCTCCTTGATTCCCTCATATGTGGCTGATCGCCGGGAGAGCTCGCTCACAAGCCCGTTTACGCTCCTCTTTGTTAATTCTCGTGCGGCTTCGGCGACGCCTCCTGCAAATGTGCCAAGCTCGTGAACAGATCGTGGGAAGAAATGGTCGCTGAAGTCGTGAATATTAAGAATGGCTTCCTTGGCATCGGGCGATGGGAGGGAGACAATAGACACGCCGAGTGTCAGTATAATGAGGGAGACCCAACGTCTGACGCCCAGTGTGCGCCCCAGGAGAAAGACCATGAATACTGCCGTTGTAATGATCTAGAGTGGTCAGTCAGCACCCACTTGCCACTTCCAACCCCCTCGATCCTCGAATTATCCTACCTTGAGCTGGAAAAGAACCTGGAAATGCACAGGATCCAAATTGCCAAGGGCAACATACTGCAGCGTATTCTCGAGGGTATAGAGCATCGCCGGGATCGCCAACTTCCAGCCATCTCCAGAGAACACCGAATTATACACCTGCTCGAGAAGCACCGTCACGGGGGTCTGGGGCGCAAGGCTCCCCGAAACTTCGTAGATGGCAAATGTGAGGGAGATGGCGAGCTTGAGTACTTCGTTTAGGAGGACGGCGGTCGAGGCAAAATATCGGTGGTCCCCTGAAGGGGTCATGATTCGAGAATAGTGCATAACCTGTAGTTCTCGTCTCCGTCAGCGGTCGTCTTCTTCGCGATGGATCTCGTGGGAATTATTGGGTGTGCGCACCAGAATGAGTGCCGAATTCTGGAATGTCAACTGCGTAACGCCATGTTAGCCATAATGCTCTGCCTATTCTCCGATTGCACCTCATCGTCGCGTACTGTAATTAGAGAAGCCTGCTTCATGGGAAGGCCCAGCAGGGTCGGCCCGCTCGCGGGTGTTGTGGTTCGGAGCGCCATGGCGTCGTGTCCCAGAGCCAAGCAAATCCTGCAACCTTGATGGCTATCTACAGGTGGGAGCAGATTGGTAGGATCGGGTCGGCGTGCGCAGCAACCGGGACAGGGCGATTTGAACAGTAAAACCTGGGGTTCGTGGAGGGAGCCGCAGTTGTTGTATTTGCAGAACAAAAAAGGGCACAGTAGGCGACGTCACGAAAGAAAATCGATGGGGAGCACAGAGGCCTCAATCGTGTTTCGATGCCCTGTTGCGTTCGCTAGCGTCTCGTAAGTTGGAAGTCACGGATCAGGGGCCCCGTCCGAGAACAAAGAAAGTAACACCAGAAAAACGTGGAATGATATCAGTGCTCAATTCTCACAGACAAAAAAGAAAAGTCTGTTGGTCAAACATATTTTGCAATTTTTTAATCTGTATGTGCACCGTGCCGCTTTCAGATTGGCTGATGGTGTTGGCCGATTTCTTGGGCGAGGCCTGGCACCCCTTTGCCCTTGCAGATCGCCAAGCGAGGGGAAACCTCCACGCTACTGGCGGTTTGGCGGGGGAATTCACGCGGGGCAAGGTACCTTTCGGGTACCGACTGAATTTTCTGGGCGATCTCTTTTGATCCTTTCAAGCTCTGGGGCGAGCGATGATCATGGCTGCATCGGATTGGTGATGGGATGGACGGAAAATTCGGAAACTTTGGGGGCGACCAAACAGCACGGTTTCTTTCGAAGGATATGGTCTGGTATATATTCTGCCCTTTCTCGGGTTCCGCGAATTTCCAGTGGACCCCAGGATCATTTCATCCGCACAAGTGCTGGCACTCTTATACGTGCGTCATCAAACATGCATCCATCGACGACATCACCAGACACGACAATCAAGGCACAAATATTGGTGGCTGATGCAGGTGACTGTCGGCACCGCTTGCTGCTCACTCCGAAGCCCCTAAAGAAGCCAGTAGCGGCACAGAAGACCCCCTCCCCCGCCTTTTGGGCCCAGTGACCAAAAGTCCTGCATCGTCGATGCGATGGAGGGGTTTGTTGGAATGCATTCATTCGCTAGTCACAAACTGCTCACGCAGTCACGCAAGTCTAGGATTTGTCCAGTCCATCAATGAGTTTGTGTCTGAGAACCAAGGTGATGCCATCCGAAGCAAAAGATACCAGCGCCGGATGGGGGGAACCGAGGCCGGGACCCACCTGCCGGAGCCCGGATCCAAGATGCCGGCGCACCGCTCTGCTTTCCTTTAAATAGTATTCGAATCACGATAAAACGGCCCTAAATCTCCATACGACCGTTTTATGCAAGCGATTTGAAGTCTTCACAGTATCTCCGACTTGTGGCTTAGGGCTCTTTTACGACCATGATCGCAAAGAGGAAAATAAGGAATATCCCTGTCCGTCGACTGTAAACAACTACGACATTAAGGGTCCAAAGATTATGCATTGCCGCCAAGCAATTTACTTGTTACACAAACTCTCAACATCTGGGTCTTGGCCGTAACAAGTTATTAACCATGAGGGGCTGGCAGATAGACATGTAAGTTGCCGGCAGCCGAACAAACAAGATAAACAGAAACAGCATGACGTACATGTAGATAGCAAACGAAAGCTCGTCGTCAAAAAAGATATGCGTGCTCAAAAGACAATAATAACCACCCCAAACCTCCCTTCGTTCTCTTCTCCCCAGATCGCAATCTGTACAAGTCATCACCATAGCATCATCTTCAAGTTCCAAGCCTCAGCAGGTCACCCTCGACCCCGAAGGTGACCTCCTCCTAACAGTCCGCCGCAACGGTAATGATGATAATAGCAAGCTAGTTTTAATGAGGATGGAAGTGATCGCTGTGATAGTGTGGACTCGGAATACTATGAGAGTGAGTACGGGATTTTTTCTCGGAGTAGTTCTGTCGAGGATATTCCAGTCCTTCAACTTGTTAAATGTTCCCAAACCGTGAATGTCTGATAGATTTTGGAAGATAGATTTTATATCTTTCTCGAGAAGGATATTTGATGTGTAGGTACATGTATTATTGGTTAATGTCAGATTGTAATCACAAAGTTAGCACGGTGATGCTTGGATGTATTCGAGACTAAGAAGTTTCAAATGCTGAGTATTTTTTGTATTTGCAGTCTTCAACACATCCATACAAGACCTATTCAAAATCAAGTCAGGCATTGGCATCCCCGAATTATAGCTTCCAGGTTGCCCATTCTAACTCTGCGGTATAACCTAACTTTATGTAGTGTAGTCCAAGCCATTGATTGAATTGTTGCGTCTTTTGTTGTCAGACACAAATTCTAGTTTTTCCTAACTAATTTCAACATATACAGGCTTCTTTCCCAAAGTAAGTGTAGGTTGTAAATACCATCGACTCCCTCCGAGTTAACATCATCCAGCTCGGGAGCGGTTGCATCGAACGGATCCACGTGACAGAGCAATTTCACAATGGTTCTGTCGCGTCCATGTCGGATTTGTTCTTGTTGAGAGTCGTGAAGGTGGTCGATCGTGGGGGGATGATCAATTCCCAGCGATTGACGACGAGGAATTGGAGAGAAAGCAGAAAGTACCATTGTGGCAACTGGGTCAATGCCAGCCAGACAAAAGACTGCCTCCTCAAGATGATCGGCGTCGAGTAGATCTGGCCTGCGAAGCTTGGCAGGGGTCTCTGCAGTGTCCTAGATAGCTTTCCCAAAGCGGAAGGGGTGGATGTAAAAGCTAGCTTGTTGACTTGGTGGAAGGTTTCGGAAAGGTGGCTAATCTTCAGCCATTGATCGGGTTAGACTGAGCTGCTGCAGCTCAGACTTTGAAGACTGGCTCTTCACAGCTATCTCGAGGAAGCCTGCAGTGTTCCTCGTTAATTGGGACGGTGGTCAGGGCTGGAGACGCCTGCCTCTGCAGCCGTATGCGTCGGCCTTGTGACGAGTGGGTTCACTAATTCTTTCTGAAGGAGGACGAACTTGAGGATGACGATTTAGATCTCTTCCTTAAACTCAAACTCTCTTCGATTACCCTTATTCTAACTAAGGGTTTTGAATCCGTCGAAACTGCGAATCGCCAGGTAATTGTAACAAAACACACCCGTTTACATGTCCACGCTCTTCTCCTTCTCTACCACGAGCAATAACAAAGGATTCTCGGGTATAAAAGGGCAGCTTCACACCCATTCTTAGGTTCATACTTCTCTCCTTCTTCGAGGATTAGTCTTGCAGCTATTTACGATTCCCTCGCCATCCTCTACGGAAAGACGGCTAGCGTTGTTGGGAAGCTTGACTTCCAGATGATTGCCCATGTTGTTCTTCCGATGAACAAGTATGGGCGATGGAGCGTAGTCTCTGTTCATTATTAATGGGAACTCGATTTCTCCGGCGAAAGCAACCTCAATCCATGGCTCAGGAAGATGATTTCACTTGTGTGGGTCAACAACAAGATCATAATCACACGACGGGAGACAATCAGGGAAGACCAGACGGTGGAGTTCCTGTTTGAATACGAGTTCCAATGCGATGATCGGAGTTCCAAGCCTAGAGATTAGGTATTATATACAACTCTAAGACTCAGATACTACTTTTATCAGATCCAGCCCATTCTTCATCAACCACCTCAACCTAGGCTTCATGCAGCCTTATCAGGTGAGGGCATCTTTCCAGCGTTCGTCCGGCGCCCACCAAACAAAAAGTATGCACCCCCAAGACCAACGACAGCGGCGCCCAGATATCTAAGGTATGTGAAAATACAAAATCGTCAGTGCTTGGAATCTACAATTAACACAAAGGGAAGACAGTTTTAGACATACACGAAGTTCTTGTTAGGATTCGTGCCGTCCTTGTTGTAAACCTTGGCAGTACCCTTATCGCCAACTTCAGGTCCTTGGGGAGTGCCAGGTTTATGGGTGCTGGTTAATCGGATCTGGCCATTGCGAGGTGTCTGGCGGAGGGCAGGACGCAAGGTCGTACGGAGGGTTGCGAGTCTTTGTGGGTTCATTTTGAAGTTATTTCGAGATTTGTTTTGTGAGTTCTGTAAGATGGCAGGAGGTAGTTGGGAGTAACTGAGCTTTCAGTGGATTCATGACAGTCGAGAATGAGGTTGTCACAGCTGCTGAATGTTAAAGGAACATGGGAAGACCCCTTGGCGGAAGCGTATGACATCATCATGACCACTTGATGGCAGACAAAAGACGAGACCCACAACCACACGCACATGTTTCTTGACCTTTTCAGATGCAACTATCCAACTATTCACCTGACCCTGAAATAAACTTTAATTCGATCTCCTGCATATTCTCATCATGGTATCAAATCCCACCGTCATCTATCTCATTAAATTCATCCTCCCCATGAGTTCCTCCTGGACCGATTAGCAGCAGTACTTGTTGAAGCCGCAGTTGAAGCCGCAGCAGCGCTCGTTGCAGCCAACGTTGAAGCCGCCACCACGCAGAGTCATCTCGTTCTCTGCCTGTGGGACGGGCTCGGGTTTCTGTTTACAGCGGTCAATATCGCTTCACCTGCACAGAGCGATGGCGCGCGTCTTGAGCGCGACGTGAAACTCACGGGTTGTTGTGAAACAATCTTATCGACAGCGCGCTCGTCAGCGGCAACGGCCTCCATGGGCTGCTGTTGCTTGGGGGTCATCTCGACGGCAGGCATTTTGACAAGAAGAGTGCGATCACGCGATGCACAACGTCGACGGGCTGGTGATTTTGGCTGGTTTGGAGTCTTTGTTTCTGAGAAGGAGAGGAATTGGTTTTGGCAAGTGTCTGTTGTCCGACAGCTTCACCGCCGTCGCGCGAAACGCCTCCGGTTTTAAATCGCCAGGTCGAGGCCTCCTCTCTACCCGCATGGCCCGTGCACCAACAATGATTGGGCAACGAAGCGAAGTTTTGGCGCCAAGCTACCACGATAGCGTCTTTTTCAGGGGTTTTTGGCTGGGTACTCAGCTCCCCAACCTCCGGCGCCATGCATCTCAACGAAGACATCACACGTTTTATTTTTCGTCTGGATACAGATCGACAACATGATCATCAGCCTTCCCACACTTCAGGCCCCGGAGCAGTATAACTCGTCCTTGCCGGTGAATTCGGCCAGATCAAACCTGCATCGTTGCTCTTGTACGCTCCCGGAAATTCCACCAACGGTCCTGGAGTCCCATTTGCTCCTCCAACCACCTTTATCTGTGCACAGCTTAGATAAAACTGCGCTCCACCGGCCTTTTGTGCAAGATGCAACGCGATACTCTCTACGCGCGCCAGATAATTCCCGCTTGGGAGACTTGCTGGCAGCTTGAAGTTTACTTGGGTCTTGTCTGTCCAGATACGGCTCATTAGCGCTCATGTTGTGCCGGCACTGAGACAACAAAAAGAACACATACGATATGCAGGCCACGTCGCTTCTGTTCCGCTCAACGCCTTTCCTCCGTTGTCAACAGCACCGATACTGCCCACCTTGAACCAGACATTACCGGCCCCATCCCATGTGTTGATGTCCTTGTCGTCAGGCACACGCGCGAGGTACAGCTGTGCGGGACCAAAGTGCATAATCCCCGAGGAGGCAACGAATCCTAGCGTGTCGCCGGCCGAGACTGTGGCAGTGGCTTTGCCTGGTGTGGTGCCGCCGAAGCATCGGATATCGGCAGAGTTGACGTCTGAGACGCCACCGTTGTCGCGGGAGTTGGTCACTTTGGTTCGCCGGACAGCGAGCCAGTCTGCTGATTCGGGGACGCCGTTGATGATGAGGCGGGGGAACTTGTAGTGTGCTTGAACGGTTGCTGCTGCTAGCAGGAAGGCGGTGAGGATGTGCATCTTGACAGATAGCCTCTGTTGCTCGAGTGGGGATGTCTCCGGGTTCTGAGAGTCTGGTGAGTACGTACAAGGTTCGGAGGCCTTTGTTTCCAAGTTCAATGTGAGCGGATGACAGCGGCATGATATGCACCCCGCAATCCGAGGACATGGACAGCTCATCAAGTGCCGGGGAATTTCGACATTGCGTATAGTGGCACGTGGGTTGTGCCCGACAATATGGAGAGTATTTAACCGGCATTACCACGGCATCTCCTTTCGGTCATCATGGACGTACGGATCATGAACAGAGGGACAGAACTCTGACCGGAACGTCTTCAAGCAAAGCCTGCAAAAGCTGACGCCGTTGATTCCAACGGTTACAACGCCGTACACCCTCAAGTCTTGCTACATGATCGTGTTTCCGTGCAGCAGTTCATGCCAGGCCTGATTGCTGCAGTGGCCTAATTTTTGTCGAAAATTCTCGGCTCGCCTTTTTGAAACAACAGGATGGCCTCGGGGGAGCTCCTCTTCTTTACTCTTGCAGCTCTGGAGACGCGAAATCGGTGGTTTTGCTTCTTGAGCATGGTACTGATTTCCAAGCCAAGCAGAGTGAGGATGGGTCGACTCCTTTTCACGCTTGACTATATTCACTGCTAAGGAATAATATAAAAAACAGCAGAGTTCTTTTTGCGAATCTAGACGGCGAGAATTGCCTTTTTCGTAAGTGGACCAGTGCTATACCGGCTTTAGCCAGGACGCTATTTTCCTTCTAATCTGGTTGTTTCTCTCATTGTTCTTCATCACATCCCTGATCTCTCGTCATTTCTCAAGACCATTCATGGAGTGCTCAAACCGGGAAGATAGGTCATGTTAACTGACCTTGAGGATTTTGGACCGAAGCAAGACGATTCCACCCCGAAAGCAAGATGGATGGAGTAGAGAAGCACGGCATCAAGAGGTCGGTGATTGAGCAGTTGCTGAAGCGGGCCGGGTCTGAAGATGTCAAGATTGAGACGGCGTTTGCGATGGAAAAAAAGGGTCGAAAGCGCACCTGGAAGTGGGGATTCTGTGCATTCGATGAAGTTTCCATTCTTCATTTGTCAAAGGAAACGACAACTGCAAGTTTTTTGCTTCATGGGTAACAGAGCTTCAACACTGCAAGTGATTAACCTCGCGGGGACTTTCATGGTGGTTGCATCGTAAGATGTGTGGTAGTGGATTACGTGGTGGCGGGGTTGAGTGGGAGTAGTCTGAGGGTGCCATTTCGGGCAGGCAGGAGGTGAGGGGCAAAAGATGAGTGATCATTGGGCCGGCGCGTTGGCCAACCTCATCGGCGGGGAAAACCGCCGGGTTCCGCGCGTTCCCCCTTTCACTTGGAGGCAACTCGATTCAAAATCCAGATCTTATCGTCAAGGCATCATGGACCCAATAACTGCGCTGGGCTTGGCAGCAGCCATTCTACAGTTCGTCGAAATTGGCTCCAAAATCGTCCAACGTCTCTCCGAGTTTAGCGCAGATGTCAACCAGGTCCCAAAATCATTTCGTCAAGTCAGAACCGAGCTCCCACTCATCGTCGATGGTTTGCGCAGAATCAACGAGCAGGTCAAGTCAGGCGCTCTTGAACCCACTACGGAAGCAGCCCTTGTCCCGGTCATCACAGAGTGTCTCCATGCCGCCCTTCAGCTGAACGACCTCCTGGATAAAACCCTTCCTTCGGCCGATGCGTCGACTTGGGAAAGAAGGAAGAAAGCCCTCTCGAGCCTGGCCAAAGATAAGAAGGTTGACGACCTTGGCGATGCTCTTGGAAGATACCTAAGGGTCCTCACTTTCCACCAAGTTCTCAATCCCACACCTCTTCAGCTCTACGCCAAGCCAGCAGTCGCAGAGACGTCATCGGATTTCTTCTGGCTGGTCCCCTTCGACCGCAACCCATCATTCGTTGGCAGAGATGCCATCTTCCAGTCAATCAACCGCGCATTCGACGTCAAGAAAGGGAGTCAACCCAAAGCTGCCCTTTTCGGCCTCGGAGGTATAGGGAAATCTCAGATTGCCTTGGAGTACTGCTATAGGAGACGCCTTGAGAAGGAAGAATTCTCCGTGTTCTGGGTCAACGCCGCGACAGCATCTCGATTCGAAGAGTCATTCAAACGCATCGCCACCGAATGCAGCCTGGCCAACCGAAACAGCGCAACAAGCGATGGTGTGCTTATCGTTCAAGAATGGCTACAATCTCGGCACAAGGTGCCATGGGTCATGGTGGTTGACAATGTCGATGACGAGGCCAGCTTCTTTCACGACAAAATGTCAAACGGAAAGACACCGTCACAATGTATACCACGTTGTTCGCATGGATCATTATTGTTCACCACAAGGACAAGGGACATAGCAGTGGACCTTGCCACTTCCGCAACTCCCATTACAATCGCTGGGCTAAGCGAGTTTGAGGGGCTCCAGCTGATCAAGGAGAGACTTGAGGAGAGGTACCGAGGAGACGATGATGTTATTGGAACGTTTCTAGCCGAGTTGGAGTATATCCCATTGGCAATCACACAGGCATTGGCATTTATATTGAAGAGACGCAAGACCATTGCGCATTATCTGGAACAATATCGCAAGAGCGAGGTTACAAAGTCTCGTCTACTCTCGTTCGAATTCGCTGATCATGGCCGCCAGGACGCTTCTTTGGAATCCATTGTAAAAACTTGGTCATTGTCTTTTGATTGGATACGGAACACCAATCCTCGGGCCGCAAAGCTGCTGTGTCTCGTCAGCTTCTTTCAGCATCAAGGCATCCCGCGCATTCTGCTTTCCGATCCTGAGAGTGACTCAGACGACGACGACGATTTGGAAGATGCTTTGGGAATTCTGCGCGCCTACTCTTTTCTGGACACAGATGAAAAGGAAGAGATCTTTGACACGCATCGCCTCATTCAGATAGCTACCAAATGGTGGCTAGAAGGTGAAGGCCCGACTGAGACTGGTATGTGGGCCTACAGAGCCCTTCGTTCGGTGGCACGACATTTCCCCAAACCAGTAGCAGCACCGGTCGGAGATTACTGGGCCGTCTGTGAATCTCTCTTGCCGCATGCAGACCTTGTTCTCAAACACCAGTTCAAGAACATGTCCCAAGATCTGCAGAGAGACGTTGACCTCGAACGCGCTCGGCTGCTTGCCCACACAGGACGGTATCTACCCTGGGCGGGTGCCTACAACGAGGCATCAGTTCGTTTGAAGGAGTCGGTCTCGATCCGAGAAGAACACCTCGGCGAGCGAGCCATAGACACACTGACGAGCATGCGTCTCCTTTTATGGGTCCTTGGGACTGGCGGGATGGATGTTGCTTCCGGTGTCGAGTTGGGAGAGCGCCTTCTTGCCCTATGTACTGAGGAGCTAGGAGACGACCACCCAGACACCATCGACGTCATGAGTGAACTGGCAACTGCTTTGCACAACAGCCAAAACCAGGAAACGCGGTCGGAAACATTGCATCGCGAGGCAGTTATGCGAAGCACGCGTGTGCTTGGTCGGCATCACATGGATACACTTAACTGTATGGCCAGCTTAGCAAGTATACTCGAAGATCTGGGACACTTGGACGAAGCTGTAGAGCTAATGCGCGAGGTTTGCCCACTAAAGAGGAGGGCACTTGGTGAAAAGCATCCCGATGTGCTTGCGAACGAGCAAAATCTCGCGATGATGCTGATGCGAAATCCAGAGCTGGAGGAGGAGGCGTTGACCATGATACAGCATGTCCTGGAAGTTATGACAGAAACCATGGGGTTTGACCACCGTGAAACACTTGTCGCAGCTCATAATCGAATTTATGCGTTAATCAATTGCGGCGAGACTGATGAGGCCTTGGCGTTGTGTGGAACAATCCTGGCAGCGTGCGAAGATGGCCCGAGGAGAAACGAGGAGAGGAGCCAGGAAATGGTTCGGATGATAGAAGGCCTCAAAGCTCTACTTGAAAATGACCTAGAGGATGATGATAAATAAAGGTAGGTTTAGTGGTTAAAATCCGGCTCGTTTTCCTTCCACAACTTTAATGTTGTGCGCTTCTTGCAATCTGCGTACTATTGTACTAATGTTTTTTATATAGTGGGTACATTTGGATATTATTATTTAATAAGCTCAGTTGGTTCAAGTTTTGATCATGAGAATAAAGAATCCTAGTAGAGAAAAAGTACTAAAGAAAGATTGTTAACGAGTAGTGGTCCAATGCCCTACATGTAAGGATTGGCCTGGATGCTTTCCTCTACCACAAGTGATGCTTTGGAGAGATTGATCACCTGGTTAATCATGACGAGAGACAAGTTATTCTTATAGACAAAACTCGGGATACTAACAGAAATACTTGAGAAAAGAACTAATGATATGCAGCACAACCATTGACCAAGAGAGAAAACGACCCCCCCAAATCAAAACCACTCAAACGCAAACACAACCAAAACTCCCAAGTAACCACAAAAAATCAGATAAATCTCCAGGACGTTCAATAAGAAAATAAACCCAACACGCCACATGATCCCATTCGCTTCCAGTCATCAGTTCATACATAACAATAGAGATATACACTTTCTCACGAATCATACTCATCCACAGCAGGCGCCACGATCAACTTCAGCCTCGCCAAATCATGAAACGTCTGAAAGATGCTCTGGTAAGAATCCACGGTCCCAAAGAAGCCAGACTTTCTCGCCTTGGCGATGCTGGTCGTCATGGGCGCGTCTCCAACCAGCGCCGAATCAGCAAAGGAGAAGATGCGCGCCCGGTACCGATCGTCAAAGGGGTCGAGGACGAGATCGTGCTGCGCTGCCACCTCCTTCCAGGCTGCTTCCACTTCAGGTTGGAGCGACCACTCCAGCAGGCTAAAGGTAGATTTGAAGGACTGTTGGGGCCCGTATCTGTATTTACACTTTGTCAGTCATCTATCGAGGTTTTTGTGAGGGGTGGTGGGAAGAGAGAAGCTTACCCTCTTGGACTCTGCCCCGCCATCGTTACGCTCCTGTACTTGTCCTCGTCGTCGACGGGGTGGCACCAATCGACTCCGTACCACCTGCCCAGCATCTCCCAGGCCCTGCCCCAGGTGAAGCACCCGCCGTCGTGGATGTTGAACGCCTCGGCTCCCGCCAGCTTGTCGTTGAGGACGCACCACTCCTCAAAGTGGGCGTTTAGCATGCCCGTGCTCTGCACCTGCTCCCTCGTCCAGGCGTCGTAACCGCCCGGGAACTCGATTTTCCTCCCCAGGTGTTTCTGGACGGTAACGTAGACGCCAATACCCAAGAGGTGGTTGAGGGTGCCGTCCCGCACGGCGCCGATTATGTACGACGGGCGCGCGATCACGTAGCTGCATTTGGTCTGAGCAGAAGAGGTATTGGAAGAGCAGAAAGAGGCCAGGGCGTCTTCTTGCTCGTAGTAAAAGTTGCGGCACAGCGAGACGCGGGGATCGGATTCGAGAGCCGGAACGGGGGCGGGGCCGAGGTAGAAGGCGTAGTGCTTCGTTCCGGTCTGCAGGAGAAACTTTTGCGGGATGAGGGATCGGGACGAGGAGAGGGCCGAGAGAAAGTTGGTAAACATTCGGCTGTTGATGGACGACAGCTCGTCCGGGTTCGCCCAGAGGTCGAGGACGGAATCCGACTTGGGAGGCGGCTGGCAGTAGGAAAAGTAAAAGATGTGGTCGACTTTCTTGATTTTTGCTTCCGTCAGGAGCTGATGAGCAATCTGGGACGGCTCGGAGAGAAAGTCGACGGCGATGTGCTCTACGCGCTTTGCGGCGTCTTCCCCCAGGTCCGAGAAGAAGTTTGCTGGGGGCGGGCGAGAGCTGAGGCAGTAGATTTTTGCCCAGCGCTGAGGGGACGAGGCGAGGACTTTTACCATTTGGTAGCCTGATACGCCTGTGGCACCTGTTACGAGGGCTGTGAGGCCTTTGAGCTTGGGGTTGGCGTCGGAGTAGACGGGCAGGCCGTGGATGATTCCTTTGGATTGGACCATTTGGGTTACTGAGGGACCCGTCATGGCGGACTGGCGCCTCTTGTCGATGCCGTCTTGGACCCAGGGCTCACCGTCAGCTCTGGTTTGGTACCTCTTGGCCGCGGCACACCATCTCAGATGAGTCTCGCTGAGGAGGAGGATGTGCCGAACGACTTGAGAGATGGCGGCGGCGGATTCGGGGGAAGCGCTTTCTGCCGCTCGGTTGATCTCGTCGGCGTAATTTAGCGCGCGGATGACGCTCTGGTTATGCTTGGTTGTTACGAGATTGATGCACTGAGTCAAGAGAGTTTTGTCTGGATCCTCTACGCTACCTCCCAGTGCCCGCAGAAGCACCAACACGCCATTGAGCTGCTCGCCAGTCTCGAGGTCCTTGCCCAGGCCGATGAGATCGTTCTGTAGGCCGGCGGAACAGCCGACTTCGAGCTGGAGACTCTCCCATGCTGTGTTGAATTGCCACTCGGCAGGGAGGTACTCTCGCTTCAAGACCTCAAAGAAAGGCTCCAGACCGATGGTGCGGCTGCGGACACTCAGGTAGGTGGATAGGTCGTTTTGGATGCGGCCCTCGAGAAACCTGACCTCGTCAATGTGGGCTTGAAGTACATTGGAGGCTGCTCTGAAGAAGGCTTGGGCGGTTGACGGTGAGAGATGTCGGGTGCAGTGCTCGACGAGTGCTTTGGCTAGCCCCTGGATTGTCTTGTTTCGCGCTGAAGAAACTGAAACCGGGCTGACTGGGAACAGAGTTAGCTGGGATATGCTGAAATTTGCAGACATTTGATACTTACTCCTGACGTGGGCTGGCCGGGATAAAACAATCTCGATGGTCTCAATGAGCACGACTTCTTGTTCCGGTAGTGGAAATGTCTCGAGAAGATCATCCATAACACAAACAAACGCCAACCATGCGGTGAAACAGATGTGGATTGCCTCAGACCGCAGGTCAGGGAAGAAGAGACTGATGGTGTTTACTTCTGCGGCGCAGAGCTCCAGGAAGCCGTCGCCGGCTGCTTGGTCAGGCTGCATGGACACTCGAAAGGCCGCATGAGCCAGAAGAACCCGGGCCAGGGCATTGGGTTTTGTCTCAACCTGTGCTACCCCAAAGTCGGGGATGTCGAGCTGTTGGGAACCTATCAGCGTCTGTTTTCCGGCTGTGCTACCAAAGCTGTTGGAAGAGCACTTACCGCCAATGAGATGTCGTTTCTTAACCCGATCAAAATCCGCCTCCGTTCGGGAGTTGGACGGGAGCGTGCGTACTCTTTGAGTCCTTGGGCGAGGAGCATGTTGAAGATGGTATGGATAAACAGAGATAAGATATTGGTAGAAAGTTCAGGGATATGGAGGTTGGATGTCTGGTCGACCTTGCCGTTGATGTCCTTTCGGGGTCCTTTTATGTTCTACGACCGGGAACCACTTCTCCTTCGATGCGTGCCATGAACAGAACTTGGCAGGATCTTCATCCCGGACATTTCAAAGCAAACGAGTTAGCTGAACTGAATCCGGGCAGCACCAGTCCCATGAAGAGGAGTCGCAGTCGGCTTCCCGACTTCAGGTTAGCAGAGAATGCTCATCCAGCGGATCAACATGTCCGGCAAGCACTTCGGCTGTGTCTCAAACCGGTCAGATGAGGGTACGCGCCATTCAATTGCCGCTGTGCCTCACACTGCCTCAATACCTCACTACCTCACTACCTCACTATTATCTCCATCACCAAAGGGACCCTGTCGGCCGAGGCTAACCTATCTGCCCGGTGGGGGGTTCGATGGCTGACAGCCTTGAACCATTTTGATCATTGGCCCGATTGCCTCAGTTTCAAAGTCTCACGGGCTGAAGGGGGGCAAGGGGTACCCCTGTCCCGACCGCAGTTATCATGGTTAGATGCATAAATGCATGAATATCCCTTGGTACCGCATCCGGCAGCGATCGACATGGTTCGGGAGACGTCCCTCACATAAGTTCGAGTTGATATCTGCTGGATGATCCGGAGTCATTGTTGGAATTACAGTCTGGTCGCAAACCCAACATCCACCATGATCCCCTGCTCCACCATCTACTCGCTCGCCTTGGCCAGCGGCGTGGCCGCTCATGCGCTCGTCTTCCGCATCGGAGAATGGGACGTGGCGTCACCCTCCATCTTTGTTTTTTATGCCTCTTTCTTTTCCGCAGCTTTGGCCGTATGCCATGCCTACCTTGGCATCCCCGTTTCAGAGCTCGCCCTGGTTGGTGCTTGCCATCTCGCGGGTCTCTACCTCAGCATGCTTCTCTACCGCGCCTTTTTTCACAGACTGAGAAGCTACCCCGGCCCTTTCTTTGCTCGGCTCAGCAACTTTTACATCACCGCCAAGAGCATGAAGAGACTGCACATCTATGAGGAGGTGCAGCAGCTTCATGAACAGTACGGCGACATCGTTCGGGTTGGTCCCAGGGAACTGTCCATCGCCAGCCCAGAAGCTGTAACGGCCATCCACGGCAGTCAGTCTCCTGTTTCCAAGGGCCCTTGGTACACTCTTCTTGAGCCACGGACACCTCTCTTCATGGCTCGGGACAAGCAGGAGCACGCCCGCCGCCGCAAGATCTGGGACCGTGGTTTTACCACCAAGGCTCTCAAGGATTATGACCCTCGCATCACCAAAGCCATCAACCAGATGTTGTCTGTTGTTGACAAACACTCGGACCAGGGCAAGCCCCTGAACGTAACTCAGTGGTTTGACTTTTTTGTCTTTGACATCATGGAAGACCTGGCCTTCAACAAGACGTCAAAGATGTTGGAAAATGGTCAGGAGTCGTACATCTTTGAGACGATTCGAGCCGACATGTACAACATTGCCTTCTTCACCCACCTCCCTTGGCTGCTCCCTTTCCTCAAGCGGACTCCCCTGCTCAACAACAACTACCTCCAATTCTGGAAGTGGATTCAGACTCAGATTGATGAGAGGAGAAAGAATACTCCCGACCAGCCAGACATCTTCTCGTACATCTTGGAAGCCTACGAGAAGGGACCCAAGACTCGGAGAGACGAGTACAACCTGCACGGCGATGCCCAGCTCATCGTCATTGCTGGAACGGACAGCGTCGCGGCAACACTCACTCACATGTTCTTTGAGCTTGCCCACCGTCCCGCTCTGGCTGAGGCTCTGCAGAAGGAGTTTGACGCCTTGCCAGACCTCACGCACGACAATTTGATTGCTGTCTCACTGCTGGACGCCGTCATCAACGAAACAATGCGGCTTCATCCACCCGTCGCTTCCGGCACGCAGCGCGTGACACCTCCTGAGGGGATGTACGTGGGAGAAAATTACATTCCCGGCGACACGGTGGTCTATGTTCCCAGCTACACTGTATTCCGTGACTCTCGGAACTTTGAGTATCCTACCGAGTTCATCCCTGAGCGGTGGACCACGAGACCCGAGCTGGTCAAGAACAAGTCGGTTTTTATTCCATTCAACATTGGGCCGTACGCGTGCGTCGGTAAGCGGCTCGCATTGCTCGAGATTCGTCGTTTGGTTGCCGAGATGCTTTGGCGGTACAACATCAAGGTAGCGCCGGGACACAATAAGGAGGCGTGGCTGGATGGGAAGCAGGATGTTTTTACTACCGTTTCTTCTCCTCTGCCAATCGTCTTTACTGAGAGATCGAGGCAGTTTAATTAGGCAGTTTTTTCGTGATTTGTGATTTGTGTTTAGCTGTTAATTGTTTGTTTACTTCCCCTGAATATACCAAATATCAATGATTTTGTTTCGTCCTCTCGGAGAAGATGTGATTTGAATTTCAAACCATGATACTGACTCCTTTCAGAGCCTCAGAAGCTATCTCCCAGTTCATTCAAGACATCATCGTCGCCAAGAAGTCCAGGGAGGCCTAGAACTCAGAGTCCAAATCTCATGCAAATAACGAGGTAATGCCACCCGCCACCCCGAACCGAATACCCCCGATAGATGAGAAAAGCGAAAAGCGAAAAAAGAAAACATGTCTCCCCGCACACACACGTTCGTATCTTGCTTGCATCCCATCCAGTCCCTGCCCGGAGCCCCGCGTGCCCGTGTCGGCAATCGGTTCTGTCACACCCCACGCGCCAGCACAAAACAAAAGGGCCGCTATCAACTTTCAATCACAGCACCGTGAGCACCTTGTTGCAGATCGTGGACGCCATCACGGGTCTAGCGCAGATCAACCCCCCTGTATGATCCTGGGTCGCACAAGGTTCATGCCGAATCACGCAAGAGATGCTTACCAAAACGCAGGGCTGCCCCAAGAGCCGAGAACACTAGTTGCTCGCCCTAGGTTCGTTAAAGGCTGAAATCCAACAAGAAAAAGAAATGATACTCCGACGGCTATCCACCAGCGGGAACGTGTCACGGGAATTGTGTTTCAAATCTCTCTCACCCAAGGCACCCTCAATGATCCCGGAAAGAGCTGTTCAAGGGCAAAAAATCCGGGGAATTTTCCTGGCTAGGCTACTAGCGCCATAGTGGCAGTGTGAACTGCAGCCAACAAGGCGACAAGCAACGATACTATACTAGTACGCGGAGCTTACGTGCATAGTCTGTGATGTGATCCTTGCTGCTTGCCGAATACAACCGCAGACCCAAGAGAAGGCGTCCCTGCATGTGCTACTGCATGCAGGTAGTTTCCTGTTCGGGTCCCAGTGAGGTTTATTCTACTTTCAAGTTTCTGGGACCCAACCACGCGCGCACAAATTCCGTTTTCGGATACGGGAACATGCAGATTATTCGCTATCGTGAGCATGAGTGGTCCTTTCCATGTCGACAAGCCAAGACATTTCTTGGACCATCCCCCCGGGCTCGAGAGGACTTGGATCCAATGGGGAAGGTGACCGATCAAGGTGGCGGCGCCTGAAGCCACCAATCGGCCTCGATCCGCCCTGCCCCTTCCCCCCCCTTCTGGTGACCTCTCGATTCACTAATGTGTCAATGAAACAATGAGGCAATGGGGATACTATCATTAACCATTAACATGGCTGATCTGCACGCCTCATGCCTCCCTCACGCCCGGTCAAGGAGGAGAACTCAGCTGGACACGTCTTTTGATCAACCCAAGTGCGTCATCACCTCGGCGGCATGTCTTCAACCCGGCCTTTCTGGGAAAACAAAAGAGGAAAGTGTCTCAGAAGTTGGTTGTCAGATACCATCCAGTTGGGACCCGAAGTAGCCGTATTCTTCCCCTTGGGTCTTGGCCAAATGCATCCGCAGGCAACTTTCATTCCGTAGCCAACTGCATCGAGAATCGCGCGCCCCAACGGTAAACGGTGACTACTACTACTAAAAAGGGTAGTATTCGGTTGATCTGCAAACTACAGTTCCCGTTGCGCCTTTTCGGAGCCGGCTGTTTCGGGATTTGCTTCCAACTTGTCTAAACCGGGATTACACTAGCATGACCGCATGCGTGCCATCCCTCGTGGCTCGTAGTTGAACATTAGTAATATCAAACTTATTTTGGTATTATCAAGCAAATAGATGGGCAGAAGGCACCCATCACACCTCGCTAGTGCGTTAATCAGCTCACTATTATGCCATAATGCCCTTGAAAAGTTGCACATGGCACCCCTCCGAAGGTCTTCGGATGAGGGGAAGAGATGCAAGGGATCCCTTGTTGTTTCCATGTTTATTTTTGCCGGGGGGGGGGGGAGGGGGGGGGGGAGGGGAAAGATGTCAACCTCCCTGTCTTGCAAGCCCCAAGTTGGGGTTGACTGATTTTCCCACACAGGAGCCAATAGCTCTAACATGTGATGTGTCTCGGATGAATCTCGTCGAGTCATTTGTAGAACCCGAAAGATCATCACTGGAGTCAATGGCAGGTCGTGTGGCTGTTCTATCTCGTGGATGGTGGTGATCCACCTTCAGCTCACATTGTGCGATAATCGGTCCGGATGAGTAATTTTTTTGATAGGACTTTGTAATTCAACAAAAGAAAGTTTTACGATGCACAGGCGGGATGAATTCACTCGCCCTGCAAAAACTGTGGATCGAGTTTGAAGACCTCAATATCCTTACTAGTGGCCACATGTTGACATGAGGCCCCTCAACGCCGCCAACCCCCCTGGTGGAGACGATCTGCCTTGTCTTGGGTCCATAAAAACTGTCAAATGTGTATGAACTGCAGTGCAAAAGTTCTTGTCAAGGATAAAATCTCGTCTGATTTCCGACGGTAACTCACCACTTATTTTTCATCCTCTTTATTCAGTTTCCAGGACAACACCAACATCAACTTGACCCAACTCCCACAACCTCAAACCAAAAATCACAATGCCCAACATTACCATCTTTGGTGCTGGGTAAGGGCTTCACCTTCCTTTTTTTCCCCTTCACTTCTGTCATTGCACAATTTACTGCTCCTTACATGTACATGATCAGTCAAAACAAAACGTCAACCCTTTTTACCAGTACCACAGTATTGACTCCCCTCCCAGAATAACGGCCCTCTCAACAGCCTACACCCTCCCAAAATCCGCCCACATCAAAATCCTCGCCGCCAACCTCCCCGGCGATTCTGACAATTCACAAGAATGGGCCTCCCCCCACGCCTGCGCCGGCTGGGTGGCCCTCGGCGGCCTGACGCCCCTCGAAGAACAAATGCAGCTCGATTCCCTCGCCTTTTTGCGCAAGTTGGCACTCACTAACCCGGAATCCGGCGTTCGTCGGGCAAAAATGACTGATATCCACGATGAATCCCCGCCTAACGGACAAGTCTGGTACAAGGACAGAGTCCCAGGCTACTCGGAGACGCAAAATGAGCAAGGGGGGTTGGTTACGCGGTACGAGAGCGTGGTGGTTGATCCGTCCAAGCTTTTAGTCTGGTTAAGAAACGAACTGGAGAATCAGGGGGTGGAGTTTAAGAGGATTGGAAAAGTCGAGAGTCTGAGACAAGTCAAAATGATGGCAGGCGGGGAGGTGCTGATTAATGCCAGCGGGATGGGTAGTAGGGATCTAAAAGATGTTGGGGACGAACATGTGGTGGGTGACAGGACTTACTGCGTTAGAGTCGAGAGTAAGTTCACCGAGATGTTTGTTAGGAGGGGCAAGGGACATCAGTACACGTACGTGTTTGGACGCGGGGACGGGACGGCGGTTTTGGGAGGGGTTAGTGTGCCTGTTGAGGAGGAGGTCAAAACGGCTGAGGATGTGAGGGCCGAGGTAAGCCAATTTTTGTTTCTCTCCGTCTGTTTGGGCTTGTGATGGTGAGACTAACTGGTTGTGGTTATAGATTATCGGTCGTACTCACGACAATTTGCCAGAGTTCTTTGCTTCTCCCGATCAAAAAGCATACACTGTGGTCGAGGACCTGGTTGGTATCCGTCCTTTGCGGTTCGCTGGGGTCAGAGTAGAGAAGGAAGAGATTGAGGGACAGAATGTGGTACATGCTTATGGTACTACGATTGGGGGGTACATTCACAGCTTTGGGCTTGCCCGGCAGGTGGCTAAGCTTGTTGATGATTTTGTCTATGAACTGTAACAACAATTTCTGTTTTACTTCGAGTTGTATTTTATTATTTATTCTTGTTCATGGTTAGCTAGTACCATATCTCTCAAACATGTTGATATTTCACATTCCCTTGTTGACCGTTGTTGACGGATGGCGAGAAACTTCAAGTTATATCCGAACATGTCTTCAGGGGTATAAACACTGGCAAGGTCTCCGAAATCGAATACATTAAATGCGCCGTTTCTCCGGACCTGATCATGCCTTCAAAGAAAAAACCAAAAAGAAATTCGTCAAACACTGCCACCACATTTTATCCCTCACAGGCAACGCTCAACTTAAAGTGGTCTTCTTCGCGATAGTGTCAAATCGGACGTCGGCGGAGATAAATTTCCAGCTGTGGGGCGCCACATTCCTGGATAAATATTGCCACCTCACCTCAACCGCCTGCTTTCTCTTCATCTTTTGTTTACATCAATATCCATAAAACAAAACCAAAATTATATTCAACATTGGGGGAACACAAACATTACCACTAATAAGAATGGCAACATACACAGATACCCAACTCTCGCAGTATCTCGACCGCATCGGTTACCCCTCATCTCTCCAAGATGTGCGCAAGCTTGTGACCTCGGACCCTCTCGGGCTCATCACCTCCATCCAAGGATTCCAGATGGCCAAAGTCCCCTTTGAGAGCGTTTCTCTTCACTACAGTGTCCACCGCACCTTATCCCTGGACCCCGAGGACTTATTCGTCAAAATCGTCGAACAAGAAAGGGGCGGGTACTGCATGGAAGTCAACGCATTTTTTGCCACCATTTTGAGGAGCCTTGGATATAACCTGATCAACGTCGGTGGAAGAGTCAAAGGACCCAACGGGTATACAGGATGGTAAGTAGCATCATCATCATCATCATCATCATCATCATCCACTCAAACCAACAATACACCTCTCACACATATCAAAGGGACCACATGCTCAACCTGGTAAAAATCAACAACAACAAACGCTACGTAGTCGACGTCGGATTCGGCTCCAACGGGCCGGCATCGCCCTACCCCCTAGAACACGACCACGAGTTTGAGGGGATCCCGCCTTCTAGGGCGCGAATACAGCACAAGACCATCGACCAGCTCACGGACCCAGACCAAAAGGTGTGGGTATACTCGGTCAAACCAGATGCCGAATCCCCCTGGAGGGACGCCTACTGCTTCGTCGAGACCGAGTTCCTGCCGGGCGACTTTGAAGTCATGAACCTGCGCACCATGACGAGCCCGAGGAGCTTCTTTGTGCAAAACGTCATGTGCATGCGGACCATTCTTTCTTCTACAACAAATACTCTCCCACAGAGAACTGTTGGCAAAATGATTCTACACAGGGATTACGTCAAGAAGGTAGATGATAAAGGGGAAACGGAAATTCTGGCGAGGTTCGAGTCGGAAAAGGAGAGGGTTCTTGCGCTCGAAAAGTACTTTAGTATCAAGTTGAGCGGGAGGGAGCAAAGGGCCATTGTCGGGCTGGCGAGCGAGTTGAAGGATACTTCGAGACATGCATGAAAAGAAAATATACAAAAATTGAGCGTGGGATAAAGTGAACTTTTCTTTTTTCAAACCTGGGTGAAGTCACACAACAACAACACCTGCCAGACAGATATATGCAGTTTTTTTTTTTTTGTGCAAGCCAGGTATTTCATAACAGCGCTGACATGACCTACACATTTTGCATGATTCAAATTCTGGTGCACTGCTTTGTCGTATAGAAACAGAAACTTTTGAACGCCCACACTAAAAATGCAAAAAGCAACTACACACCATCATGAACGTGGGCAGGGAAATCCAGGGCAATCCTATCCTACCAGACCCCGAGGAACCCCCCAAACGCTCGGAAGTGATTCCGAAGCATCTTTGCCACCTGTGCTTTGCTATTTGCAAGAAAACCTTCACCATAATTTTCGGAAGCGCCTCAGAGGAGGCAGCCTGATGATGCTCCATCAAAAAAAAGAAAAGCCCTCATCACCAGACTCAACCAATGAAAATGTCAGGACAGCCAGATCAAAGCTCCGAATAAGCCCCGAAAAAGAAAAAAGAAAAAAAGGGTCAAGGATGAGAGACGTCGATCGCGTTTGCCCTGAACCCGACTCGCACCGCCCACCCATCCCCTTACCTCGGAGTTGCCCAGAATAAACAAGAAAGAAAACATTCGGGGGAAATGTCACCCTCTTCGGGAAGAGTTCACGGTACCTACCTTTTCCGTGGTCTCTTCCGCCTCAGCAGAACCAGAACATGGATACCATCTGTTGATTCAATTCTTATACCCGTTTGTTAATACAAATCTCAAACCAAATTGACGAATAATATGCCTCAAACTCCTTGCTTTGCTGTGTATGCTAACTCATAAACGACAAGTCATAACTCATAATCCCTCCTTCCCCTCACAGAAGCACCCCCAACCCCAAAATAACAGCCCCCAAAGTAGTTGCCCCCAAAATCACCCTCGTCTCCCAGCCAAGTAACGTCCCTGCAGCAGCATTCTTCTTTCCACCACCATTATCACTCCCGCTGCCCGAGCCGCCGGTGGAAGATCCACTCCCTCCAATAAACTTTCCTTGCTCGGTCTCGCTTCCCGACCTTTGCATGACGTAAATCTCCCCGGTAGCATCCGAGGAAAACCATACCCTCCCCAGCTCATCAATCGCCAGTCCCACAGGCCTAAAGCACCCATCCGGACATTTGGAGTAGTCCGCATTGGTAATGACGTCAACCAGAGGGCTGGTATTGTCCGGTGAGGCCAGGGGGTCGCCGTTGACGGGATCAAAGTCAATCGAGGCAACACGGTATCCCACCGGTGAAGTCTTGTCAACTGTTTTTTTTTTTGCATGACTTTGTCAATAATCACACACAACCCCTGACAAAATTGAACAAGAAAAATTAGAAAACTTACAGCTCCCCCTAAACGTAACATAAGCCTTATTCCCAACCCCATTGAACTTGATATCAATCGGCGCGTAGTGAGCAGGAAAAGTCAACCGGGGCGGGACGTAATCCGTCGC
The DNA here is from genome assembly GCA_033725935.1 of Cladorrhinum sp. PSN259. Taxonomy (NCBI): domain Eukaryota; kingdom Fungi; phylum Ascomycota; class Sordariomycetes; order Sordariales; family Podosporaceae; genus Cladorrhinum; species Cladorrhinum sp. PSN259. The sequence continues at coordinate 119,049 of MU867065.1, read as the reverse complement.
GCAAGTCTCGTCGCTCAACTCGTTATCCTCCTGCACGGCAAACTGTTTCCCGACAGATAAACCATCGCCGTCGGGGATCTCCTTGGGGTCCCATACCGCAAAACAATGAGGATACCCGAAATTCTTGCCCTGGTTTGACTCGCGGTCACGAGTGGTCGAATTCAGATACCCAAAGAAGTTCAGTTCCTCACCGGGGTTGTTTTCTCTAATGTCTTTTCCGTTCCTCGTCACGCCGTCGACGCTGTTCTCTACCGCATAAATGCCTCCCGAGCCAGGGTGCTCGGCTACGCCCACACTGTTTCGTAGACCCCAGCCGAGAACTGTGCCGTCTGTGTTGAAGTTGTAGGGCGCCGAGTTGACGGTGAGGTTGCCAATGTCAAAGGCGCGGATCTGGGATAGACCGTTGGACAGGACTGCTGCCTTTTCTTTATTTTGTTCTGCGCTTCCCCGGGAAACCACAATGGTTCCTTCTTTCTTTTTGGAGATGAGGAGGGTTCGGGTGACAAGATCGTTGTTGCTCATTCCGTTGACGAGGATGCGGTAGTCGCCTCTTACAGCTCCTCCCTTGGCGTCGTAGCTCCAGGAGAAGACAGACTCGGCGGAGGAGGCATAGAGGGTATTGCCGTCATTAGAGAGGGCGAGGCCGTGGTTGAGTGATGTGAGCTCGACGAGCATGTGCGAGTGGTTGGCAGACAGACATGTGCCTCCACTGTCGGTAAACCTGTGCCTGCTGATGCCCTTCCCGGATTCGAGGACAAGCAAAGCGCCGGTGCTGTCAAATTGGATGCTGCGCGGCTTCGTGAAGCCACCAGCAACGAGCTGTGCCTGCCATCCTGGTGCTACAACCGGGGCTCCGTTCTTGGGTATGAGAATGCTGGAGCAAGAATTCTGCGCAACGGCTGCCGCCGTGTAAAGGCAAGCAGCAACGACAATACTGTTCTTCATCGTGACACCCGACACCGACAGCGGGAAACGAAGCACTGAAGGATATGAACAGAACCAGTCCGGTGGATCAAAGGTAGTAATGAAGGAAAGAGAGCTCTAGATTGGAGCTGTCAAGCAGCTTCAAACCGGGAGTATGGTAACGAGACAAGTGGGCATCTGCGGGAAGGGAGGGCGATCCCGGATTGCCCACGCAAACTTGATAAGAAGCCCGCATTCGCCTCTGCGCCTGCGTCCATCACGATGCAACCCTTCTGTCCCCCAACGACGGGCTAATGCTGTACGTAAAGAAAGAGTGGGAAAAAACCAAGAATTGACATGCAAACCAGAAGTGGAAGCTCAATAGTGTAGCGTCGCTCCCTTCCCCGCATAAACAGCGCATGCAGAGCATCCATCGAACCAATCACCAGCTGCGGGGGTGGTGAAATTCGTTGAAGGGATGGTCGGCCGGGGTGGTTTGCGCGGGGTTGTCAGTGGTCAATGGACCCCCCTCCCAAGACATTTGCAAGAAACACCACGCCAAGTTACCCAAGTTGAGTTGCATTTCCTGCCGTGTCGGTTCCTCGAGCCTGTGATGGAGGGGCGAAAGCGAGGTTGAGAGGGAGGGGTAAATATCCTTGGCTAGCATTGCCAGCCGTCGGGCTTCCAATTGAGGACCACGACGTGCCGTGTGTGCGTGGGAGCACACTTGCCCCATCGGCCGATTGATATGTACATAGAGTGAGAAAGTGACAACTGTCCGTAGCCAAAGTCCTTTCGTGTTGTGTATTGTGAGGTCAGTAACCTTGTTGGTCGTGGAACTACTCCGACGATAACGGAGCCGGCCACCACCCACGCCACCATTTTGGTAATTGCTTGCTGTCTTTCACCCACACCTTGTGAGCGTGATTGTAGACATCTTCAGCTTGAAGATTTCTACCTTTCGGCAACCTGAGTTCTTGTGCACTTGTCCAAGAACAATAGGGCACAAAATGAGAGAACAAACCAGCAGCCGCCTCCCGCGCCTCGCTGCGCTCCTCCTCATCACCCCTACACTCGCTCTCCCGCAAGGCAATGTAGTCGGCAGCACAGTCGCCGACGCGCCAATCCCATGGATAACCGTCAATCCCTCGGGCGTGGCCGAAACGCACTCTCCCCAAGTCATCACGACCGAAGGCCATCGCACAACAATCTCCCAGCCGCCTTCGGCCCTCGTCTCAACAGCCACCTACACAATCTCCCCCAACGGTCGAGCATCAACCTACACCGGCCTCGCTCCCATCGCCTCGGCCACCGGCTCTTCAGGAGAAGGAGGAGCCTTCCTCGCCTGCGCCAACACAGTAGGCGTTGACGAACCCTTTTGTCTTCCAAGGAGAGGAAGCACCCTGCTCACAGGAGGGACATATTACAGTATGTACCCATACCCGCCCTTTTCCCACTTTGTATCCATTTCTTCATCCCAGACTAACCAATGTTTAAACAAAAGTAACATGGGCACCGTCCTACTTCCCCTCATCCGAATTCGTAAACCTCCAAATATCCCTGGCAGACCAGTACAACGCCAACGCGTCCATGGGATCAATCGTCGCCACCCCCTTACTCTCCGCGTCTGGATACTACCCCTTACACGTCCCCGACAATTTTCTCGAATCCATCGAGGGAAGCCCCAGCTCGACAACAATCACCTTGTCGCTGGCGTACGCCGAGAACGACACGCCTGACCCCAACGACGTTGTGACAGTTGTTGGTCCGACCGTTTACATCGCCCGCAGGCCTGCTGACAGTGTACAAAAAAGTTCAGGAGGAGGAGGGGTGAACGTAATCGCCATCGCTGTTCCGGTTATTATCGTCGTGTTGTTGCTAGCGTTTATCGGGTATTGTTTCGTGAAATGGAGGAAGACGGGCAGTGTGCCGTTCGTGGGAGCGGTGATGAAGAGGCGATCAACAGGCTATGGAGTCGGAAAGAGCAGGAGTCAACGTGTTGGAAGGGTGGATAACAGTGTTGCGCAACCGGGCGATAGGGGACCGTATACTGGTGGTGCGGGGCTCGATAAAGAGACGGCGGTTGAAGGAGGCGCTGTCGAGTTAACTGATCGCGATAGTTGGGGGAGTCCTACAAGTTCGAAGGGACGGAACTTGTTTAGGGAGGAGGTTGAGCGGCAGGAGAGGGAGGCTGCGGCGTCAGGGAAGAAGTAGAGAGAGGGTTTGGTGATTTAGGTGGAAAGGTTGTCTGTTTGTTTAATCGGTATCGGGCGGGTGGATTGGACGGGTCGACATGGGTTGTTTATCACCCAGCAGCGTGTCGGATTATTATGTTTCCGGTGTGGTTTTTCGCTGAACAGTTCGAGTACATAGTCGTCGGTCGTCAATTGAAAAAGTTGAAGAAGTTGCGGTCGGATTGCAAGCTGAACAGTGCTGAAGAATGTCGACTTTTGGGTTGTTGTTCCAGTGGCTCGATCCACTCACTGCCCACACCGCCAGAATGCCGGGCGGAAACATACCAGCACTTCACAGTAAACTTTTCCGACAACCAAACGCAATAATCCTTCAATCAAGTATGGATATCGATTAGAGATAGATCTGAGCTCTACATTGTATGATATATGTGATATGTGTCATTGGGAATCAGCCATTACAAAATATGTTAAACAACATGGTAAAAAGACACCTGGGTCGGTGGAACTGGAACCTGCCGTCATTCCTCCTGAGTCTCGAGAGAATATTAAGAGTATTCGGCTGAAACCCATATGCCGTCGTCGTCGAGGTCGTATGTCCCTTTGTACCCCTTATTGCCAACCCCCATTCCCCAGTACTCCTACAGACCGCCCGCTCCCTGCTCCCAACATCGTTATACATTACAACCACCCCGAACATGTTTAGTTTAAAAAAGGAATAGTGTTTTAGACGTATTAGACGGTTTAGACGTTTTAATAGACAGCCGGACATTCTTCATCCAGAGTCGTCCCACCACTCAGCCTCAACATTGGGTTTATAATATCCCACCGCGCTGAGCCTGACCTGCTTCTTGTTGACAATCTTGCTCGACCTGGGCGCAGCCGGAATGGGGAAGTCGGATGGCGAGATTGGTGAATCCGGACGAGGAACACCCTCGTCATCCTCCGCGGGCTCTTCCACAATCTTGTTTGGAAGGATGTTGCCGTTTCGAGGCACTGACTTTGGGCTGATCTGCTCCGAACCATGTCGAGGGACACTGCCGCTTCTCGATGGTCTCCGGGGTGTGGCAGCCGCCGAAGAGCTGCGCTGTTTGACCGAGACATTCCTGCTCGCCTTGTTGCTGGCCCGTCGTTCAATAAATTCTGTGGTCATAGGGCTGGGAAAATCATCCAGCGTAATAAACAAGCCATCGTCCGTCCTGATGGGAAGAGGCTTATGCTCCATTGCCTTCTCCGCATGTCGAGTGGGAGTGGGTGCTCGAGTCGGTGTTTGAGCACGGAGAGACGCTTGGTGTCGGGGTCGTGCGCTCAATGCGCCGATCTCGGGCCGTAAGGAGCTCACCGTAGATTGCCTTGACATCATGCTGGTTCCGCAGCTGTCGCTGGTCGCTTCGCGCTTGAGTTGGAGATGCTCTTCCCGCTCAGCATCATCCTCAAATTCGGCAAGGATGTCCTCTCGCATACGGGCGCGCTTTTGTCTCAACGCAGCGAGCAGCATCTCTTCCTGCCGAGTGACTGCCATGAACCTCCCACTGCCGCTGTCGTTTTCATGGAGGCTGCTATTGGTGCTACCCCTACGCGCGCTCTTCTGGCTGCTCCTGAGACTGTTGTTGCTCCGCAGTGACCCATTTTCGGCTGATGAGTGCTGGCTTTCGAGATAAAAGTCGACGCTTGTAGGGGAAAGGTCTGGATCAGACCTGTGCTGAGCGGCCGATGGGGGTCTCTGCGCGGGGTGGATTGGAGGCGCCGGGAAATCCTCGAACTGCGTCTCATCCTGAACAGCCCGTTTACTAAACTTCTCCGTCGACGCCTTCTTTGGTATCATGTTGATGATCATGGCATCGGTCGTGGGTGTGCGGGAAGTAGCGCTTCCGGCTCGGGATGTTTGGGAAAGCGCGGGCGATGCCTTGGGTACCGAATTCGTTGATAGCGAGGTCGTGCGGATACTAATCTTGGGGAGCGCTTTCGTTGGAGGCGGCCCAGGTGGAGGGATATACTGTGGGTTCACGGCGAATGTTGTTTGCTTCGGCTGCTTATTCCGGCTATCTGTAGTATCCGACTTGGGTTGCGACATTGCTGATCTCGGGCTTACGGGACTTGCTGGGCCATCGCTCATAGGGGGAACCGATAGTCGGTTCATGGATGGTTCGTATTCATCCTCTTCGGAATCTGAGGACAGAGCTAGCACACTGTTCTGGAGCAAGTCAATGTCATTCAGGCTGTGGTCTGTGCGTTTTGAAGCCTTTGATGTTCTCGTATGCCTGCTCGAAATGCTGGCGCAGTCGGCAGACACGGGACTTTGAGCGGTTGATAGTTGTAGTTGAACTGGCGTCAAAGTCAATGGCGGTTTCGGTTTCTTGGTTATCTGAGCTGCTGCCGGTCGTGACACGACGGTTTGTGGGAAAGGGGAAAGATATGCATGTCCTGTGTTACTTGCGGGAGGTGTAGGATATGCAGGAGCTGCTTGGTTGTTATGAGGCGGGTCGAGCGAGTCGAGGCTTCCTCTAAGCTCGTGATCCATCGCCTCGTCGAACGTCCTCTGTTCGTAATGGTCGTACAGATTATGTAGCTCAAGGCTGGCCTTGACTGGGAGCTGCTTCACGACTTCGGCGCGGCCAGTTGAGTGTGTCCTGGGAAAGTCTGTCTTCCTGCTCACCATATCCCTTAGAGATTCTTTGGTCATCTTCTTCCTGATGCTCTTGTCTATCCTCTGCTGTATTGGCGGAGGTGTTGGTGCCGGAGATATCGACATGAGTGACGGCGACTTTGTGAGCATATCTGGTCCGAGCATATTACCTTCGGGCTCGGGTCTGAGGTGTTGCTTGCTTCGGTGTCTTGGGAGAAACGAGGAAAGATCGAGCCGTGAAGGTTTCTTCTTCTTGAGCCCTTTGGGCTCCATGTTAAAGTTGCCATCGATGTCGAGGAGCGCGTGAGCCTTGGACGGCAGACCTTTAGCCATTGCAGAGTTCGAGGTTTGTTGAGAAATTGAGAGTGGAAGCTTGTCCTTGTCGTAATAGGATGTGATTGTAGAGGTGGACCGGCGGCGACGAAGACTCGAGGCATCCGTGGTGACGTCGTGGGTTTCTCTCCGCCCATCCATTCCCCTTGGTATAATTTCCGATTCCTCCTCCCACCTCCCATCTCTGCGGCCGGACGACCCGTGTCGCCCCTCATCGCGATGTGCCGAGCCTGATCGAGTTTCGCCGCTCTGCTGGTACGCAATCGGAGCTTCCCATTGGTCGCTGTCTCCCGAAGTTCCGATTAGATCTATGCTGATGGCTGTCGTCCCGAGAATTCTCTGCGCCTTCGTCAGCGGCTCCGATATTTGCGGAGGCGTCGGTGACGTTGCTGGTTGGTGTTTATTTTTTCGACCCGTTAAGGGAAAGTGGAACTTGGACGAGGGGCCCATTGGAGCCCTTTACGATGTCGAATCACGCCCAGTTGTTTATATACGGGGATTTCGAGTCACCGGTATCGATTCATTGAAGTTCAACGCCGCCGTCGTTGCGGGCTTGAGTAGGTGATGGAGAGAGAATAAAGATGGATGCTGAGGATTTGTGCTGCAAGACCATGCACGTCTGAGGAGTAAACTGGCGGTGGCTGCAAATTTCGGGAGCCGGCAGCAAGCTCATTTCAGAGAGCCAAGAGACAATGAGCTGGTTCGTCGAAGAGTTCGCGCAGGGAGATACCCGTTTGGTGCGAAGGCCAATGGTCGGGGATCCCGCGTCTTGTTGATATCAGCTCCAGCCGGCCCGGTTCGAGCAGGAAAAAAAAGAAGACAAACGGAGCTCCCAGCTCACCGTCCTGGCCTCACACGTGCAGACTGGGCAACCCTGTAGTCGGCAATCAGAGTGATCCCTGGAGGTCTGAATGGACCCACCCGCTGATAATGCTGTCTAAATTGCGATGTCGTTAGCAGCGCACTGGTGCTGCAAGTCGTTATTCGGGAATGTCCTTTTTCTTATTTTGGTTACAGAAAAAAAGAAGGAGCTGTTGTGCGACAGCCGACACCGCAAGTCTGAGAGAAAGGATTTGGACGTGATAATAAAATGTAATTGCCGTGTTCCCTGCACTGCAACACACCCCAAACAGACATTGCTCCCACCGTCTCTTCCCTCTGCCACCGCACTGGCAAGACTCTCGTTGAAGGCTCGCAGTAACCTCACTGATAATTCCCGGTCACGGGGGACAGCTCGGAGTGGATGAAGATGGCGTCGCTGGCCCGGGATGGCGGGCCCCTGTTCATCTTTCTGGATTTTTCTGCACGCATTCTGGGCACCCTTGTCGGTCCCTGCGCACTCTGCAAGCGTGGCAAGCTACCTGCCGTGGCGGAAAATTTGTTTCCGAGACGACATCATCATCGACATGTCGACCGAAGTTGGAGATGTTTTGGGTCTGATATTGTTCGTGTTCCCAGTGTAGTGTTCTGTTGGCCACGAATAAATGTTGAAAACAAAGATACGAAAAAGATGCGATCGCGCTTTGCTGTTGACGATGTGATGTTACCTGCTGGGCGAACAAGCGATGTCCCTGTCTCACCTGGGGTGGGCCTTTTGCGGGCATTCCAGCGCCCCCCCAAGTCGCCAAGTCGAAATCTGCGGAGAGAAGCAACAGCAACTGATCGTCAGCTGAAAATAAAAATATCTACGAAACACAATCGCCTCCCGCACGCAAGAGAGAGGGGTAAAAAAAGAAAGCATTGTAGATCTGATTCTCCAAAATCTCTCCAGCTCGATTCCCGAATCGGCGACCTCTTGATCAGACAAGTTGCTTCTGCTCACACACGGTCCTACTATTGGGTTGAGTCATGGTGTTAGTTACAGGGGGAAAGGCACTGAAACTTTCTGGTTCCACGCTGAAGAAGGCAGCTGCAACCATCGGGCTCAACAAATGACAATGGAGAACCCAGGTGCGCCTGTTCCGTGAAACCTGCACCAGTGTGCTAGTGGCATCGCACGACTGCCATCCCATCTCGTACAGCTTCGCCGCGTTTCACGATGCGGCACTCACATCAATGGCACCACGAAAAGGTGGGAATAGGATCAAAAAAGTGAAAAGGAAAATTACCGACTGATCTGCAATGTCGCGCCAAGCAAACAGGGAAAACCTTGAGGATTGGTTGACTTGCAGCTGCTGCAATGCTGCAGTGCTGCAATTCGAATCACGATGAAAATCTCATCTCAATCCCTGGACGATCCCAGGCCATCGACTTGGCAGAAAGCAACCTGGCCCGGGCGGGGGACACGGACCCTGTCGAACCGAAGATGTCGTTCCTGTCACTGCAACGGCATGGTCCGAGCGAGATCCTCTGTGAATCCTCTTCAAGTTGCTTGTTTGTGGTGTTTTTAATCTACGGTGTATGAGCAGATGCGGGGTGAGAATGAAGATGACCGAGATCAAATTTGATAGATGGAGTCCCATGGCGACATCAAACTTTAACACCTGGATCACGGGGCCTGGTCCCACCATAGCTACCAGATGGTTCTCAAGACAGGAAGGAGCAGATCCCGGCCAGCCACCAGCAGCGCCCGACAACGGCCAAATTCTCCGTCAGTCTGACACTCCCTGGATTCAAAAGCCACAAATCTCACTCAGAAGATCATCCGGATCATATTGCCCCCAAAGCCATCCTCAGAGACTGGCGACTTTCGGATTGGATGCTAAAGTGCACCGGATTGTGGTTATCGCCTTCTCTTTTCGGCCCTCTTTCTGCATTTCCCCATTCGACACGGCCACCGAAGGTCCTTCCCGATCCTACCAATTGTTACGAATGGGTCTGTCCCGAGTTGATGAGGGGAGAACACAACTTTCATCGAGACGTCGTTCGTCTCAGCAAAACAAAAATCCGATGCCAAGAACAATGCGCACTGGATGCAGATGACAGAAACCCGAGTATTACAGCACCTGCAGCATGCAATGCCGTTCCGTCCGCACACTCCCAACGTCTTGGTGGTGAGGGGAAACAGTGCTGTTCAAGCGGTCCGAGCGAAGCGGGGAAGCAGGGTTCGTTTCTTGTCAGTTTTGATTCCAGAGCATGAAGCTGTCACCGACCAGCCTGTTGGGTTTCCCAAACAAGAAAGAAACCAACCCAAATCACTGCGATCGAGTGCGTCTCATCAATGGTTTTATCTCGCGAGCTTTATCATCTCATAATGTCCCCAAAATCACGATTACCAATTGCGGAACCTTGTTGTCGTTCCCCTACCCTCGGACCTCGTGCAAGTGCAGCTGTCACCATCATAGCCAACCGGTGCACAGATTTCATCCACCTTCTTAGCCCGACTGACCGCCTTCGTTATTCCGCTTCGTTTCCTCTTGTTGGCTGATCCAGGCTGGAGAACATGCTGGCTGAAGGGTCAGAGCACACTACTGCAGCCACAACGGCAGATGAAAGCCATCCGAGGCACAGTGTTGTCTTGTCAGAAAACAATTATGAGCTGTCACTAACAGACGATTTTTCGGCAAAGGAGACAATCCTATTTGGGAAGGGGACCTAAAGAATGATCCAGGCTTGGCGTTCCTCTTCCTTAAAGAAGTCAGAGTTGCTGACCGATCCGGTAGGCACAACAGCCTTTTGTAGGTCATGGCGGCAACTCCTGAACTCCATCTAGAGTTGTCTCGTTATTAGCCTTATCATCTAAAAGCGCAGCATCCACTTGATGAGATAAGATAGTCTCTCAAGGATCGCGAGAAGACATGGAGTGTCTAGCTCCTGTGGAATTAAAAGAGGGGACACTGACAGGAAAAGGAGTTTTGGGGCTCGTTGCCGAGGCTTCTGGAAGACTGGCAAGTAGGATCGAGAGTTCCAATAAAACAATTGACAATTGACAATAGACTACAACTCTCTATTTAGAAGGTCTCATCAAGAAGAGAAACTTGCAGTTCTCGATATGTCAACAGCATGTGCATTCCTCCGGCTATCGACGATCACCCCCAGATTGACGTGCGGATCAATGCTTGTCGTTCTTGGCATGTTACCTCGAATTCATCAGCTTTTCGGCCCTCTCCGCCTCCATTGCCCCAGAATATAGGAACTGGCCTATCTCAACTCGCTACTGGTCCACGCATATGTTGATTCTATCTCGGCAAATCAATCCGACACTTGAGTATAAAAGGCAGGCGGCCACTCAGATACAATAGATACAAGCTACTGGCTCCCATTTCAGCCGTTGAAGTGGGCCTCCCCGGCCTCGGCATCTTAACCACCTGTCCATTCAGGAAGGTCGACAGCATGAACGTGGTTGGGATTGACCAATCAAAAACATGCGTCCCTGAATTGGTCCTACTGTTTCGCCCTGAACCCCCCGATCCAGATAATGAGTACGACACTGTCATGTCCGCCCTAACCTCCTGAAATCCAGGGCCCACGTGGGTTACGACAACAACTCATCGCCACTCATTGCAGTTATAATCATGATGGAGCGCTGTCGAGATCAGAGAAGGGTAGGTTGACAGCGACACACGGTCTTTGAGCAGCAAACCCGACAATGAAGCCGTCAGCCGCAGCCCTCGTCTGGGCCTTCGCCAGCCTGCAATCGCTGGCTTCGGCCCTTACCATCGCCGAGATCAATGGCAACAAGTTCATCTCGCCATACTCAGGGCAGACGGTGAAGAACATCACGGGCTTGCTCATCGCCAGAGGTCCCAGCGGTGTCTGGATCAGGTCGACGGCTCCGGACAACGACCGTGCCACTTCCGAGGCCATCTACGTTTTCGGCTCTGTCACCCAAACCGTGGCTGTCGGCGATATCATCTCCTTGGACGGAAAGGTCTCCGAGTACAGATCAGCCAACACTTATCTGTACCTGACCGAAATCACCTCACCCACGAATGTCAAGGTCCTGTCATCGGGAAACACGGTGACTCCCTTGGTCCTCGGTGAAGGTGACCTTCTACCCCCCACCGTTCAGTACACCAGCCTCGATGGCGGCGATATCTACGCCGTTCCCAACGGCGTGAACAACATCTCGGCCGTCAACCCCATCCTGGAGCCAACCAAGTACGGTCTTGACTTCTGGGAGTCTCTCAGCGGCGAGCTGGTGACGATCAAGAAGCCCACAGTCACCAAGCAGCCCAACAGCTACGGCGACACCTGGGTGGTGGGTGACTGGAAGACCACGGGAAGAAACTCCCACGGCGGCATCACCATGTCCGACAAGGATTCCAACCCGGAGTCTATCATCATCGGCGCCCCTCTCGACAGCACCAAGAACCCAACCAACACCAAGATGGGCGACCAGCTCGAGCAAATCACCGGAATCGTCACCCAGACTTTTGGCTTTTACTACATCCTGCCTCTCACCAAGGTAACCGTCTCCACTTCCGCCTCCGCCGTAGTCTCTCCTTCAACTCTCAAGTCCCAAGGGAACTGCAAGGGCGTAACCGTAGGCTCTTACAACGTCGAGAACTTGGCTCCTACCTCATCCCACATGTCCAAGGTTGCAAACCACATCGTGACCTACATGAACTCCCCCGACCTTCTCTTCATCCAGGAAGTCCAGGATAACTCGGGCGCCACGGACGGTGACAACATTGTTTCGGCCAACGTCACCCTTTCCGCCCTCTCAGCGGCCATCAAGACCGCCGGCGGGCCTACTTATGCCTTTGTTGAAGTCGCTCCCGCCGCTCCCAACGTGGATGGCGGCGCCCCGGGAGGAAATATCCGTCAGGCCTATCTCTACAAGTCTGACCTGTTGAGCCTTTACAAGCCCAACCAGGGAACTGGAAACGACAGGACGACTGTTTTGGCAGGTGCCAAGAAGGACGACCCCCCTTACTTGTCCTTCAACCCTGGTCGTATTGAGCCGGCCAGTGAGGCTTGGACTGCCAGTCGCAAGCCTTTGGCTGCCGCTTGGGTCGTCAAGGGTGCGGCCAAGCCATTCTACACTGTTAATGTTCACTTCACCTCCAAGGGTGGTGGCACGAGCTTGCACGGCGATATCAGGCCACCCATTAACGGTGGCGTTGAGAGGAGAACTTTGCAGGCTAATGTTACTGGGGTGAGTTTTTTTTCTTTTTTTTTTTTGCATCTTTGTTTGAAACATGTGCTAATCATATTAAAAAATAGTCATTCGTCGCCGGCATTTTGGCCTTGGACAAGAAGGCAGCAGTCATCGCCGCAGGCGACTTCAACGAGTTCTCCTTCGTTAAGCCGATGAAGACCTTTGAGGCCATCACCAAGATGAAGGATCTCGACGTGGTCGTCAAAGCGCCCCTCGAGGACAGATATACCTACGCCTTCGACATGAACTCGCAGGCTCTGGACCACATGATGGTCAGCCCTTCGATTGCGTGCCACGTCGCCACCAAGTTTGAGCATTTGCATCTAAACTCGTGGGCCACGTATGCAAATGTTGTGTCGGATCATGATCCCAGCTTGGGCCAGTTTAATCTGTGCGGTTGATGAGGATCATGAAGGGGGTGTGATTAATGTATGATTAGCAATTGTGTTTCGTTTTAATTTAGAGCGTTATCGGGCATAATCGGAAGAAAAAAAAACCCCCCCGAACAATTATATGAACAATTATACACACGCTAATCCACTTTACCTGCACAATGCGTGCCATGTCATGTGGTTCGGTTTTTTTTTCTTTTTCTTCCGGCTATGCCCGATAGCAAGTGTATTAAGCTGTAATATGCACAAGTTTGGAACATTTCATGTCGATCTTGTGCCGCTATGATCTATCTGGTAGGCGAAAAGTGGGAGGGAGAGTGTCTGGGTTGATGATAATGTCAACAGAGCTAGTGGATTTCACCATACTGGCAACTGTTGGCCCCAGAATAGGTACTTGTATAAGACTGGCCGGGGTACCTGTCTAACATGGCTATATAGTCAGAAGCAAATTTCTTCTTTTTCTCTATACATGATACTGGCAAACTTTGAAGGTAATATCAACCCCCGTGTCTAAGCTTTTTATGTTCTGGAGCATGCCAGTCCCTCTCTGTTCTATGCACGCCATCCAATCTTGGTGCATTGCTGAACACCGTCTACACGATCATTAATAGCAGACAAGTAGCCACATTCTTGCTTTGCCCAGAAGTACTTGATAATGTATGTAACTTGAAGCCAAGTCTCAGTGACAACATAACTACAACACTCTCATTGAACTGAAAGCAGACGGTGCACCACCTCACTAGTACTTCCTTTCCTCAGCAATACACATAGCCACATAGCTATTCTCACCGCATCATCCCCTTACACTTTCTTCGCAAACAACTTCACCATAAACCCGGCATTAAACGCAACGCCACCAATCACCCTAAACCTCCCCGCCTCCAAAAGCTCAATATCAAACCGCCGAATAATCTCAGGCAACACCTTGTACAGCTCCATAACGGCAATATCCTTCCCCAGGCAGATCCTGGGCCCCACGCCCCAAACAAACATGCCAGATTCCAACTCGGCCGTCCTCTTGTCGCCCTCTAACCACCTCTCCGGTCTGTAGACCTCGGGATCTGGCCCGTAAAGCTCCGGATCGCGCTGAACGACCCACGCGTTGCTGGTGAATTCCACCCCTTCTGGCACTACCACCCCGTTGATGTTTGAACCACCGGCGCGGCCGCCTTCTCCCCTGGGAGAAGCTCGACTGAATAAATTCAGTGCGGGCGGGTTCAGTCTCAGCGACTCGGAGATGCAAGCCATCATGTAGCGCAGATGCGACCTGGTCTCCTCGAACTGGACTGGGGCGGATAACAAGCCCGCTGTATCCGCTTCCTGGATTTCCTTTTGGCATTTGGACAAGCAGGCAGGATTCAGCAGCAGAAAGCGCAGGGTGGATCCCAGGGCCGTCCCTGTCGTGTCCGCGCCGGCCTGGATTAACAGAGTCAAGTGGGCGTGTTTTTCCGTGCGGCTCAGAGGTGCGTCACCGTCGCCGCTCTTCTTGCGCGCTTCGATCGCGTACTGCGTGTAATCCTTCTGAGGGGCGTCGTCCTGCGTGTAATTCATCTCGTCAATCATCTTTTCGCGCTCCGTGAGGACCCGGTCCGCTTCCGAGGCCAGCCAGCCCATTCCTTCCTTGTCGCCCGCTTTGGGGATCAAGTAGGGTCCCAAGGGGGAAGGGAGGACCGTTTCGCGCAGCCATAGCCAGCGGCCGGCAAGACCAAAGAAGCGCATGCCGGAGCGGAAGCTCTGGAGGATGCGCCGCCGGTCGGTGCTCGTGTCGACGAACCCCCACGGCTCGTTGAACGCCACCATGGTCATCACGTCCCCCGCGAACTGGGCTACCTTGTCCCCGAGGTTGATCACCTCCCCCTTTTCGGCAAACTCTGTCATTCGGCGGGTGAAGAGTCGCAAGAGGTCGTCGATGCGCGGCTCCCAGACTGTTTTGAGGTGCGTGAAGCCCCACTGCGCGCCGCCGAGGGCTTTTCTTAGTTCTCGGTGTTCATCTCCCGACAGGAGGGTGAAGATGCTGGGCGCTCCGAGGGCGCCGGTGCCGTAGAGCCTTCCCTTTGTGTTGTTCTTTGGGTCCCAGTAGATGTCGCGAAGGGCTGAGGGTTTGGGGAAGAGAAGTAAGGCGGGTGCGATGCGGACTGGGAGGTCACCTTTTCCGTATTTTCTGGTTACGTGGAGCAGCCATTCAGGTTCGCGCTCGACTATTGAGATCAGAGCGATCGGGAAGGAGGAGACCGCGGCGTACCATGGGCCTGGGAACTTGGATAAAGGGTGGAAGTAGAGGTTGTAGATCACTCGGACGGCAAGGGGGAGGAACAAGGTGATGCCTAGGAGGCTGAAGAGGGAGAAGCGGGAAAAGTAGTCCGCGGCAGTTTCAAATGGAATATGAGCCATTGTGATGGATATGTGGAGCGAAGCTGTTCATGAAATATGGAAAGCTTGGAAACGGAAGGAAAGGGTAAATAGAATGTGTTCACGAGAAACACCTCAAACTTTATACCTCTAGCTCTTGATTAGACCTCGGATTTCCAAGCCAATAATGGTGCAACACCGTCCTCAAGCTGATCCGAGGAGAAGCACGTCACAGGGTGCCAATGATAAGTATGCTTCCCAACCCTTGGGCAAAACGTGACTGAGCTCTTTAACTGACTGCAAGGACCTACATGTACATGCAGTACTGAAGATACATGTCATGTACCTCCAATATACAGAAAGAGATAAGCCCGCACACCAATACAGCTTTCATACATGATCATTATCCAATCCCGTTTTGTTCTCAGCGTTCCATCGACAGCGCGAACGTGCATAGGTGAGGTGATGAGGAGCATTGAGATGTAATGAAACGTGGGTCGCGGGCACCAATAGGATCATCCCTTAACCCTCCAAAACCATTTAAAAGGAGGGTGTGACCACCAAAGTTTACCGACATTATGGGATGAATTGATGTGCTGCACGAGCTCCCCCGAGAACCTTGCATTCAGGTGTCACCAAGATTCTATCCCGTTGTGACACGAAACCTTGTTTTCTTGTGTAGATACAAGTACTTAGTAATGACACTGCAGGAAGATCACCGTGCCACATAATCAGGATTCTGAGAGAACAAGCCTGCACGCCCTGTCCGGTCTTCTTTTTGTTTCAACTTAATGTCGATACCTTGGGCAAACATCATGAACACGGGAAAGGAATAAGGTCGGAGGAAAGCAACAAAGAGCCAAACATCAAGGTGGGTGGCATTTATGTCCATATTCCTTCAATCCTACGTTTGACATTAAACATGAAATCAAGAGCTTGAAGGGAAAAGACAGCGTGAAGCCATATTATTACTACAAGATAATATAAATGATTCTTTTCCAAAATAATCAAGACATCACATCATCATAAACCCCTCCTTCCAACCACCCCGACTAGAGAGAGAGAGAGAGATAGAGATAATAACAGATATGCACACACACACATACACTTCATCTCCCCCTTTATAGCCCAACGTTAACCTGCGCAATAGTCTGGATGAAGTCATTCTGGTTGGCACTATACAGCCCACTGTTAACCCCATTAACCGTAAACATATTCGTCGTGCCGACGGTATTCAGACCAAACACCCGAATCTTGGACCTTCCCTCAATACTCAGAATGTTCTTCTGGCACCTCGATCCC
Organism: Cladorrhinum sp. PSN259; assembly: GCA_033725935.1. Taxonomy (NCBI): domain Eukaryota; kingdom Fungi; phylum Ascomycota; class Sordariomycetes; order Sordariales; family Podosporaceae; genus Cladorrhinum; species Cladorrhinum sp. PSN259. Next base: position 102,909 of record MU867065.1, on the reverse strand, counting down.
TGTCCGGGAGCGCTGCAGGTCGTAGAATAGTTGTCAAAGAAACTATACAAGCCCGCGCCGTAGATCAAAACATCGGTCGAGTCAACAGCCCTCAAACCCCATCCGGACTCTCCCTGGTTGTAGCGAGGATCATGCCACCTCGTCTGGGCTACTTGAGGGAGTCTGGCATCGGGATTGGGCTGGTAGTACGCCGTCTCGGTCTGGATCTGGCCCGCAAAGACATTCTTGGTCTTGTACAATTGGTATTCATACAGCTGATGATGCTCTACGCTGGAAGCAACGAGCCAATTGGGCCCATCATTTGACTCGAGGAGGAAACCCCGGCCAGCATAGATAGTGATTTGCTGATTGTCGGCCTCCTTTTCGATGTCGTGATCGGCCACCCACACCCAGTTGTTCTCCTGATACAGACCACCAGACTCGGGGGTGATGTGCCAGCTGAGGAAAGCGGCGATGCAATTGCGGTTGAGGTTGTTCCGGTCGACGGTAGCGTTGGGCGTCTTGGGACAGTCGGCCAATTGCAAGTCAGAGCCGGCGAATCCACCGATACGAACGTGGACATCCCACATGCCCGAGGGCTCTTCACAGGACCCGTCGGGGTGGCCGTTGCCGCGGACAGCGGAGTCGAGGTTGTATTGGATGACGATGGCTCCGGGCTGGCGGCCCCTGGTGCTTACGATGGTGTTGCTCCACTCGATGCGGCCCTTGGAACCTTGCGAGCCAATTTGAACAACCGGTTTAGGGTTGAATTCGTCTTGGAAGTAGGCACCAGATGAGACGATCTGAGGGAAAGAAGAGTCGCCAAAGATGCGAGATCCAGGAGGGATGCGGATGGTGCGGGTGACCTTGTAAATACCGGCGTTGATGTAGACAACCTTGTTATCTTTGGCCGCTCGCTGGAACAGCTTGTTGAGAGCTTCGGTGTCATCAGTGCTTCCGTCTCCTGTAGCTTTGAAGTCACGGGCCGTGTAAATATCAGTGACGGGAACGTCCTCATAGTAAGGCTTGGATGCGGTGTAGTAATCGCCATTCTTAGTCGTCAGGGCCTCCGGGCGCTTAACAGCAGGAAATGGGCCCTCGAGTGGATAAGGACCAGATGTTCCCTTGTAGGTATTTCCACGGCCCCAGGCTTCGATAAAGTCCCTCGTGGGTGTGCCTGCAAAAACCACTCCTGCGGGACCGACGATGGCCGCAGGAACATTGTCGAGGCTGATTCTTTCAAAGCTAAAGGTGTTCGCTTGAGGACGTGGATTGACTGGCGCAGAAGGGCCGTACCTGATGCCTATTGGGGTGTCGACAATTTCGCTGTCGATGATCACAGCACTTCCAACATTCAAAATGTTTGCATCAGTGTTGACCGAGGTGAAATCAAAACCGACACCGCAGTTAAGAATTGTGATTCCGATATAGGTCCACCCCCAGTCCCAGATTTGTTTAACAGCCGTCTTGGCATTGGAGATGGTGATGCTGCGGAAGGTATACTGCTGGTTGCCAACGTTGAGTCCGTACAGACCGCCATCAATCTGGATGTCACCGATATAGCCGCCTGATCCCTCCTCAATGAGAATACCGCGGTGTTCGGTGTTGGCTGCCGTTGACAAGTAAATGTCGACGTTAGAGAGCGAGGTAGCTTGCGAGCTCGTCCAGCGGATAGCAGTGAATTCTGTTGTCGCGGGCACAGCTCTGGTATCAAATACAAAATTGGCAACCTGGCGCCAAAAGACATTTTGTGGAATCCAACCTGACCTGGGAGGAGGGTCGTCGCGGCGTGGAAAAGCGTCCAGGATGAATTGCCCTTGGAAGTCGCTCGAAGCCACGAGTACGGGCTTGTCACACGGGCTGCCAATCAACTGGGTGTAGTAGTAGTCGATTATGGGGCCCTTGACGAGATATTTGCCAGGTGGGAAGTAGATGAGAGCTGGGGTCGTGGTACTGCCAGGACACGTGAAGGGGGCACAACGATTCCCGTAGCTGATCGCAAGATTGATGGCGGCAGTGTCATCAGTAATGCCATCACCTTTGGCTCCGAAGAGGGGGTCTTGGACATTGCGCCAAACTGGGTAGTCAGGGAAAGTTGCATAAGGAGCCTGGCCGTCGTGATCGATATTTTCGAGCCAAAATTTGTCGCAGGTCGGGGCAGGGTCGGGTTTGCACCCAGGCTTGTGCTTGTGCTTGAATGGATACTGGCCGCGACCCGATGTAGCGACTGAGACGTTCCTGTCAACGAGTTTGGCATAGCTGGGAGGACCGGTGGCCCGAGCGATGACGCCAGACACCAGCACCGAAAAGGCGACGAGTGATCCGAGCGACGGACGATGCATCGTGGGAAGGGTTTGTCACGAAAAATGAACGAGCGTATGGAAACCCCCAAAAAAACGAGTGGCAAGAGATGCTTCGAGGACCGAGACAGGATGTCTGCGTGACCTTGTCCCCTCTCCTCTGAGGGATCTGCGCGACTCTTAAGAAGAGAATGGCCGGCGAAATTTTCGGTTGTGGATGTTCAGCTGCCCCTGGGCTGCGACAGTAATGTTTGGCTCCCCGCATTCCAGACCATGGAAATCAACAGAGGATCCCGTAAACCTGCGTGCCGTGGATGCATTGTAATTGGTTTCCTTTTTTTCTTTTCTTTTTTTCCCTTGTCGTAACCCACATTCCCCCAACACCCCTGCAGCATGCGCATGCACGCAGCATTACATCTGGAATCCTCGCCATGGCCCCCATGAGGCGCATCTTATCGGTGCTTTTTTTGAAGAAAAAAAAGAGACGGGGACCCAATGTCTCGATGTTATGGGTGCGTTACTAAGATGCCAAGCAATGCGTCGTCTAACCAAAAGGGGAGGTGAGAGTGAGAATCAAAATTACGATTCCCTGAAATTTCCCCTGAACCGGACCCCCCAGCCACACCATTTGAGGGAGAAGTGCACTGACGAGCCAATAATAGGCACCGGGGACGATGAACCGTGCCCCGATTGATCCCGTCCTGACACATCATCTCTCCCTCCGCGGGGAAAAGTGAAAGTGCACATCCAGATTGCATGCAGACTGCACACACAGCCTGCTTCCTCCGCTGGCATTGCATTGTTGAAAGAGATTCAACAAGTTCCAAGAAACCTCCCACGGACGATCAGCTGGGCGCAAACACACGCCACAGAAACTTGCAGCTTGCATCTCAATAAAAGCCATCAATGCTGTCCGAATCGTCGGGTCCCGAAATTGTTATTCAAGTTCAAAACAGGTACGAAAGACAAATTTCAGCAAGACCCAAAAATCGAGGTATCAATGGTGTCGTTCATGCCGGAGCTTAGCCCGGGAGCAACCGAATGATTGCCGTTCTCGCATTCTTGGGAAGGGGAAACCCACCGTGCCATCCCAGACCTCGGCCTTATACACTACATGCTGTGCAGACCGAGATCACCTTGTGGATTCTCGAGATCTTGGACGTTGAAGATCTCCATGTAATTTCGATTCCGAATGTAAGGATCACTAAAATGAGCCTCCTCCTTGGCGAGCAACGGACTCTAGGCGAATATTTGAGATTTGTGACTGCGCTTCCCAGAGCAGAAGGTGTTTTCGATGCAAGGTAACACAAGTGATGAATGTCGGACAAAATAGGATGCAAGATACCTTTTTTTTGATCGATTCTTTGCAAAAAGCTGTCTCTGATATTCAAGTACGGCAGAGGGACCAAGAGTTCAAACCCCTAGCCCTGCAATTGGTATCCTTCCAATGCCCCCTTTAATCCCTTCAGGTTGATCCACCAGACCTCCGACACTGCGAATCCTATCCCATTGCCAACTCTTTCTCAATCGTAAATTAGCGCCCAGGATGTGCGGACTCCCCCGCCTTCAAAATACTTGCAGCCTTCAACTTCCCAAGCACAACCCTGTTCATTGCCCGCATCCTCACCGTTAAATCTTCCTGCATGTCCAACAACTGCTGATATGTCTCAATGACCTCTGGTCTTGACATGGCCCGGTATTTGGCCTCCCATAATGCGGTCTTACTTTCTTCAGCAAGGGGTTCGGCTTGTTGCCGGGCATGCGTGGCATCCCCGAGGAGGTCTGTTATTGTTGTGCGGCCTTTTGATGTTGATTGAGCTGGGATAGGCACTGGAGTGGCTGGTTTTGGAGGGCGGATGGAAGGGAGGGGGGATGGTTGAGTGGATTGTGCCGGCGGTGCTGGCGGTGCTGGTGGCGGCGGCGCAGCTCGGGATGTGAAAGCTGGAGATGGCGAAGAGGCCTTGTTGTGGATTGCTGCCAGAGCGGCTGCGTAGCTCGGGTGTAACAGTGCGACTAATGGTGGCGACGGCGGGGGTGGTGCAACTGGAGCAGGTATTTGGGGGATTGGGATTGGAGTTGTGCTGGTCGCAGTTGGGGGCGCCAGGTTGGCACGGCGATCTGGATGTCGTAGAGTGCATATGGAGCCTTGTCGATTATACCAGCAGTTCGCACAAGCTCCCTCGGTCACCATGAGGGCACTTTGTATGCGGGCAACGACACAAGTCCCGTCAAAGGCGCCGTTGTTCCGGATACATCTCTCGCAGGCTTGTTCGCGTGGTACAACATCACCGAGAGCCTGCATTAGATAGGCAGCCAGATTCTGTGGCTTCTTGTCGTTGAAAATGCTTCGGGTTGCTGGTATTCTCTTGATTGCCATCATTGAAAGGCTTGTTACGAAATTGGGAAGCCTGTTCGGGATCTCAAACTGGGGGAACTGTTGGCGGTATAGATCGATGGTGGTTGTTTTACCAATAACAATCGGTACTGGGCCAGCTGCAAATGATTGTTGAGCATAGGTTGGGTTGGTACCTGGGCCTTCTGCCGAATCTGAATCGTCATTGTTGTCTTGATCACCGTCGTCATAAGCAGTCCTTTGCGCTTTGAGTGGGTGGCCGTTGTGAGGCTGAGATTCTGCTTTTCGTTTGCCATTGTTGATCAGCTTTCCCAAGGTGTGGTTCACGGGGCGGGTTGTGCTTCTGGCGCTGGTGTGGTTGGGCATGATGAGTTCAAGTTCTTCGACTTCGAGTGGGTCTCGAGATTGACCCTTAATTGAAGAATCTGACTCAGAATCTGAATCGAATGATTCTTCTTCTTCGGAAGATGAAACGGCAGGTACGATTGGTGGTGGCATTTCCTTGATGATGCACAGACCACCACTACGTGATGGGCGTTGGCGTTTGGATTTTGCGCGTCGTCCGTCAAAAAGAGAAGTATTACTGTACGTTTCACTTCTCAAAAGCAAAGAAAAGAGCCTGGTGTTGATGATCCGAGATTGAAAAGGGATGATCCACCGCAATGCGTCAAGATGTTGTTGCTTGCCCAATTGACGATGAGAGATATCAAAGTTTTGTCGCTGCGAAATTGAGGTCGCGTCGTTCAAAGTGGGTCTTGATCGTAAAGTCACATTTACAGCACGTGACAGCGCTTTGGAGGAACAGTTGGGGAAGCATTCAGAGGGGACTCAGCGGGGCCAATCTAGAACTTCGAAAACCAGCCCACAATCAAAGCGGCCCCCCCTTCCCCCCAACTTAAAAAAAAAAAGACTAAATATGCGCCAGATAGGAATTCGCCAAAAGTAAATCGACGCGAGCCGGATTTGAACCGACGCTTCCGAAGAAATGAGATTTCAAGTCTCACGCATTAGACCACTCTGCCATCGCGCCCAGAGATAAACATGTTTTTTGGAGTGGACCATTGCGCTCAAGAGAAGAGAGCGCCCTGCGCTAAACCTGAAATTGAGACCGACTTCAACCTGACCGTTAACTTGAACATGAACATCATTGACGTGAGATCATCCAAGATGGCCTGGTTCTGCAACTACATACCAACGGAATATCACGAGATCATCGACGGTCAGCGATTTTACCATCATCGTGAATTCTGCAAACTCGAGTCCGCCTCCACCTTCTATGGCCCTGGAGTTGTTTACTGCTGGTACCTCCTCATTTTCTCCGTCCTCCTCAAATGGTGCGTTCGAGATAGACCCCAGATATCGGCCGAACTGTGTGTCATTGTATTATATTCGGTCTTGGCCGCCGTCGATCTATCAGTTCAATCATTTCAAGTCCTGCTAGGAACCGAACACCGTGCAGATGGGGTGGAATGCTTCATATCGGCACCCTTTTCTCGCCCACTGGAGGGCACTCAGATGCAAAGATTTATCGACAATCCGCTAGATTACGAGACCCTTGATTTTGGCCAAAAAGAAAAGATACGTCTATCAGCACTTTTCGCGCGATGCTACCCTCTTGCGCACCTATGCTTTCTCCTATGGATCAGCGGCATAGACATCTTGAAGGACGAAGGAGAAGTTGCGAGGCGTTGGCTCCGTCGCGGATGCTTGTTTGTCGTCTGTATTCTGGCGATATTTTAGTTCATTCAGGCTCTCGATAATTTTGCCTACAGCCTCCTAACTTCATCCTTCCTCGGCGAGCCAGTGAGGTCCGGTCTCAACTTCCCATTTCGTGTTGGGACTTGGATCTGTCTCTATCCAGCTTGGGTGTTTTGTTATAGCTGCGTCAAAGTCTGGCATCCGTCATAATCAGTGTCGTTCTCACTGTGGTTGCTGTGGCCGGGCTGATCAAGACAGACTACTATGCTTTCTTTCGGCTCTACCCCGACATGGGTATTTCTTTGACGGAAAAAGAACAGCTTGCGACACTATTTCTTGGAAGCTCGAATTTGTGGTACACAATTTACACCTTATACTTCGTGACCCTGGGCCAGATCCATACCATACGGGCCGCGTACTAGACAAGAAACTCTCAGCCAACACAGAAGAGGAGGAAATGCCGAGTATACAGCAAGGCGGTGAAGACCAGATCAAACTTGAAGCATCAATGAAGGTAGTAGAGAAGGCGGAGCACACACACCCGGCTTTGATAAATGGCCCTACGGATTAATGAATATGGCTCACTAGCAAAGTCGGGGCCGATGACGGTTGATCGAGGAACCCAAACCACGCTAATGACACGGCGGGGTATGGCTTGGGTTCGCAAGTTAAACAGTACATAGATTTCGCCATGACGGAGGCAAATTTAGGATCAAACTTGTTCCATATCAGAGAATCGACATTCACTCCGGCAACCTTGTCTTCTGATGATAACAGCAACAATGGGAACATGGCGTAGCATGAAGTCAGGGTTAGGGTTTTCCCGAATCCATGGGGGTCACAAGACGGTCCCCCCAACAACAGGCTGATAATGGACATCGGTTCAGACAAAACAGGAAGGTGCATCATGCAACCTTTTGGGCACCACCTGAACCACGCGTTGTATTTTCCCGAGGTGCCAAAGTCTCGTATTCCCCCAACTTGAAATGTCTTTTTCATCCGACAACAGCATCCTTTCATTACACGCACCCACATCATGAACGATTCGGCCGTCTGGTGCGACGATGGCGCCTTTGGGCCCATCGTCCATGGCTGTCGCGCTGATTTTGACTTCACCTTTGCATTTGAGCAATATTTCTTCTCGATCGTCCCTTCCGCTCTTTTGCTGCTCGCTGCACCGATTCGGATTGTCTTCCTCCGCAAGACACCTGCCAAAGTCGATGGTTCTTTCCTGAGAACCGTGAAAGTGGTGCGTGTTTGCCCTCCCCCCCCCCCCAGGTGCTTGCCCGGTGCCGCATTTGTAAATATTAACGCATAAGTTTCAGGTCACCATTGCCACTTTTTCATGTCTCCAATTAGCCTTGCTTGTTCTTTGGGGCTCTCAGCATCAATATCCTCATGCAACGCGTCAAGCAGGTCTTGCAGCATCTGCTCTGACACTGGCCGCTAGTCTGGCATTGATCCCCCTATCCTTGATTGAACACTCCAGATCCCTCCGACCCTCCTTGCTGCTCACGGCTTATCTTGCCATCACCGTGCTTTTTGACGTTGCCACTATCCGAACGCTCTGGTCTATGCCCGACTTGGGTTCACTTACCACTCTGCGTCCTGTCTTTACTGCATCCTTCGCTCTTAAAGTGACACTGCTGGTCTTGGAAGCTGTCCAAAAGCGCAAGTTTTTCCTGGACAAGTACGAAAAGACCAGTCCAGAGGAATCCAGCGGTTTGTTTGGTCAGGGGTTGATGCTATGGCTGAACAAACTGATCTTCTTCGGAGCGAGGCACTTGCTGACCCCCAAGAATATCTACCCCGTCACGGCTGACATGGCATCTGAGAAGCTTGGTGGCGACTTTTGGAAGGTCTGGGAGAAGGTTGAAGGACCACGTCGGTCGCTGAAAAAAGCACTGTTCAAACTTTTATGGTGGCCCATTCTCATCCCGATTGTTCCACGTCTTGCTCTTTTGGCATTCACCATGTGCCAGCCACTGATGGTGCAGAGACTATTGAACTATCTCTCGGATCCGGCACCGCTTGGTGATCGGAATATCGGTTATGGCCTGGTTGGAGCGGCCATCATCATTTATTTTGGCATGGCTGTAAGTCATCTGCTTTGGTTTACGCTCATAGACACCGTTTGCTGACGCCTCCTCCAGGTCTCTGCTGCTATCTACTGGCATCGTCAATACCGGTTATTGGCCATGATACGAGGCTCCCTCACCACTACTGTGTTCCGCAAGGCTTTGCATCTCAACGTCTCTGTAGCAAATGACGCAAAGACTGTCACACTGATGAGCGCAGATTGCGAGCGTATCGTTCGAGGACTGATGGACTTGCATGAACTCTGGGCTAATGTGACCCAAGTTGCCCTGGCGACGTATCTCATCCAGACTCAGCTCGGCGTAGCCTGTGTAGCCCCTATTGCTGTGACATTAGGTGAGTGAACAAGAGCTATTTGGATTTTTCGCCGTTTATAATCTGACAAAGTAACCAGTGACCGCTGGCTTGACGATTGGCGTGGCGAGTTTCACACCACGCTTCCAGATCAGGTGGATTGAGAAGCTGGAGTCCAGAATAGGTACGTTTCACAAGTTGAAGCAAAAGTCGGTATGCTGCTAATATTCCTCTCCAGCGATAACATCCACTGTTCTTGGTGCGATGAAGGCCATCAAGATCACGAACCTCACCCAAAAGGTTGCCAAGGTGCTGAATGCTGCCCGAGAGGATGAGCTTGCGACAGCCAGGAACTTTCGAATCGTCACTGTCATCACTGCGACGATTGGTAAGTCTGTTCTCAGCCATGTGCTCTTATAAGCGTGTTAACCTTGTAGGCTACGTCCCTCAACTCGTCTCACCCGTTGTCACATTCGCTGTCTTTGTGGCTGTGGCCAAGGGTAATAACACCTCGCTGGATGCCACTCGTGTGTTTACTTCGCTCTCTCTGTTGCTTCTCGTAGCAGATCCACTATTCAACCTCTTCAGTGGGCTCGTCGATTTCATGACCGCCCTTGCGTGCTTGAAGAGGGTTGAGGATTTTCTTACCATAGCGCCTCGAGTGGATAAACGGACCATTCTCGGGGCTGGAGAGCCAGCATCGTCTTCAGAGTCGAAGAATAATGACCCCTGTGTCGTGGTTAAAAATTGCACGTTTGGTTGGGGAGACGAGAAAACCGAGGTCATTAAAGGTTTGAATTTCACCGTTAAGTCAGGGGAAATTGTTACAATTGTAGGTCCTGTGGCGTGCGGAAAGTCAACAATTACCAAGGGACTTTTGGGGGAAACGCCGGTTTTTGAAGGCGCCGTGACTTTGGCCCATTCAGAAGTATCTTTCTGTGACCAATCTCCATGGATCATGGTGAGTCATGTTGTCTCTTGGATTGCTCCGATTGATCTCATACTAAATTAAATAGAATGGAACCGTCCGCTCCAATATTATGTACGCATCCGAGTTCGACTCCGACCTCTACAATACCGTCATCAATGCTTGCGACCTGGTGACGGACCTTGCTTCGCTCCATAAGGGTGATTTGACCATTGTAGGGAGCAAAGGATTTGCACTGAGTGCTGGACAAAGACAGAGAGTTGTACGTTCTCTGCTCGATCATTTCAAGGTCGTTCCTCAAACTTGCAAACTGACAAATTTTAGGCCTTGGCCAGAGCCGTCTACTCCCGCCACAAGATTGCCATTCTTGATGATGTCTTCAGTCAGCTCGATGTGAGCACTCAGCATAATATTGCTCATTCTCTCCTTGGACCAGACGGTCTATTCCGGCGTTGGGGCACAACCGTCGTGATGACTGCTTCATCTTGTAAGCACCCTCCTTTGTATCCAGCCTTTCCATCAACTTGTTACTGATCTTCCCAGCCCGCCTTCTTTCGTATGCGGACAAACTTCTTGCGCTTGACAAAGATGGCAAAGTAATTCAGGAGGGCCGCCTTGAGGATCTTCAAAAAGTCCCAGGCTACATTCAGGATATCCTCCAGCCACATGACCAATCAGAGCCTTCCGACACCACGATTGAGTCTGCGACTTCAAGCCAGGAAAATCATAGCTCAGTCACAGCTCCAGCACAAGTGAAGGCCGATGATACCAAGGAGAAGGAGGACCCGGATACTGAAGACGCCAAACCACCCGGAACTGACCTCTCGGTCTACAAGTACTATCTCTCACGCATCAACTGGAAGAACACCGCAGTCTTTCTCGTGTTTCAGGTTGCCCTTGCGGTTTCGTCTGCTTTTGGATGTAAGTTTATATGAGTATCCGATTCTAGAGTGGCACTTACTGATGTCTACCCTTAGATGTCTGGGTGAAGTGGTGGACGGACGATAGCAGCGAGTTCCCGAATGCTAAAACCTCGTATTACATCGGTGTCTACGCCGCATTGCAGGGCGCGGCTCTCGCTGCGTCTGCGTTGGTGACGTGGTAAGTGAACCTTTTCTTTCTCATCTGCAAACAGAGGTTAACAGTGTCAGGTGGGCTTTGAACGTTCTCGCTGTTATCACGGGGCTCCAGCTCCACTCAGATCTCTCCAAGACAGCCATGTCATCCACCATGAAGCTCTTCAGCACAACGGACAGCGGCAACATTCTCAACAGATTCACCCAAGATCTCCAACTAGCAGACATCCAGCTTCCCCTTGCCGTACAAGTAGTTGTCACCAGTAAGTCATAACCCCCATCAACCCTTCGTCCGTTTTACTCCAGCCCTTTACTTACATGTACTCACATCTCTTTTCAGACCTCCTAATCGGCATAACCCAAGCAGGTCTCATAGCCTCTGCCTCAGGTTGGATAGCCCTCAGCTACCCTTTTCTCCTCGTCGTTTTTTACCTGATCCCAAAGTACTATGTCAAGACGGCCAGACAGATGCGTTCCCTGGATCTGGAAGAAAAAGCACCGCTTTACACGCACTTTTTGGAAACACTCTCCGCCCTGCCCACGATCCGCGCTTTTGCGACTACTCACTTCTTTACGCTACACAATTATACGCTGGTAGACCGGTCCCAGAAACCTTGGTATCTCATGTACGTTATTCAGAAGTGGCTGGGGTTGGTGCTTGACTTGGCCATTGCCGGGTTGGCTGCTCTGGTGGTTGGACTGGCGGTTGGCCCGTTACGAACGACTATATCGCCGGGATTCACGGGTGTTTCGCTGACGCAGATTGTATCGTTTACGGGCTACTTGAAGATGCTGGTGTTGTTTTGGGCCCAGATGCAGATGGCAATGGAGGCTGTTCGGCGGGTTAGGGACTTTGGTCGGGACACGGAAGTTGAGGCAGACCAAGTTGGCGAAGGGAATGCGGGTGAGAACTGGCCGGAGTGTGGAGAGGTTGTAATTAAAGGGCTGGGAGCTAAGTATTGGTATATCTTTTGTGAAGGAAATGCTGGGAAGGGTATCATACTGACGGAGTATAGGAACGAGAACGCCGAACCGGTATTGAGGGATATCAACCTTGAGATCAAGGCTGGTGAGAAGGTTTGTATCTGTGGGAGGACAGGAAGGTACGTTCTTTTCTTGTCGCCCTCGTGCAGCATGAAAAGGGAAGAAGTGCTGATCAGATCCAGCGGGAAATCATCCCTCGTTTTGACTCTGCTCCGACTTCTTGACCCTACCGAGGGCACAATCGAGATTGACGGTATCGACATCACATCTGTTCCTCGCGAGACTGTCCGATCACGTATTGCCGGCGTAGCTGAGGAGCCGTTCTTCCTCCCCGGCACTGTTCGAGAGAACATGGATCCCTATGGCCAAGAGACAGACGACAGAATTATCCAAGCATTAGTGGATGTCGGACTCTGGTCCGGTGTCTTTGACAAGGAAGACAACAACGGGGGACTTGGTGCCACATTGGAAAAGGAACAGCTGAGCCATGGGCAGAGACAGTTGTTCAATATCGCCAGGGCCATGTTGAGGGGTAGTAAAGTGTTGGTTTTGGATGAAGTGACGAGCAGGTATGTTGTTCAACATTCTCGTCTGCTTCCCTTGTAAACTAATGTTGCTGCAGCTTGGACGCGCAGGCAGAAAGGGTCATCTATCGACTCCTCGAGACCCGGCTGAAACACTGCACCGTTATTGCTGTCATTCACAAAGTCGAGTTTGCCCATGGATTTGACAAGATTGTGACCATGGAGAGAGGAAAGATTGTTGATGTTGCTCGCGGTGGAGAATAAGGAGAGGAGAGGACCGTGGGAGGTATGTATGCTGGTGCCCCTAAATCAAGCAAGGGTCACCCCGACAACAATAACAAAAGCAAACTTTTGCTCAAGCCTCACCAACTCGCTTGAATATGAGTGGCAAAACGATCCGCCCAGGGGTCGAACCTGGAACCTCCTGATTTCTTGAAGTTATTTCGTAGTCAGACGCGCTGCCATTACGCCAGCGGACCTTGATGAGTTGTTTGATCTTGTTTTCAATGAGGCGCAGTTGGTTGCTCAATAAATGAGCAACAGAGCAACCTGGAAAAAAACTCGGCTTACCTAGGTGGCTTATTTCAGAGTAAACTTCCTCCCATTTTTCTGCATTGCAGCCAATCGATGGTCCTGAAATGGAATCATGAACAAGTTTCTACGCGCAAATCATCTCGGTCCGCTGTTCTTCCCTCGGACTTTTGATCGCTGCCTGAGCGGGGTCTTGGTTGCCTCCAGTCTATCCCTATTAAAATCCTTCCCAACTGTTGGTTCACTCTTTCTCTCTCTCCCAACCCATCCCAAAACAGTTTTCCAGGTAAAGAGAAATGTCGACCGAAGCCACATCACCGAGGTTTAACTGTGACGGTTGTTCACAGTCTTATGCCTGCCATCATGAAGTTCGTTACAAATGCAACGACTGCGCCGATTTCGATTACTGCTTGAAATGCATCGGCGATGCACCACTTGTTCATCCTGGCCATTCATTCAAAAGACTCGACCCTATTTCTCCCCCACCACCAGACTTGCCCGCCGATGATGAGGGAAACCAAGCCCTCAAAAACGAACAAGATTCGTGGGAGCCAAAGTGCACATCCTGCGTGTCGGTCACGAAAGTCCTGCCAATCCTTTTTCTCGCCCTTCACGACCCGAGATACGAAGGCGCAAGAGTGGAAAGCCTACAAGTCGGCTGGAACATACGCATCTCGCACTTAATCCAGGCGACCCAACGAGGCTGTGCTTTTTGTTGTTTCGCTTTGCACACCTTCTTCAGAGAATCCAACTTTGAGTCGCACGTATGGGATCAGGACGCCCCATGGTACGCCGACCCGTTGAACCCCGAGCACGACAAGGAGAGAAACGAGCTCGTGGAACATTGCATGGGGACCTTGACCCGGTTGAAGAAGGACATATTCAAGTTCAGGGTCACGGTCGCGTCCACTAAAAAGGCTACCAGCCTTCACGATTTCGACAAGATAACTATCGCACTAAGTTCCGAGACGGAAAAGTTCAACTCGATGGCTGATATCAAAGAGGCCCGCGTCTTCCACTCGGCTGGCATCATTTCGGCTGAGAAATATGTCTGCGCAGCTGCAGGGGACCCCGCAGCCAAATACATCAGTAGTCGGCCTCCAAGGGCTGCGCCGATGTCTGATGAATCCATCGAGCAAGTCAGAAACTGGCTCCGGACTTGCAAGGAAACCCACGGGGATGCATGCAGACCTCCTCCTTCCGGACCTGGACGGCTCCCCGCTCGCCTCATCGACGTATCTGATGGCGATAACCTGAAAATTTGTGAGACGGGCGGCAGCAATGGAGAGCTCGAGTACGCAGCTTTGAGTTACTGCTGGGGCGGCCCTCAGGAATTCCAGACCGAAACCGCAAGTCTGACGCACCGCGAAGCAGGATTCTCCGTGGCAGACCTCCCCCAGACGATTCAGGACGCCGTCAAGCTCACCCAGCGAATCGGACTCCAGTATCTCTGGGTAGACTCCCTGTGCATCATCCAAGACGACGCCGCCGACAAGCTCAGGGAGGTCACCCGCATGGCAGACATCTACAAAAACGCCTGCATCACCATCTCCGCCGCGAGAGCCGACAAAGCCACCGAAGGCTTCCTTAAAGACCGCTCCCACCCAACCACCAAGCTCTGGAAACAACTCGTTCCGTTTCCTTACCACCTCCCCGACTTACCCGAAACTTCTTCGGGTGACGAACCCCTCCCAACTCTAGGAGAAGCCATGAAGCTCCCCCGACCGCACCGCGGAACCCTCTGGATCCATACCCAATCCTCCGGCCTAGCCACGGCCGTCAAGGAGCCAGTAAACCGCCGCGCCTGGTGCTTACAAGAACAAGTCCTCTCCCCCCGTTTGTTATCCTACGGCTTCTGGCCCACGTGGCGCTGCAACAAGCTGCTCGCGAGCGACGGCGGGTACTTTGCCCGAGACGACGACACCACACTGGCATCATACCAACGTTTCACAAACGCCATGCTCAATTCGCAACAACAGCACGCAGGTCAAAAGCAAGACATCTTTCGCACCGCGCAGCTGCTGGAAACCTGGCGCAGCTTCGTCGAAGACTACAGCCGCCGCACACTCAGCATTCAAAGCGACAAGCTGCCCGCCATCGCCGGCATAGCGAGGGAGATGAACCGCATGACTGGTCTGAGCTACGTGGCCGGGCTGTGGAAAGAGAATCTGCTCCAGGATCTGATGTGGTATACTGGTAAGGGCCAGGATTGGTTAGTGAGACCAGGAGCACGACAACAATCTGAGCAGGAGGAGGAGAAAGAGGAAAAACAGGCGATGCAGCCAGTGCCAGTGCTGCCAACCTGGTCGTGGGCTTCCGTTGATGCGCCCGTCTTGTACGATGCCGTCTCGTCCGACGCCACGGCGCTCGCGACGGTGCTCGACTGCACTGTTGACAGTGATGATTCCGCAGGAGGTGGTGGTGGTAGTGGGTTCGAAACGGTCCAGCCGGGCGGCAAAGTCATCATCAAAGGCCCGTTCAAGGAGCTGCAAAAACAAGACGTGATGAAGGTGCTGAGATCGCAAAACTTTGCCCCCGCGCCGCCTTCTAGTGACGACGTGCAAGAGTGGTACAGCCAGATAATGGATCACCTGGCGACCATGCCGGATGAGAAGTACAAGGTAGGCATCGAAGAGGCTGATAAAAGACTGCCCAGTCGGGTGTTTGGAATAATTTTGTTCTCGAGGGGGTGGAGTAAGAACAGGTGGGACAAGAAGAGGCCCAAGGAGGTCGGCACGTGTTGGTTTGGATTATTCTTGAGTGAGAGCCCCGAGGGAGGCGGTAAATATGAGAGGATTGGAGCGTTCTGGAATGAGAGGTCGGCATTTTTGGATCAGGAAGTTCAGGCATGGGAGGAGAAAGTGGTGACTTTGGTTTAATAAAGGACGGGAATTGTGTCTCAATATTTTTTTTCGTTCTTCAAGGCAATAGAGGTTGTACAGACACACGAATGGTTAGACTGTGTTTGCGTGTAGTGTCCTCCTATCCCCTGGCCCAAGAATCAGGGGTCACCCCAACAACAACTAATGTATGCAACACGAACTTACGAAGAGGGGGAAAAAAAAAGGCCCCTTTCTCAAGATTTCTACCATCCCCAGCCTGCAAAACGATCCGCCCAGGGGTCGAACCTGGAACCTCCTGATGTCTTGAAGTTATTCGTAGTCAGACGCGCTGCCATTACGCCAGCGGACCATGTGCTTCATTTTGCTTTGTTGAATGTTTTAAAGCAAAACAGTCCTCAAGGACCCCTTTTGTGACAGACAGGCCACAAAATCCTACCGCAACCTGGGGCGTGATGAGGGCCTCCGGTCAAGCGGTGGAAGGAATTCATGACTGTTTTTATGCCCGATATAATCACTCTTACGCATGTTTATCTCCAGTCAAAGGCATTCCCGAAATGATGTTGCATGCATGTCATGTGGAACAAAAACAAATCTCTTTATCTTTCTAGCTCAAGGTAGACTTTTCCCATGCCAACTGCAGAGTACCACCCTGAAGCCCCTTTTTATATCCCATGTCATCATGTCGGAACTCGTAGCACATTGTGCAATGATAAATCATCAAAAATCACCCCCACACCTACGCCATGTATCCTGCTAATCCACGCCACTTTCTAGGCGAGACCGGCGCTCTTGATAAGTTGCACAGTCTTGTGAACAATCTCGCGAGTCTCATCATCGAGTTGTTCAGCGGGTGGGCTGAGCACAGCCTCAAAGACAGGGATCAGCTTAGGGGTCAACTGGCGGACGGTGGGCTCCTGGGCTTCGTAAAGCTTGAGGAGGCACTCATAAACAGGAGAGTTCTCCTCATAATCTTCCTTGAGAGGAAGGAGGCCAACCAAAGCCGGTAGGACTTCGGCAATCGGGATCTGGTCGGGGTTGGACATGATCATACGGCAAATGCAGCCAGCAGCATTGTCCTTGAGACGGGACTCGTCAAGGTGGAGCATTGGCTCGAGCTTCTGGAGGATGGTGCCGAAGTGAGGAAGGTAGGTGCCGCTGGCGGTGGAGTTGTAGATGAGCTGGCCAGTGGCGTACGCAGCATTGCTCTTGGTCTCGGAATCGGGGTCAGACAAGCGCTTGAGAAGGAGCTTCAGAAGCTTCTCGGTGTAAGGGGTAACCTCGGCGCCCATGTTGGCGGCGCATTCGGCAATGACACCGACACCGGTGGACCTCTCAATGTTCTCGGCTTCGGAAGATGCAAACTTGAGGATGGGCTTCTCGAAGATCTTCCAGAGCTCAGCGAAACCAGGACCAAGAGCAATGGCAAGCCCGATCACCACGTCAAGGGCGGTGTCAATCACAAGCCAGTCATACTCGGATGAGCCCTCGACCTCCTGATCCTCATCCTCGTCACCAAGATCTTGCTGGCAAGGGTGAGAGCGGGTGATGAGGGTGGTGATGACAGTAACGATCTCCTTCATGAAGTCATCCTGGGTGAGGATGGCAGGACCGCAAGCCTTGAGAGTGGCAGCAACGTTGCGGTTGATCTCGGTAACGACGGAACTTAAGACTGGTTAGCCTCGATTCAACGACATGAATGCTCGTAACAGATGATTAAGTGATTTGTAAGTCAGAAGTTGATTTCACGTTTTCTCAGCATCCGCATTTTTATGCGTCTGAGTGAGCTGGGTTTAACGTATGGCGATCATCATGGAATAAAGAAAACGCAGCAAATTAGAGGGAAGATATACATACCGATCATTCTCCTGGTGCCAAATGGCCCGAGTAGCCTTGGAAACAATCTCGCCAAGCTTGGTGAGAGTGACGCTCGGTGTCTGCTTGAGAGGAAGACCGGGCTCCCAGCTGCTTCCAGACTCCTGCTCCATCAATTGCCAAACACGGGCGTAAGACCGCCAAAGGGTCGAAACGGTGGTCTTGCGGCAGCCCTCGTATGAGTGCTCATTGAGAGGGGAGATCATCTCGATAGCCTTCTCAAGGTACTGGGCAATTTCCTGAGTGCCGCAGGCGTAAGTAATGATGTCACCGAGAATCTCAACGGCAACCTCCTTCTCCAAGGCCTCAGGAGTGACACCGATATCATCCCACTCATCCTCATCGTCACCCTCCTCCTCCATGAAATCCGAGTCCTCACCGGCGGCCTTAACATTGTACTTCTTGCCCTGAGTAATGACTGACTCGGTGGTACCGGCGATGCCTTGGTCTACCTCGCTGAGAGGCAGGACAACATCCTCCTCCTCAAGCTCAAGGCTCTGGAAGAGACCCTGGAAGACACCAGGAAGGAAAGGCGCGAACTCCTTCTCGTAGACCTTGGCAAGGGCGCTCCAGAGGATGAAGCTGCTCTCCTTGAGTCTGGTGTTGTCGAGCTTCAAGGCTTCCTCACTGGATCTCATGACGTCCACCACGAAGGGCTGGAATACCTGGGCACCAACAGCGACAGCGATGCGGCCAACGGAGTCGCAGACACCACTGCGCAGAGAGAGGTCGTCCTCGGAATCCTTGATGGCGAGGTAGGGGCCAAGACCACGCATGGTCTGCTCGAAGTATGGGGTAAAAGCATCACCAAGGGACTCGGCGATAGCACCAATGGCGCCGGATGCGGCAATCTTGACCTTGTAGTCGCCATGACCGATGAGCTGGCCAATATGGCCGATGAGCTCTCCAGCGTACTTTTGCATGAACTCGGAGTCTAGGCCATCAGAGAGGGCATCAAGGGCGCCGCAGACGGAGCGGATAATCTCGATGTTCTTCTTGGCAACCTT
The DNA here is from genome assembly GCA_033725935.1 of Cladorrhinum sp. PSN259. Taxonomy (NCBI): domain Eukaryota; kingdom Fungi; phylum Ascomycota; class Sordariomycetes; order Sordariales; family Podosporaceae; genus Cladorrhinum; species Cladorrhinum sp. PSN259. The sequence continues at coordinate 84,423 of MU867065.1, read as the reverse complement.
CTCATCCGACGCGGGGGTTGTTGCTGCCTGAAGGTTCTTGACAAGAGCGGTCATGATGGGCTCGTTGTAGGGTGTGAGCGCTTCGGCGATATCCTCACCCAGGCGGGCCACGCCGATCAAGGCGGTGTGCCTTACACCAACATCGGCATCATTAAGAAGACTGATGACGTGGGGCATGATAGCCTTGACCTGGGAAGCGATGAAGTCGGGAGCACCCTCAACAACAACACCGAGGGCAAGGATACCGGCCTTGCGGAAGCCCGGCTCAGAGTGGGTTGCGAAGTTTGGAAGGGCGTCGAGGAGAGGAACAATAACCTGGCGGGGAGGCAGGTCGTTGGAGAGCTGGTCCAGAAGAGCCAGGGCAGACCGGGCAGGGCCCATGTCATCATCATCTTCGTCATCCTCAATCTCGGTGAGGATCAGCATGCTCTTCTGGGTGAGCTCCTGGCCCATATCCTTCATGCCCTGGATCTTCATCCGGCGGTAACGAACGGTCTGGGCGAGGAACGCAAGTGCTTGAGCGCGAACGTCGTCATCGGCTTCCTTGTTGGCGGCCAAATCAATCATGAACTGGACGAGATCTCTGAGGTAGTTGCCGAGCAGAGCTGACTCGTAGGCCAGGAACTGCTGGAATACCTCAAAGGCCTGACCAATCTTGTCGTCATCACCAGCCGAGACAGCATCCTTGAGAACCTCAACCAAGGATGGGATGAGGGTCTGGAGCTTGGAAACGGACTCCTCATCCTCGAGAGGTTCGAACATCATAAGCATGGCGCCGATAGCCATCATGCTGTTGATACGCACATCGGCGCTCTGGCCATCGCGGAGTGTGTGGGTGAAGAGGTCGAGCAGCTTCACCATGTCGTCGCCGAAAGCGGTGGGATTCTCCTCAAGGACACTGTAGATGATATAGGAGCCAACCTCGCGCTGCTTCACATCGTTGCTGCTTGCCAAGGTGTAAAGAGCAGGTATCAGCTCTGGCCACTCGCCCTCCTCGAGATCAAGGGTAGCAATCGCAGCTACGAGGCGCGACTCGGCGTGGCGGGCAATTGTGATCTGCTCCTTCAGCACGGCCTGGACGAGATGTTCCCGGACAGCGGGCTTCTGCGATTTATCGACCTTTTCCCAGTGCTTAACAGCCAAGCGCGCGGCATTGACCGAGGCCAATTGTCGGAGGTTGGCATCTTGATGTGTAGCGACAATCTCGATCAGGGCGAGAAGAACGGCGGGGTTGGTCCAATAATTCTTCTGGAGCTCGGCGGTGACGGCCTTGACTCTCTGAGTATCAGCTGTGAGCAGGCTTGTCAGCGACATTCGGGTTGTGTTACGAGGAATGCAGCACTGAAGACTTACGAACTTGTGACTCCTGAAGGAGCGCTGCCAACTGTTGACTGTCCATATTGCAGTCAGGGAATCTCGTAAAAAATAACAAGGACAAAAAGAAGGAAAGAAATGGGTATCTAAGAACAGGATGGATGGGCAAAAGGCGAGGAAAAGGAAAAGAAAGCAGCTCCGCCGAGGGAGTTGGAGTGGAAGGGACTGGTGAAAAAAGGAAGGCACCACCAGGCGACAGAAAAAAATTCAGATTTTCTTAAATTTCCAGTGCGGGACTACGGGTGGGACTGATAAGCCAAGCGCTGCGGGGCAATGGCCGCAACGCTGCAGGGCGGGGTAACGTGCTATTTAAACAGGGCCACTTTGAACCATGATCAACCAAATGCAGGCGTAATAGGCACCGATTTGGATGACGAAGAACCCTGAAACTTGGCTTAAACGGACGCCTAGAGGATAAAAATCTGCCTACCAGGTAGCAAAGCAGCTAGAGGTTGAGGTGTAAGATGACAAAAGGCAGGTGAAAAAGTGAAACACGATAGATGCACAGTGCTCCACATTTAAATACACTTGAGCAAGACAACCAGAAACTCGAGCAGGGGATGCGTGGGAAAAAAAAAAAAAAAAAAAGACCACACAAGACCCTGAGAGGGGTTACAGGTACGTAAAAGTAAAGTGATTCGCGGGAGAAAAAGAAAAAAAAAGGCAGAAAAGATGAATTAGCTGCACGTAATTAGACAACCCGCAGTCGACCCAGAGGGGAAGCAACCAACGGATGCGGGGTTCTTTTCCATGACTCCTGCAAATGCAAACGTCAAAAAAGTCAAACTTCAGTTTGTCAGGGCCCCTTATCGAAAAAGGTTTCAAGAATGCTGTCAAATAGATTCTCCTCGGAGCATTCGGTTTTTTTTATATTTTATTTTTCCTAATCGTCTCATCATCCTTGGTTCTTAGACAACCTGCAACAGATTGATACTTTGACAGTTTCCCACCTCTTCGGAGTTTATTTATTGGCCAAGCATTCACCGCCAAAATATTACAATTACTTCTCGCATCCTGTCGAATGCTTGGCCAATGTTCAAGTAGAGAGTTCGTCGGTTTGGGGGTTGGCTGCCAGTCAATATCTTGTGGGTTAGAGGAAGGAGGAAATACCAGGTTTAAAAGTCCAAGGTGACAAATTGAATACCTGCGAAGGAGTTATATATAAATGTATGTACATGTCAACCAAATGATTTCAGTCACAGGTCGGCATCAGTCTGCAAGTTTGACCGTAGCATCTGCAAGTTTTCCTGGGATATCAGGGAGCAAACATTGTGGATAGAGTGATATAAATATGAATGCAAACTCAATCTGAGTTTGATCAATTGAGGTACTAGTTGACATTTGACAAGTTGGAAATGCAAGCGAGTTGATGAACAATGAATTTGATATGGCTCGCAAACGAATTGCCACCTACTACTCCTCCGCCACCACGCGAACATCCAAGTGATGGACAAACCAACTAGGCGGGTCAACACCGGCCCCAGCTCTGAAGCCACCCCCATTGTCCGGAGTTAAAACTGGCTTTAAAATCTTGCCCAGATCTGGCAGAATCATGGCAGGAAAGTTGCGACGATTCCGTGGTGTGCCGAGTACAATGAAGCGGTCAAAGGTGTCTGGTTGGTCGGCATTCAGGTCCGGGGGCTTGAAAGACTGCGACAGCTGTATGTAGAAGTAGACTCCATTACCTGCTGGGAGTTGGATTGGTGACCCACTGGGTCGGGGATACTGCGTTGTGACCGTCCAGTAGGGGTCCAAGTCCAGAATCTCTATATACAGGGGTTCTGTCGTGGTGTTCCGGACCTGGATCTCCAGAGTCTGTCCGTGGAACAGGTCGATAGTGTTTGGGGGAAGTGGTTTGAGGTCACTCCTCTTTGGAGGAGGATCGTCGAGCGGGAAAGGTTCTTTAAGCGATGGAGCTTTCACACCTTGCTCTAGATAGCCAGTTTTGTCGACCTTGAGGCCGCTTTGCTGCTCCGGGTTGTTTGTGGCAAGGTTGAAGAAGTTGTAGAAGATGGTCAAATGAATCAGGTGCGACAAGACATCTTTTGCGTCTCCAACAACCTGTATCTTGGCTTCTTCGTGGTTTGGAGTGAAGGAGATGACGAAGCTGTTGTTTCGCTGAACCAGAACCTTGAAGAAGGCCTCCCCCTCAGATTCTTTCAACTGGACAAGCTTCCCTCCATAACGGATACAGTCCTCAACCTTCTGAACTGTGGCCCGGGCGTCACGCAAGTCGATGCTGTCAGGTGCCGACGATACTACCCACGCCCCTTTGGAATCCAAAACATGGTCTTTCAGAATTTCCTGTAGACTCACGGCAGGACAGCCGATACGGAGATGATTGAGACCAACATCCTTGGACTCGGTGATGGCTGAGCAGGTGAAGTTCTCCACGGTGCCCGGGGACACAATGCAGGTAGCCAGTGGCGCGTTGTAGTCGGCGAGAGTTTCAAGTCGTTTGCCAACGGGGTAAATCGCAAAGACATCATCAGCAGACACGCCATGCGCGGCTCCAACGTTCATCACTACCTTGACCTTTTCGCTAGCTAGCTTCTCGGTCTTGGTGATGGTGACTCTGGGTGGTTCCACGTCCTCGACACCAAAGATGTGGCGATCTCGCTGACCTCCAAATACCACGTGCTGTGACTTTGAGCTATCTCTCAGCGGATGCTTTTCGAGCTCATTGGAGGCGAGGTTGTACACCACATCGCAGCTCAGCTGGGCCAAGCGGTCTGCTCCTCCACTCTTCTTGATGACGCTGGCAAGACAGTCGGTGAAGACTCCTTTCTTTCCCTGCTTCTCGCCCGGAACCTCCTCCGCCTCTTCGTCAGACCTGCACGCGGCGAGGAAGTTGATCCCTTTTGACGCCGTCATCCAGTGGTCAAGCACCTTCCCAGCGCGACTCGAGTCAGCGCCGTCACCCGGTGGCGGTCGTGACCAGGCTTCTTCCAAGTTCTTTGGGTCTCCGATCAGTTCCCGGTTCAGGTTGACAAAGTCCTCGGCAGATATGTTGCCACAGCCCCTGACACTTCTGCCATTGTCATCGTCGCCATTCCGCGTAGCTCCACCCGAGTGACAGCAGTCGAGAACGAATGTGACGGTTGCGCCCTTGTCAACAATCTGCTTCAGCAAGTAGGCGACCTCGACATCGAGGAGATGGTCAACTGTGTTGTCGTTGCGGGCGATCAAAAGGCATTCGTCATGGGTCACGTTGTCTCCTTTCAGTGATCGGAAGCTGGTAGGCAGACGGCCGCCGTGACCAGAGTAGTGGATATAAATGAAATCCCCCTGCTCAGCATGGAGGGCGAGATCCTCAAAAGCTGAAACAATGTTGGTGAGGGTGGGAAGGCGATCGTTGGGTCTAGTTGCGGAGATGAGCTTGGTGATGTTCTCTTGCTTGAAGCCGGCGATGTTGATGAGAAAGCTCTCAGTGACAGTGACATCGTACACAGCACCGCGAAGGTTCATGTCGTTGGTCTTGCCCGGGACATTGTAGTCGTTGATGCCGATCAGCAGCGCTGATTTCTTGGCTGTGTTTTGCTCGCCCGCCATGTTGTTTGTTCTGATTGTGAGTGCTCCTGTCCGAGGGCTTCAAGTGTTTGATGTTCTCAATTTTTGTGCACAATGGGCAGGCGAAGGATGATGGATGTATCAAAACTTACGAGATTGCTCCCAGAAACTCGTTCGCTGGAATCGCTAAAGATCAAGGCAGCAATATCCTTCGGCACCGGCGGGCTCTGTGAAAATCATGAGATGAGGGGAATTTGGTTTTCTTCCTCATTGCCAAGCTCATCTCGGAAGTAGTTACCAAATAGAGTAGCCCGTGTATTTCAAAACACTGGTTGGGGGTGGTATTGATGCCCCACAGCTGCGTTGATGATTCCGGACACATGCACATTGCTGTGAACTTCATGATTCCGTAAACAGTAAACTTCATGATTCCGGACACAACTTCCCCCTCTTTCACGCAACTGCCGGCAGAAACATTTGAATTATTTTGACCTGGTTGTTATTACCTGAGAAGTCAAGTGTCTTATGAGGGTTGCTTTCCCCACAGACAAGACTCGCAGATTTGACACACGTCGAATCATCTTCCTGAAATCCGCATGAGGCATAGATGCATTCTTGTTATTGGTCTGCAGATTTGTAACGAGTCATGACATCCCGCTTCAATGTGTCATGTCCATCACCATACTTCCTGCCCAATTTTCTGCCTGATCACAACTCGTGATGAATAACTGCCAGTCATGTTGCATTGAAAGACAGGGAGGGGAGGGCATCATCAATAATGCAACCCTCAAAGTGCGTGATGCAAAAGCACAGAGCTGAGATTGGACCTGCGGAACCACTGCAGATTTTCCCTCGAGACAATGAAGCCATCACCGCATTTACCGCCTGGCGGTTCAGCTTCTATAGTTGTGTACACGTTCCCACTCGCAGCGTAGCATTGCAGCTGTAGCAATCTTGAATGAGTCAAACATGAGCTGAGTTGCAAGAAAGACGCACTTCATCCCACATTCGGGAAAAGGTTGCCTGTTGGAGTGAATGTCAATGTGCAATATAAGAAAATAACCATGGAAATTGGAATTGGCCAAGGACCCCGCTTGTTGTGGACTGAATCCGCACTTTGCTGCAGTGTGGGATTGCTCAGTGCGGTCTGTGAGGTAGATACAGGATTAGGCCAGACCTTGATATCTTGTTCATCTCCATATTTAGCTGGGCTTTTCCCCGTTTCTCTCACGGAGCGTGAACTTCAACCACCTTACATGTCACTCCCCGAATCGTCAACTTCCACTCACCTTCAGTATGACTACCGAGAAGAACCAAGAACAACATGCCCTCGTCAGCTCCTGGTTCCTCGGCCCAAAAGGCGAGAATGTCGACACCTTGAAGGAAATCTTCGACAGAGTCCTTACGGAACAAGCCGAAACTAGGGTCAAGCTCGCTAAAAATGGCGAGGAGAAGTACTTGTTCATTACCAAGGAGATGAAAGACTTGCCCATCTACATGAAAAGCATTAAAACACTGGATAGTAACGTGAGAACACTATCCAAGCATCTAGCCAGCCACTCCGTACCCTTTTGGTCCCCACGGTACAATGCGCACATGAACATGGACACCACAATGGCAAGCATCATTGGTTGTAAGTCAAACCCTGCAACATTACGTCGTTGACTGGCACTTTCTGACAGTGAAAGACATGTCGGCCATGATATACAACCCCAACAATGTCGCTACCGAAGCCAGCCCTTACACAACCAGACTGGAGAGAGAAGTCGGCCGGGACCTCTCCAGGATGCTGGGTTATGATATCAATCCCGAGAGCGAATCCGCGGCTTGGGGTCATATCACTTGCGTAAGCCTACCCATCTCTTTGATTTGTTTTGTTCCAGCGGGCTTTGAGCTTTACTAACACATTTCCGTTGCTGCCAAGGATGGATCGGTTGCGAATCTTGAGGCCATTTGGGCGAGTACGTTTCCCCTTTCATTCGACTTTCCCATAAAGCACAAAGGCTAAATTGCCATTTCTTGACAGTTCGGAACCTTAAATTCTATCCCTTCTCCCTCAAGCTCGCCATCAGGGAAGGCGCGCTCAAGTTTCTCAGCACCGTCCAGCCGGCCTTTAGGGTCAAGACTTGCAAAGGCGAAGAGAAAGAGTTTGTGAAGCTGACAAGAGATGAGCTGCTGAACCTGACCCCGGATACCATACTCGCCATCCCCACCACCCTGAACAAGAACTACTCCATCAGCCCGGGCTTTCTCCAGGAAGCACTCAAGCCGTACTTGGCCCAGACAACAGGCAAGGACAAGTTGGAACAGACGTTCAAGCTTCACCCTGGCAAGTTTATGATCAGCGCGACAAAACATTACTCCTGGCCCAAGGGCGGAGCGATCTCTGGCATCGGATCCGAAAACTTTGTCGACATTGCAGTGGACAAGGAGGCCCGCATGAACACGCATTCTCTCATCCAAGAACTCGACAAGTGCATTGAGAACGACATTCCTATTTTCGGCGTCGTCGCCATCATGGGTTCTACCGAGCACGGTGCGTGTGACCCCCTTGCAGAAATCCTCGAGATCCGCAAAAACTACCAGGAAAAGCACGGCGTGTCATTTGCTATCCACTGTGATGCCGCGTGGGGCGGTTACTTTGCTGCGCTGCTGAGGGAGAGTGGCGGTCGTGACGGCATTCCCTATGTGCCGACCTTGCCCTTGAATCCGTACACAGAAACCCAGTTGAAGGGACTGAAGGATGCGGATAGCATTACGATTGATCCACACAAGTTGAGTCCTGCTCTCTTTCTTATCACATGTATTGACAATCGGGATCGTGTTTGCTCAACTGACATCAATCACACCCGGAAGGTCAGGATATATCAACTATCCTGCAGGCGGACTCTGCTATCGAGACGGACGCATGCGCTATCTCGTTACTTGGACGAGCCCAATCGTGTTTCACGAGGGTGACGTCGAGGGTAGCATGGGCGTCTACGGCGTCGAGGGCAGCAAGCCTGGCGCGTCGGCAGCTGCCACCTGGCTTACCCACAAGACTCTGGGTCTTCATCAGGAGGGCTACGGTAGACTACTCGGCGAGGCTATCTTCTCATGCACAAAGGTAGTTCCATCTGTGACTTTCCCAGTACATTTTCATCATAGTCTAGTTGTGCTGACTGCTGCCCTGTTTCCCCCTTTAGCTGTATTGTCATTGGGCTACAATGACGCCGAGACCTGACGATGAGCCCGACAACGGTCAAAAGAACAACGGCCAGGACGGCAGCGGCGAAGGCCAGCAAGGCACTGACAATAACAATCAGCAACAAGCAACCATGTCAGCGGGGATTGAGGCGCGGGGAGCTTCCGGGTCCGCAGATGCTAAGGAGGAGGAATCTCTCGAGCCCGCGGCGGACCCCAACAAGGACAAGGGCAAGCAGAAAGAGGTAGTTCTAGAGGATCCAGCCAAGCTCGCGGATAAAGCGAAGCCCAAAGAAGAGAAGCTCCGCAATGACGCCCTCATCGTTGTTCCACTTATCAGGCTCCCTGCAGAGGCGGACGAGAAAACTACTGGGGACGAAAAGAAGGAGAAAATCGAGGAACAGAAAGATTACATCCGGAAGTACATCGTCAACCGCGACAACAAAGAGCTCGTCGAAGACAAGGAGGCCTGGAAGTTGTTGTGTCAGCTGGGAGGTGATCTCATGATCAACGCCTTTGCCACCAACTTCTCGATCGATGGTGTGGTGAATCAGGATGTGGTCAGTTCCAGCTCTCATCTTTGCATCAACTCTCAATGACGACGAGCTGACGATATCTAACCTTTCACTAGGGTGAAGCCAACTATCTCAACCAATGGATCTTCTCCCAGCTCTCCGTTTTGTCCGAAAAGGACGTGGTCGAAGAGCGGCCACTCTTTCTCACCTCGTCCGAGTTTAGCGAGAAGGCCTACGGCGAGTGTCTCGAAGATTTCAAGGTCCGTCTCGGTCTCACAACCGCCGACAACAAGCCCGCTCCCGGCGATCTTCGTTTTCTCGTCAATGTCACCATGAGCCCCTGGCCCACCAGTCCAAACTTTTTGAAGGAAATGGTCAAGGACTTTCGATTTACCGCCGAGAAAGGGGTCAGGCGTTGCATCAAGCGCAACAAGAGGACACCAGACCATCACGGATTCGTCATTCAGGGTCTGGAATCGAAGGAGCTGTATTTTGTGCACATCGCAATGTTTCACATGGCCAACCATCGGAAGCAGCTCATCATCAAAGCGAAGCTACCCGACGACGTGTATAAGCGCTATGTCGACGATCGCAAAAAGGATCTGAGTCAATTCTTTACCATCGGAAACCCGAAGAAGGAGACACTGGAAGAGATGGTGGAAGGCCTGAAAAATCCAGAGACCGCTCCCAATTTCAGGTTCCAACTGGACAAGGGCGTACCGACTGGCAACGCGCCACCGCCTCCGTTGGTGTCGGACTTTGCGCTCGAGGAAGTCGAGGTGATTGTCGACGAATCGATGGCATTCCCTGACCTGGACACCGATTACCCGGACAAGATGCCGTTCTATCTCTATGGCAGCCAAGGCGAGACGCACATGGACCACATCCTCAAGAAGTCACCCAATGCCCAGATCACCACTGATTTGGTCAAGGTGACGGATTTCAACCCACCGCTTACTGACGAACAACTGAAGAAAGGATTGGTTGTCGTTTTGGATGATGTGTTTGAGAAGAGTCTGCAGCCGCTGTAAGTTTCTCTCTTTCTCTCTCTCTCTCTCCCCAGCCCGAGATGAGCTGGCAGAGATGATTGGAGTCATGTCTAACAAGAGCAAACCACACACAGGCCGACAAAGGACAAAAAACTCATTCTTTCCGCCCCGGGTTTCTCCCTGACCAGGAACACCAAAAAGGATAACAAGGGCTTCGATGTGAGGGAGGCTGTCGAGCACCATGCGTCCGTTTACAAGACTTACGAGGAGGCTAAGAGCGGCAGCAATCCAGTTGCCAGAGGAAAAATCAGTGTTGGTGACATGATCTATGCTGATTGGCATGAGGTAAATATGGATGGTGCTCATGAGCACTGAGTGACGCAAGAAATTAGCCATGTGTGTGAGCCAGAGGAATTTGAGTAGATGTACATGTATCTAGCCATGCAAATCAGGACGTCGTCTTGTCCAGGGCTGGGACGGGAGGGGGGTACTGTTGATTGATGGGTTTCTTTCTTTTCCCTCGCTTGGATTGTTGCAAAAAAAAAAAAAAAGAATTCCTGCAGCCACTTTTATTTTTACATCCTTGACTTGGCATCATTTGCCATTTCCTGACTTTCCATGCGTTGATTTTCCTGTGGGTTGGTTCTGAGGGAGAAAGGTGGGTGGGGAGAACGCACGGCCCAGCCACTCAGGGTTAATTACTACTACTACTGCCGCCCCTATTTTCATTGTTTTGATTGGCCCCCGAGGTTCTGGAGTTTCTGGTTTCTGGGGTGATACAGTGAATTAATGCCCAACAGGGAAAAACTTGATAAGGTGCCCATCTTCTTCAAGTTGCCATCTTCTCGCCCACCGCACCTTTCTCCCTCAAGAGGTAATTCTCAATGCTGCGTTTTCATTAGGGCAAGACTGAACAACACGACTTTTCCTCTTTGCAACTTCCCCCCTTTGCACTTGCCCTACGAACTTTCCCTATCAAACGCTCCTGCATCCAATAACCAAATTACAAGACAGTAAAAATCACACCTTAAAATGGGGAATCCAAGTCTCGCTCGCACCTACCGCAACGCCATGCGTCGGCATCGCTTCGGTTACGCCCTCTACGAACCTGCACCCTTCTCTCGTCTCCGACCCGGGATGCTGGGATACCTTGACGATGAGTACCAGCGCTGGCACCCCATCTTGGATTTGAGCGACGCATCAGCAGTCGAGGCTGCAGGTTACGCTCCTCTCGGTTACCTCCAGCGCAGCAAACCCGACAATCGCCGATACGGTCCCCTCACGGCAGATAAAGTCACCGAGACGAGCGTGGATCTCGAAGCCGGTGTGGGGGCGGCTGCTGTAGGTCTGCCAGTTGACATGGGAGGTGTCGTCAAGTACAGCACCAAGGCCGGATTCGGAGCCGTGCTGCTTTGCGACGACGAGGTCGTATCCGAGGGTTTCGATTTTCGGGATCCGTTCCACGCGTGGCTTCAGCGCCACGCCAAAGTTCTTTTCGCAAAGTACCCCGACGCCAAGAAACATGGCCTCTGCGCTGTGACTTGGACCTACTCGGCCACTGATATTGGGATTACCACGTGGGAGAATTCTGAGGGAAGCGTGACTCTTGGGTTCAATGTTGGTGTAGCCGAGGTTGCAAAGGTCGGTCCTCAAGTCTCGTGGACCAGGGGCGCGTCGAGCAGCGGATGGTCCATCTGGAAGGACGAGAAGCGCGTCGTCTTCTTCGCTGGGGTCAAGATCAAGTCTGGATTGTTTGGTTCGGTGCGTGAGGAGAAGGAAAGCAATTGGCGCAACGCTGGGGATTCTTTTATTGTTCAGGATGATGAGCAGGGTCAGTACACGGTTTGTATTGACACATTCGGCGATGATTGGCGGCACATCCGCAAAGCAGGGGAAGGAGGTCACTTTCGGGTTGAACCTTCTGATCACAAAAATGACGGTGAAGGAGATCTCCAGGCGACATAAATGTTGGTATATTGGCTGTCTGAATTGCAGGTTATTAGACACCAAAGTGGACGAATGGGACCCAGAGTGAGTTCATAGACGGCCCCGTTTCATCGTCCACTCCTTCTCCTTTTCTAGACCCTTCTCCTCCATTTTCAGGTGCCACGTCGTTTGAACCCCGGTTGTTCTCCTCAACCTGAACGTCCCGTAACTCTCTCAGAGCCAAATGCAGCCCGCGATGGACGGCCGCGTCCGTCATTCCTTCATCGCAAATTGTTTCATAAAACTTGCGAGCCACGTCGACGCAGTAGCGGTCTGATACAGGCCAAAGGGCACCTACCACATGACGGAAGCCCGCGAGCTGACAGGCGTAGCCGAGATGAATCCCTTCATCTGACAGCTGAAGCACCTCATTTGCCCCAGTAGAGCAAGCTGAAAGATATGCAAGGAACGGCGGTTTAGGCTCCTGCAGCTTCTGGTTCCGAAGGTCTTCAACGGTCAGCGGCGTTTCCTGCCAGTCGCGGAGCAGAAGCCTGCTCCGGGAGGGATCCGATATATCTGACGTGCCGTGACCCGCGAAATGAAAAATATCACACTGGCTGAGATGTGCCAAGACGCCTTTCTTGAGGTTCTCGACTGGCCGAATGGGCGTCGCATTTAGTGCTGGACAAAGCTTTTCCACCATGTCGACCTCAAGCTCTGCGTACGGCAGCTTATCACGATACGGCGTGGTCTTCATTGATACCAGCAGGCAGTTGATGGAACCGAGGTCATACTTGGGCATCTTCTGTAGACGTCCAGCAAGCAGAGACTTGAGCGATAAGCTGTATGACGACATGACCCGATCAAGAGCTGTTTCCCCTGAGCCCTTGGTGTGGAATCCAGCGGCATGAAGTGGCATATTGCTGAGGGGCCCAACTGGAATCCACCAGATGTGCGGCAATTTATCTTGCTTCAGATCAAGAGGCCGGTTGAATCCCAGAGCATCCAGAACTGGATGCACCGTTGAAAGCCACAGCCACTCCAACACTGCCGGAAGACTGTTTGGAACGTCTTTGAGCTCCTTGGTCTTTGCTTCAATGTCTTCCAACTTCAAAAGAGGAAGCTCCAGAAGCTGGATGTCCCTGTTTTTGACAACAATAAAGGCATCGCACCGGAACGAAGACACGTTGACCACAACGGCAGGATCTGGATCAACCGCCTCCTTCAGTTGATCAACGGTAGGCGACATCAAGAACCGTTCAAAACCCTCTTCCCCGCGGATTTGGGTCAGAAGGGCGTCCAACTCTTTCTGTGCTTGGCGGCGGGCTTGTCCACCCGATTCCCACGAGCCCGTCGATGGAGCAACGTCGCGACCAGAATCCCATATGTCTCGGAGCCTGGCAAGCCGATCCGCCCAATCCGGGTGTTTCTCTCTGAGAAATGACATGTCGGTGCGAAGATCAAGAGCAAGACCAGCAATGATGCCTCTCCCGAGCTCCAACTGGTGCAGGGCATGCACGATAGAATCCGGTTCCTTTGCATTCAAGGCGGCGGCAGCGGCGTGGGCCCCGAGCCCAGCAAATCGCTTGAGCATGTGCTGCTTGTTGACATTCTGCACGTGCCGCGGGCTCAATGCATGGAGAAGACCGACAGCATGATCAAGATATGTCGAGGCTTCTTTCCAGTAACGTAGTCGATTTGAAGAACTCTGTGGATCTTGACCCCTGAAATGCTTTTGAGCCCGGGTCGCCGAAAGCTCAGCAGCCCGACTTGCAGCATCAATCCTGATGGTCAGGGGACCGTTCAAGCATGCCCAAGCCCGCTGAAAAGCCTCTCTAGATCTCTCCATGTCCGTGATATCGTCGTCGAGGGCGTGAAGATATCTCGTACGCAACAACCGCCCAAGGCCATACTCCAAGTCTCCTCTGTCAGGGTGGGTATCCGGGAGGGGTCCTTGAAGAGTGCGTTCAAGAAGAACGATAGCCTCGTCCAGACTGGCCACGTTGCCTTCATGGTCTTGTTCGTACTTATCCAGAAGAAGATACGACAAAACATTGGCCAGCGCCGCCCGCATCACAATGTCTTTAGGGTCTACTACCTTTTCCGCAAGTTTAATAAGGTAGATTGCTCTCTCCAGGTCGTCCAGAGACTTTGAACCACTCAATGTAAACCGCATACCGTAGAACTGACTGAGCCCCCTAAGCCAATTCGCCCGTTCCGGATGATTGTGGCGGGACTCGGAAATCTTCAGGGCTTCTTCCCCGCAAGCGATAGCAGCATCCAGATCACGAAGTTGCCTGTTATATTTCCCGCGCTCAGCAAATCTGTTTGCTTTGTTAAACAACTGCACGGGTCGGTCAGGATGTTTCTGGGGAACCAAGCTCAATACAGATTCCATGTACTGAATGCTTGCATCGAGGTCCGTCACGTCGCCCTCTTGCTCAAATCGGGTAGCAAGCAAGTTTGCCAGGTATCCCGAGCCAATAGCGTAGTACATGATCTGCCTTGGAGTCTCCTTTGGAATCCGGGGCAAGCTCTCGGTGAGAAGGCCGATGGCACGCTCAAGATCGGCCATGACCCCCGTCTGCTCAAACCGCCTCCCTAGGGCTCTTGCTAGCGTATTAGAGCCGAGTGCTGCTTCTTCTGCATCCTTGATTGCGTCGGCTGCGTCCTTGGCGGACTGGGCGGCGGCAATTGCTTTCCTAGCAACGTCTAGATTATCACGGGGGTTGTGCTCAAACAACCTAGTCAGTGAGATTGCCAGCTTATTCAGAAACAAAGGGATGTAAGGTGAGCCTTCAGGTCTCTCTTCTGCCGCCTGCTCAGCCACCGTTATGGCCCTCTTGATGTACTGCTCATCTCTTGTTTGCATGTATCGATTTTCCAGGCATTGGTGAAAGTTGATCCAGGCATTGACTCGTTGTTGCGTCCCTTCACGCGTGACTGAAACAACCTCCTGGGCAAGATCAAGAGCACGGTCCATGTCATTCGGGTTTCCGTGAACTCCCATCATTGTGAAGCGTCGGTCCAGCGGGGTGATGAGGGACGTTAGGAAGGTGATGCGAGATTTGTGGTTCTCGGGCACAAGCGACAAAACACGCTCGTTGTAGTCGATGACTCTGTTGACTTCCTGCAAGGTCGCAGGCTGCTGAAGCAGCTCAGTGAGCCTTTCCGAAGCATCCTCAGCAGTTTTGATGACTTTTTCGAGTGCTTCAAGTCGTTCTGGACTGGGCTCACCAGGATGTTCCGTGAGTGCATTTGTTGCTTGCCGAACACGGTCGAGAATGTCCTGGATTGACTCCATGGATGCAGCAGGCGAAGGATCCGGTCTATTGGCTCTCGAACGTTGTGAACCAAGTGATGTGGATTGTGCTTCGAGTAGTACGACATGAACTTTCCCTTGGGCATGATCAAAAGAGTCGGGCCTTTATCACCATCTCTCTGGTTGGCCCGAGGTCAGCAGAAATTCCGTTCATTGGTCATTTCGTTGGTTTGTGACTTTCTGTACGTGGTTGGTTTATAAAATGTGCCAAGATGTGATGAGAGAGAGGGGAAGGAATGGTGCAAGCAAGGTGGGGTAATCCCGGCTTGAATAAGGGTGGGAAGAAGAGTGGTTTGGGACTTTCTGAAAGGCCTCGCTCTTTCTCTTCGTATCTGCATTCACAAATGTTGGTTTCTGGGTGCAAAATCTAGCAAATATGGAACCTGACAACAACATAACTGACATCTGGCAAGGTTGAGCAGCCTAGGTTCGAGTGAGAGCTGAAGAGCTGTGCACTGAATGTAAGACCGAATTAATAGTAATAGACTCTGGCTTATAGCATTAAAACCAACTGCCCGAGAGCGACGACGCATGATCGAGTGGTTACCCAACAATAAAACCATCCAATTCCAGTTTATATCCAAACCCAATCGCCACTCAAGATCCCAATTCTATCCCATCTATTAGCATCGCTTCATTCTATCCATTGACCGAACAAGCCAGGCAAAAAGCCAGCTCGAGCCGATTACCCATTCCCAAGAAAATAAAATAAACCCAACCGCCGGCCAACCCCGCCGTCCTTCTTTAATCATCTCTCCATGTACGGCTCATAAGCCTGCGTGGCCCCCTGGCGTCTATTGCCAGCCTTCAGCGGTATCCCGTCCCTCCCACTACTACTCTCCTCGTCCGTCACCCCGCCCGCAGAGGTGCCCAACCTTGAAATCTCCTTGTAGCCAACCAACACCTTTCCAGGGAACCTCCACAAAAACACCACCGCCACAAGGAACATCAATACGGCGTCAAGCACCAGCAGGTACACCTCCTTGGTCATCAGAACACTGTCCCTGCCGGCACCAAACTCGATCATGCGGAAAATGGATCGAACCAAGATCAGCACGCTGGCTGCGTAAAGCGCCATGATAAGGTGCCTCCAGGGACCCGAGACGCTGAAGGAGCGAGGGGTGGGGTTCTTGCGGATCCTGACGTGGAAGACGACCGTGGTGATGATGAAGAGGCCGAAAAAGACGACTTGAATTCCGAGCCCGACGAGAATGACGGCTCGGCCGAGGTCTTGACCTGATTTATCGTCGGCATTGGCGAGGATTCCGCCGCCTTGTTCTTGTCAGTACTCATGTTGTGTCTTGGTTGACAAAATGGGGAAGGGATGACATACCGGCTCCCTGCGTGACAAACGACAACACATCGCCAAGCACAAACACCTTTGTCGTCCAGTTTGTTCGGATCAGTGCGTACTGATTTGCGTCAAGGAGTCGAATCAGACGGCCGAGGACCATGTAGACGGAAGCTGCCATGAGGGATGGACCAAGCAGGATGAGGAGTGTTTGGAGGAGGTAGGGGATGAAGGTGTAGTTCGGGTAGGTCTCGCCGGCCGATATCACGCGCAAGATGTAGCCGACTGCTTCGACTATTGTGGGAGTGGGGCCTTGTTAGTTACCTCCTCGGATGAAGGCTTTGTGCCATGATGGATGAGACTCACAGAGAATCCCTACCACAAAGGGGATAAAGTACCATGTTCGCATCTTGAACATGAAGAAGGTGTGACCAAGCGTTACCAGCACGAATAGCACGACAAAGACGATGTTGGCTGCCATGCTCGGCGCATACTCGTAGTATTTCTTGGTGTCGCCCCCGCTGCCTCCATCGTTGTCGGACATGGTTTCGAGATGGTGGATAAGAAGATGATCTATGGACCCTTGATGATAGGTATGTATATCTCTTTATGCTAGTGTCTTTTGGCGTAGCAGTTAGAATAGGTGACTGGGAAAAGAATGAAGAGAACTGATCAGTTGTAAAAAAAAAAGTAAGCATCAGGATACTATCATATATACAAATCTCATCGAGGAACGCCAAGCATCCACGCGGCGGTGGAAGAGCCAAGCCATGATGTGTTGCGTTTTCCCTGCAACGACTGAAGACCTGAGACGAAATGCATGCTTCAAATTTTACGTGGAATTGATGAAAAGAGGAATTTTGCACCGCCACGCGGCAGATCTTTGTGCAGCTGGTTGTCCATTTGTTCGGACATATAACGTGAAGCGGTGCGTTTATTCCACCGTCCTCGCATCTCGGTTTCGGATAGCTCTCCCTGTCGGTGCTCGGGGTCCCTGACAGTGGTGGTGTATACGAGTTGGATGTTGTGGAACATCGGAACTTTCCATTACGCGTATTCAAATCGAGAGCTCTGATTGGTTACCAGGTCTTCAGGTAAGGTTATCTGCCACCCCTTTTGTCTTTTTGTTGCGCCTGTCAGCCAGGGACAGGGCGATGCTTTTAACCAACAAAGATCCTTCAGGGGCCAGGGCCAAGAGGCGAAGCAAATACGCACCGTTGAGATCGAATACGCGCATCGCCGATAAGTAAGGCATAGTATTGTTATATCCTCCCGCTCGGCCCCGTGCAAGTTCGAGCTCAACCTATTGATGGCGGTACACGAGTGTTTCTGCAGACATTGAATACCTATCTCAAATCAATCTCGGTATGACGCGGACGCCGGCTCATCCAACAAGCATGCATACAACCCTGCCTTGAGTCTGATGCAACCCTATCCCCAGTGTTTGTCTATTAATGATTTGTTTTCCCTGCTTTCGTGTCACCGGTCGTCTGGCGGTTCGGATGGAATATGGCAATAAGGTTTTAGATATGCGATTGTTTGTGCTCAAAGTTGACAATGGAGTCAAGGAGTCTAGAACGGCGAGATTCGGGTTTGACCAAACCCAGAACCAACCGAGTCTTGGCAAATTTATTTTCGGCTGGAAAGGGGAAGGCGGGCTTAGTTGCGTGCTGATATTTACCCCTGTCTAAAAAAAACATTCAACAACCTCAATACGCACTCCTCGCCGTCAACC
Source organism: Cladorrhinum sp. PSN259 (assembly GCA_033725935.1). Lineage (NCBI taxonomy): Eukaryota > Fungi > Ascomycota > Sordariomycetes > Sordariales > Podosporaceae > Cladorrhinum > Cladorrhinum sp. PSN259. The sequence continues at coordinate 66,578 of MU867065.1, read as the reverse complement.
TGAAAGCGCGTTTCTCCACTTTGCACAATACAAATATTTGTCAACCATTCAAAATCGCTGACGACAAAAATGCATGCGCCACTTTATCTCCTCACCCTCCTCACCCTCCTCCCAATCCCAGGTGCCCTCAGCCTGGGAGCCGGCAACAGCGCAACCTCCAAAACCGTGCCCGACGGCGCCGACAAGCTAGAAGAATGCGGCTGCTGGCCAATCTACCAAGCCATGCTCCGGTGCCAAAAGATCTCCAACAACTCGACCGCAACCCGCGAGTGCGTCTGCATCCCCAACCCAAAGGGGTGGTACACCTCTTATAACGGGTGTTCCAGCTGCGTCGCCTACCGCTCCTACAAGGACGACAACTTCTTTGACAATTACGCGCGCACGATCCGGCAGCTCTTTGTTTCGTGCACCGAAGTAGGGGGTGGCATAACGAGCGACGGAGGCAGCATCTGCGCGAGCAATGCAATGGGAAGGGCCTGCACGGGGTTGAGAGAAGGTGGGAGGGGCGACCAGACTCTCAGCTGGGCGAGCTATGAGATTTTCAAGACTGAGAATAAGGGGAACGGGACTCAGTGGTTGAATATTCACGAGTACAGAGAGGGAGAGGGAGAGTCTTCTGACTCGGAGTCGGTGACGGAAACCAAGAAGGTGGCCGTGACTGTTACGCGGAGTACTGGTTTTGTGACCGATACGGTGGATGTAGATATCACCAGCGGCCTGGTGACATTATCTGGCCTGCCAACCCTCGGGTTGAGTCGCACTGCTGGAACGACTCCCACGACAACTGGATCAGGTGTTCCTACTGGGACGAACACAGCAGGCTCGGGTGAATCGTCGGCGATGGGACGTGCGGTGATTGGGTTCCGAGCAGGACAGGTGCTGAGTCTCGTAGCGGCTGTTAACGCGGTAATTGCTTGGCTTTAAGTTCAACTCCAAGCGTGCATGTAAAGAATTTCCTAGGGAAGTTTCTCCCCGATTGGGACACGTTGGTGAGTGTGGCAATAAAGCCCACCCCACCGCTTCCAGATGGCTATTTTTAATCAACCACCCATCATCTAATGTGTTATTTTTAAAAATTAATAATTATTGCTTCAAACAGCTCAACTCAAATCCAGACCCAAAGACCTGAGACCAAGCTCCGACCCCTATCCCGTTATCCGTACTGGCACAATTAATCACAGACACGGAATAATCATAATAGACAGAACCACCACTCCACCCAAGATCATACCAATCACCACACCTGCGCGCTTTCCATCACTCCATCCCTTCCAAACAACCGGGAACGTCTTCTCCCTCTTGTACCCATAGTCAATCTTTTCAAACTCGATATTTGCGAGGGGCTTGAGTTGTTCATAACAGACGCGTAGGAAGGTCTGGGAGCCGAGGATGTTCGCAGCCTTCACGAACGCTTTCGTATCTTTGCAGTCCGCGCCTGTGGGTGCAATGTTAGTGGGTAGCCACCGAATAGCATCACGGTGAAAGAGAAAGGGGAAACCTACCACAACAGCAAGGCAACCGCCCATATTTAAACGTCGAGTCATCATACTGGGAGTTCCAGTCATACTTGCCCGTGTCACACACCGGAATCGTCCAGGTGCCTGACCACCCTGCTCCTTCGGCGAACGGATCCAGTGTGTGGTTGCTGGCCATAGCGGCCTCCAACTCCTTCAGCTGTATCTCTTGGGTGTAGTTAAACCCCCCTGCTCTGAACGCCCTCGCCGAGGATTTCGTAATATCATACCCGGATATCCCAAACTGCGTACCGTTCAAGTCGTCTAACCCTTCGGGTTTGCTCAGTCGAGACGTCATTCTGCCCTCATGCATCCTGCGCCACCTCGTTAGTCACAACCCAGCAGAAGGAAACAAACCGACTTACCGATACAAATAATAAACCCCCTTATCCTCCTTGGAATAATACTTTGTCTGATTCGGCCCTGAAATATCATCCTCGTCCAAGGTTTGCGTAAACATGATAAAAACTTCACTCGTCCTCCACTTTTCATTAATCGTCCTCGACGCCATCTGCGCCTTGTAAAAAGACTCGATGGCTCCCGGCGCCGGAATCACACTCGCGGCGACGAACGCCCCGCCGGCAATGTAATTCAGGATCGTCCCGTCCGAGCCGTCTTTCTGTCCCTGAAACGTCGTATTCGCCCATTCAGAGAGCGTATTCCGCGTACTCTCTCCGTATTGCGACGCATAGTTCTGCATTTCAATGACAGAAAGGGCGTTGGTCGCCGGAAGCGGCTCCAGCTGATCGTTGACGGTGGTGGTTGAGCCGATCAGCAGGGCGCCGGCACCAACGCCGACGAGAGCTGCAGTCTCGCCTGCGAGGAGCGGGAAGGCGAACAGGACGGTAAGGATGGCGATGATCCACGGCACGGCGTCGCCAAAGGGGAAGGTTTGGTCTTTGGGGGGGAAGAAGGTTTTGGCGATTTGGGGGATGCTGTTGGTGTAGTCGAGTTGGCCCGCAACGACGCCGTCGAAGATGGCGTTGAAGTACATGTTGAGGTTCATGACCGACACGAGAGCCTGATACGACCAGACTGGACTTTCGGATCGGACGAAAACTGTGATTATTCCATCAGTCTCCTCTCCTCTTCTTGATTCTCTCCACCGATGTGGGTGTGGGCACCAACCATCACACCCCGAAATAGTGCACGAAGCCTCCTTATTAATCCCACACTCAAAAAACGTCCTCTGATCCCCAAAGGACTGCCCCAGCGCCCTCGCAAAAGGTACATCGCCTGGTTGACTGGTCCACCAGCTACGCAGCTGATTATCCGTATCCGCCGCAATATAGGCTTCCCGAGTGGCCGCCCATGCCGAGTTCACGGAGCATCGGTCGTTTCCTTGTGACATTTTGCAGACTCACTTGCACACAAAAAGGAGCCGCCGAAAACGTGCCCATTGCACGAGTGCGATCCCGCCATCTTATCAAGGCCTGCAGTTCATGCCAAACGTCCCATTGCCAAGGGAGCCTCGCGATGTATTAGCGACTAGGCAGACCGGGCTGCTGTCAGCGCGGCTAGATCCGCTCAATTATTGTTTCGCGAAACGCCAGAATTATCGTTTGACGTCTTGCTCTGGCTCCGCGAACAGGGCAAAAGAGGTTAGCGTATTGGTATGCAGGGGGTTCGGCAAGGCGTACGCAGGTCCCGGCCAGGCACCTCGGGCTGGAATTATTGGGAAGTCTGTCAGATGACGACACTACTGCAGATTGTAATTATTTTTATCCTTGTTTGAGCTACAGCGTTATCGCGGGCATAACCGGAAGGTGCATGGAATTCATCTGTAATTATTCGTGCTTATAAACGAAATTGTATTTATGATTTCCTGATTATTAGAAATAAATAAAAGTAATTTTCACTTCAAGATAATAAAACAGGTTTTTTCGGCCGGCGTCAACAAAACCATGTGATTCTTATTAACCGCTTCTCGAGAAACGGGTAGTTATATTTCGACTTTAACAAAGACACTGGGGAGCTGCTTAACCCAGAAAGCCGAGTTTTTCCCTCAAGCCACAATACAACACCGGGTTCCACCACCACCGTTTCTGACACAAGACGTGATTGCTAACGCACCCCTACTCAAAATATAGGCTACCCAGCTCTCTGGGTTTTGCTGGATCGCCTACCCAACCCCATGGCGTACTTCTTCGAACCCCCAATTCCAGAAGGTCACAGACGTCTGAGGTGGAAATGCGTAAGATCATGTCACTTCTATCCTCGGTGGCAGAGAGTCATGCTGAAATTGAACATAGGCATGCGGCGCCCAGCTCTGGGATGACTATATTGAACTTTTCCTGGGAGCCCTGGACACTCTTGAGAAAGAGCTCAAAGAGGAATGCACAGATAATACTTTAGCTAGGGATAAAACGGTTGTTGCCATGGGACACGATATATTAACAAACATTGGGCGACTGACCCGGCTTTGCACACGTCCATTCTCACGGATTTGGCATACGATCTTCAGCAAACCACAGGCGAACGCCGCTACTACAGGAGGATTACCTATGCATCAGCTCGCTGCCCAGACAGTCCCGGCTCCTTTCAACCCTCCACCTACAGAGATCATTCGTCTCCTGATATGCCTCAATAAAGGGATGACACAGACGCAGTTGCACCGGAAAGAGGTTCATAGTTACTCAACCGACCGGGACCTTTTTGCCGCTCTTCACAGAGAATACTCGGATTGGCGAAAGCCCAGAACATGGTTTACCCTACGTGGTATTAGCCGCTTAGCACTTTGCAGGGTACGTGAATCTGAATCTGATCATCAGCATCATCGAAATCATGGTAAAAAGGATAGAGACTTGTAATCTCGCATTTTTTTTTTAAAGCATGAAGACTAACTAGAAGCTTGTGTCTAGTTTTCTGTCGATTCCAGCGACTTCACAGAGGTTCACAAGCACGAGCACGCCTGCGCGTCCTCAAGTTCACAGAGCTGCATATGCTTACCGCCATTGTCAAAGGTTGCTCAGGACGAATACAGGTGCACCCCAGCCCCAACGGATCCCCCAAAGCAAATGCCACCCATAGCACCGAATCGCTTAACGCACTACTTCTTACACCCGGAGCTGATAAAGGATAAACAAAAGTCGGTTTACTCACAGATTCCCAAGGCAGTGAATCATGAGTTGAGGGCATCAGCAGAGAATGAGATTATGGGCTGGGGGATCCACTTCGAGGAAGGGTGGCATTGGAAGACCATTTATCTGATTGTGGTGGTGTTTCTCGTTGTGTCCAGTTTGGTGTTTGGGATTGCTTGGTCCGCTACCAGGTCGGATATACAGGGAGGGTTTGCTATTTCTTCTGTGTGGATTAACCTGGCTGCTATTTTGCTGGGGTATCTGGCTGTTAATAGTCAATAAGCAGCAGTGTATGAATATACTTTATCGAGTCTTCTAGTTCCCCATTCCTGTGTAGATTACCCTTCCGTCATTGCCTTCCTGATTGCTTGTTCTATTTTCTTTATGAGGTATCAGGAGCTTCCCTATTTTTGTCTGTTTGATCTCCGTGCTCTCTCGGAGAGCACGGAGAGCAAGAAGGCACAAAATACTTCAGAGAACCTATATAGATATTGTACATACTACAAGTAGGGAGGTAACCGGGCACTCTCCGTCCCGAAGGAATCTGATTCCTTACACAAGTAATACAGTTCACTTGTCTACAATTTTACTCTCGCTAACTTTTTGTTGGAACAACCTACTATTGACAGTGAACCCCGTGTCTGAGACGCGTGCCACAACCTTCAATTGCCCTTGTCATCCTACTACCCTTGGCGTACTGCCTTGCAGTGTGTACCCATCTTCGGTGCAGGTTGTAATAAGTACATTTCCTGTCGTTAGTTGGTAAATTTTCTATTCCAACTGATATGTCCTTGCAGCTGTCAGGACTTACAAAAGACCCCCGAAACACCGTTTTGTTTCTTTTCATTCAAAGCCTCCAACTCACCCTTTGATGCATCAGAAAATATCACAACAAAAAGGGCGTGTGGCTCAGTTGGTAGAGCGCCCGCTTAGCATCGTTCCTTCTTCCTTCCAAGGAACTTAATAGTACTTTGCGGAAGGTCCCCGGTTCGATTCCGGGCTCGTCCAATCATCCTTCTTTTTGAAGCTTTTTGGTCATCTATGTATAATATGCTTTGTCTTTTTTTTTTTTTTTTTTTTTTAATATTTTGTTTCTCTTTGCTGGTAGTCCGCGGTTTCAGATACATAGCAAGTCGTCTATCCGTGGCGGACCATTTAATGTGCGTGCGTGCGTTGCGCTTGGGGTTGGAAGGCTTCAAGACCAACCAGTTCCCTCCACTATGTATGTACATGTAAATGTAAGTGCATCGAGGATTGTCAGTATCGAAACATTTAGGTCGAGGGAGAGACGTCAAAGACAACCACGTTTCTAAATTCGAACCGATAGTTGTTGAGAGGGAACGGAAATTTCTCTTTTTCAACATATAGTATGTAATTTAAATCCTTCAAACAACTAACTAAAATCATGTGCACTAAGAAATGCATGTATATGAACAAACAATCGCGAAAAAAATAAAATAAATAAAAATTAGAAAGTCGGTGCAATCTTTAACGGCATCCTCTCAACCCCTCCATGATTTCCCAATCTGAACGACCTCAGTGAGGTTGTAGACAGTCGGGTGGCATGTGCACTCTGATGCTGTGAAACAGACCTCACACTCATACTCCTACCCGGCCGGCTTCCCCCGCTCCCCACAGATGTCACACTGCCATGAGGGGAAGGCGGCACTGAAGCCCCCCTAGATCGGACATTGAGCTTCCCCATCATGGCATTCATAGCTGTGGCTGCATCCAATGGCGGAGTTGGAGGGGATCGGACGGCATGGTTTCCGGACATATTGAAGCTGTGACCGGGGGTAGTACCCGACGAAGAAAAATGAGGACCTCTCGCAGAGTGCATCATGCTTCTATTGTTGTATGACGCCATCATTCTCTCAATTGATGGGGCCCGCGATGATCCTCGGACATGTAGTGACTTTGTCGAGCTTGATGGAGGGGTTGGAGGCCTTCCTGGTCTTCCAACTCTCCCATGATCGTGCTGTTGTTGTTCCATCGCAGCTTGAATCTGCTCAAAAGACAGGTTTGTGGGAAGTTTGCTCAGCCTGCGGATGGAACGCATGTTGGCATCGATGAAATTCGACATTGCTCTAACCGCCGTGTTGTTTTCGTGTGTTGCCATTGCATTTGTCTCTACTGGGGGAGTAATCGCCCTCGCCAAGTGCATTGCGTTGAGTGTCTGAGGAGCAGGGCCCGATCTTGGGGCACTGCGTATGCTTGCTTGAATACGGCTCATGACACTGTCGAAATCAACGCCCGTGTTTTTCTGTTGAGCAGACACGTAAGCTGGTGCGGCTCCGAGAACCGTCTCCTGGGTCAAAATAAAGAATGAGCCATCCTTGATCCTCCTCCGCACCAGGTTCCATCGTGTCCTTGCCGGGTTTCGCTCTAGCTCAGGGGAGTACACCTTGTGTTGGGAAAGCTTAAAGTAAAAGACCTCTAGTCTCCTCGCCATCCGCTCGAGGGTTTGCATCAGGAAGGAGGCAAGAACAGTCAGTCTCTGCTCATCGCTTCCGGCCTCCATGGCCATGACGCTCTCAAAAGCATCCATGCCGTGGCATGCCTCTTCACGGATATCCTCAAGCAGCTCAATGTCCAGTTCGACGCTCTTGCCCGCGTAGTTGAAGATGCCACGCTCAGCAAACCGTACATTGCTGCTGCTTTCACAAACAAATTGGCCCACAAGAGCAACTTCTTGTGACGTGGCAACGGCTTCTGGAGACGTCTTTGCACGGGCAATGATGCCAAGCACATCAGGTAACCTCATGTTATCACCTGAGCCTGCTGCATCAGCAAGGGTAAATGAAAGCTTGAGAACAAGTTCCTGAAGCTTGGGCCCGAACAGCGCTGCGAACCCTCCCTGAAGGAGGCGAGACTGGTAGTCGTAGAACATACGGACGCCCAAGCCAATATTGACCAGATTCTCACGGGACCAGATATTTTCCGAACCTTGGAGATACTTTTGACTAGTCCCGTCATCACTAGCACCCATAATCTCGTACATTTCGAACTGATGAGCCACCAGTGTCTCAACCGTGACGCGCAGATATGCAGACCAGAGGTCGTAGAGATCACCCAGCTCGGGGACCGTGTGGAAGTCGGGCTTTGGCGTCAGCTGACCCACAAAGTACTTGGTGAGAAGACTGCTAACTTCTGGATTGTTTGTGTGCGCAAGGTTGTCGAATGACTTGGAACAGTCAACACCAGCATTGGATTTGATGATAAAAGTACCACCAGGATGCATCGGGCAAAAGTCGGTCACATCGTAGACGCTACCATGGACACCAATCCACATCCGACTGTCAGGTCGATGACCAGTATGGCGCGCGAGCTGAGATAGAGGGATCGTAGGAAGGTTGCACGGCATGGGTTTGGGTGTCATGAAGACATCAAGCATAAAGCGCCGCTCGGCAAAGGCCCTGTTGATGATAGTTTCGGCGGTCTCCATGGTTGCGCTGCAATGGTTGTAGATGGCTTTGCGAATGCCGTTCATGACCGAGTCAAACACGGCAACAGAGCCACAGACGTAAAGGTAGCCACCCAAACCTCCCTGCTTTTTGGACATGACGAGCTCGGAAATTGTGGCTGCTTGTTCCACGATAAGGGCGTCAATGTAGCGGGGTGGCATTTCCTTCTCAACAAGATCATGCGTGCGGCGATCATAGACCAGACCCCTATTGTCTCGGGAGAAGGCAAGGTGGACCTCCATGAGGCCGGCTTCGACATAGTCCCGAAGCTCCTCTTCGTAACAGAATTTGTCACGAGATTGAACACCCAGATAAAGAATATCTCTCCCTGTTGCGTTGTTGTGGGAAGCGAGACGAGCCTGCCAGAAGCTGCGGAAAGGGGCAATGCCACTCCCACCAGCAAAGTAAGCGCATGGTGCTGCTCTGTCGATTGGCAGCTGGAAGTTGAGAGGCCGAGACACGCCAATAAAGATATCCTCGTCAGTCTCGATCAATTCGTCACTCGAGTTGAGGAAGGGGTTAAGAAAGCCGCTACCGACACCAGCGCGAACCTCTTTGTCGTTGCCGGCAAATGTGGAAGAGAGCATGTATTCTGCTCTGGAAATGCTCAAGTCGACGGCCGATGGAAGAAGCTCCTGGGAATAGTTGGAGATGGAATAAGTTCTTGGAATCTCAACGGGAATCAGATCCGTCAGCCATGCCATATCGCCCGTCAGATCAAATGCCTGATCCCAAATATGAGGGTTTGTATCTGTCAAGGCCGCTTGAAGCAGGTCGCCAAGCGAGCCGCTGACCGGCCACTCAGTTGTGGCCAAAACCTGGAGGACTGTGTTGGATGAAGCGCGAAGCATGTCGTGTATCTTGAGGGCAAGCTCCTTGGTTATAGGCGCGAGATGACCACGCCTCAGGATGTCCTTGACCGTCAGCTGCGGGGTTGAGGTATGTGAGACGGAACCGATGTGCTGGGCGAACCGCTTCCACTGCGCGTTTAAAGCGACCCGGTATTCCAGGTAACCTCCCAGTCCAAGAGCGGCAGCGACCTTTGCACACTCGGTCCAACTATTCAATGGCATTACCGCAAGCCGATCCCCCGGCTGAAAAGTGATTCCGGTGTTGTGCAGATCGAGTGTCACCATGGCAATGGAGCGGTTGGGATCATTATCAACAAAGGCGCGGCTGATGATTCGGGATTTGTATCGGCACTCCTCAAAGGTTCCGCGCATCTCATGAGGCTCAACTGCAAGATTGCCTCGGTAAGGCTCGAGTCGTTCCTTCATAGCCTCGGAGAACTGCTTGTGTGTTTCTTCCCAGGGCCTAGTGTTGGAGTCCGGGGCTCCAGACAAACCGTTTGTTTCCGTGCGACCTGTCTTGCTAGCAATCTCGAGAATGCCAAACACCTTATACCGATGTGTGCCCATGAATCCTCTCTCCCCGGTGTAGGCTTCAATGATGCCATCCAGGACGCCCATAAGCCGGGGGTCACCGGACTGCTGAACAAACTCTGGAATGCGGTAGTGGTAGTCAATGGCGGCGATGAATGCTCGCAAGTTCGAGGGCAGCCATGCTCTAAGATGAAGCCCTTCCTTCCCGAGGAACGAATCGTATTTCTTGCGACCCAGAAATGCGTCCATGACGAGGAATGGTGGGAACTGGAGACCAGAGGATGCCGGGCAACGCTTACTCAAGGGTGCTGAAAACTTACCCCATCTTACCCACTGGTGACCGGGGACGTAGTTCTCCCCCGAGTTGGGGTTGGTGTTGATGGTGTGGAAGGCATTGGGCATGCGTTCGAGAATCTCTTTCAGGCGTACCATCTCTCGGAGAAGGCCTTCAACATTGCGGTTCATGACATGTTCTTGGCAGGCTGCGATGGCGTCAGGCCCATGCTGAAAAGATGCTGAGGTGTCGGCGCAGCCCTTTTGGAAGGCAATCTCGGTCCGCTCTCCGAACACGGGCCAGCGCATCTCCATGTTGTCGAATCGTCCGACGTAGGGGTACGTCGACGTTGGATCCTTGATCTTCATATTGAACGAAGACTGGTCGAAGAAGGTGAGGTGAGGGATGGAACGTCCAAGCCGTCGGGAGATCTGCCAGTACGGGAGGCCAATGCTTCGAGGGATGTTGATCAACTCTTCACCCAGGTCATCACTCATCTCGCAGTTTGGTCGATACTTTGTGTGATTTACCGTTACGCCCTCATGTCCGTCGTTTTTATCCTCGTACCGATAGATAGAGCACAGCATCCCTAGCGCAACAACAGCAGCCCAGAGAGCCTTATCGGGGATGATGTCTGGGGTTCCTTGGACAATAGGCAGGGCGGCAACCGATTCTCTTACTCGACCTCGTGCGACACAACCGGGCATCCGTTCGCAAAGATCGGACCATATCCTCCCCGGTGAGTTGGCTAAAGCGCCCGGTGACTCGTTATAGTCCGGAGGACAAAAGCCGTGCTCGACGCTGAGGTAACCATCCTTCCAACCTGTCCTTTGACCAATCTCCTCAGCTCTGATCATGACCTGTCGTGCTGGGGCGCCAAGCGCAACTGCTAATAAATCCTGCTCGGCGACGTTCAGGGTGTCGATGTTCTTCATGCCACTAATTTCTTGGACAGAAGGGATGTCGGAATACAAGACCTCGTTGATCGCTTTCCGTTCCCTCATCCTCAGCCACTCCTCGGCATCGACTCCTCTGGGGATCTATGTCTCTGTCAGTCGGCGCTGGGAGTTGGAAGCCTCGCAACACTCACATCAAAAGCTGCATGGATATCACCAGGTTGAGCATATCCGGAGAAGGTACACCCTCGAGGGCCCATGCGACTGCTGGACCGGCTACCAGCAACTGAGCCAGCAGGACACTGGCCACCGGCCATGCCAGACATGGGGCAAGACATTATGAGAGGGATAATAAGGGAGAAAAGTAAATGCCGGCTGTATTAACGGATGGGAAATGTTAAAATAGAAGGCCACCAGGGCAAAGGGAGAAGCGAAGATACTTTGAACAAGGCAAGTGGCAGATCAACAAGAGATGCAAACGAGGGACTGCATCAATGGATGACCGAAATAAGAAGAGTGGAGAGGGAAAAGGGTTGTCGGGCGCTTTAGATATTGGCTGAGGGTATCCCAGATGCCAAGCTTGGTGCAACAAGACTGGATAGCACAAGGGTCACAGCTTGAAACCGCTGGACAAGCCACGACATTTGGCCACGATCCCCAAGTCCAGGGTAGCCCTCCGGTTGAAGGTCCGATTGACGCCTATAATTAGGATTGCCGTGACGGTCTGGAACGTCCAAGTTGTCGACGAAAGGGACTGGACGCGCAAGCACCAAGCGCGCACTGACATTGACCTGACATTTTTATGGAGAATTGACAGAACTGACAGAATTACCGTTCGGGCAATTGACCAAGTCGGAAAAACAACCGCGCTTGGCTTTTGGGTTCGGGGCCGTCGAAACAGGTCATCGTCCCACCGGCAGGGAGATTGGCTGCTGGAAGGTCAAGTTTCGATATGCGACAGCAGAATGAAGGGACACGAGGGCCCATGTTTGGCACTGTTTCAAGTGCCAGTTGCGGCGAAGATGAATGGCGTTCCTTCTTGATCCTGATTCCTTCCAAGTCTCCTCTCGAAGCTTGTTTTTGAAGTTTTGTGGGGTTTTAGGTAATGGAGCATTTTTAGCCAATCAGAAACTCACAATCTCTGGTGATAGGGGGGTTTGACAGGGATGATTGTGACGCTGCCATGCTGCCAAGTCTCCAGATGCAACGGGAAGGAGCCGACAAGAGCAACATTTTACCCGTCTTCAACCTCTCCCGTCAACAAGCTCCAGCTGTCAAAGCTTCCGACGGCGCGTCTTCAGACGAAGGCCATCCGACCCAACCCTTTATTTTTCACTACTTTAAGGTTATTATCTTTAAGTCTATTTTGACCTGGCAGCGGCGCAGTTGGACATTCCACAACACACAACACGCGCCTCGGAGGGGAACTCATTCAGTCCTGTAACTGTGGCACCAAGCTTTGAAAGGGAACAACAACAGGTTGAAATCCAGCTCTCAACCCTTTCTGTGGCTCGTTCCAGCAAAACAAGACACCCCCTGCCAAGCTGCCAAGCTTCTCAGAACTGGCTTATGTCAGGTGGTGTTTCGACCTGACTCTGGGATCGATGATTGAAGTCGTTTTGATGTCCTCGCAGCCCTCTAATACCCCCACATTAAGAACCGTGACGTGGTTGAAGAAAAGAGATCCGGTGTAAAAATCCAAATTGTTTGAGAGGTTGTGAAAATTTAGATAGTGTCTAATTAGCTATGTATAGGACATAATTATCTCGAGACGGCCATTTTGGCCTTGTTGTTGTTCTTGGGACGTACCATAGCTGCGTATTTGATCTGGGTAGCGTTTGTGTTTGCTATTTTTGCACGATTGAATCTGTGGGGCACCGATGTGCCGGAGGATCATTACCGGGGAAAACGGCTCTTGCCAAGACTGGATCGGCGCCGGTGAGTAAAAGAAGCTCCTTCCCCAACTTCAAGCCTTCCGGATCACAACATCTCGAAACTCCGACACCGGCCCACTTACTCCACATTGCACCACGGTGGGTCCCTAGTAAGGTAATTACCATCAAGGCACCACTGAATTCGATGGGACCAGTTTGACGGGTCACGGCAGCCACGACCCCTCATTCGACATCACTTATCATCCACCACCAAGACCCTCCTCCCTGTTAAAAGCGCATGGTTCAGATCTCAAAGTCTATTTAGCACATCACCATCGGACGTTTTAGGCACTTCTCGGCACTCAGAAACAACATGAAGCTCCTCTACCCAACCTCTCTGGTCCTCGACCCCTCCAAGATCTCCTCGGTCTTCCCCGCAATCTCTCTTCACCCTTACGATGTGGATTCCCCCACCATACCCGAGGAGCACCATGATGCGTCTATTCTCGTGACCTGGATTAACAGCCCCGACAATTTGTCTTACGCCGTCAAGAACCTCACCCAGCTCAAATGGATCCAATCCCTGGCCGCGGGACCCAACGATGTCCTCAATGCGGGCTTTGACTCTACAAAGGTGAAAATCACAACCGGTTCAGGTCTGCACGACCACACCGTCGCCGAGCACGCTCTTGGCCTTCTCCTTGTCGCTGCCCGCCGCTTCCATGAGATGCGCGATTCGCAGAATCAGGGCAAGTGGCCCGGCCATCTCGGAGGTCCGCAACCTGACCGGCCAAAGGGCAGCTTCCGCACCCTGCGCGATGCCAACATCACCATTTGGGGCTTTGGAAACATCGCCAAGACACTGACGCCCCATCTCCTGGGGTTGGGAGCAAAGGTCACCGGTATTGCAAGACGGGAAGGCATTAGGGATGGTATTCAGGTTTATGGTGAGGACAAGCTGGAAGAGGTCTTGAAGGGCACGGATGCCCTAGTCATGATTCTCCCCGGAGACAAGACGACAAAGCATGTATTGAACAAGGAGAGACTAAGTTGGTTGCCCAACCATGCTTGGGTTGTCAATGTTGGGAGAGGAACGTCTATCGACGAGGATGCATTGTACGAGGCCTTGGAGGAGGGAGGCATCGGCGGGGCGGCGCTGGACGTTTTTGAGACGGAGCCACTACCGGTCGGGAACAAATTGTATGGAGCCAAGAATTTGGTCTTGTCGCCCCATGCTGCTGGAGGTAGGCCCCAGGGCAGCGAGGAGTTGATCAACGAGAATTTGACGAAATTCTTGAAGGGGGAGGAGCTGAAGAATATTATTTAGCGAGCTGTTGGCACTCTTGTACAGTACATAGACGGAGTGCATATCAGGCACCCACCAACGGGGACGCCAAAGGGACTTTAAACCTCGCTTTCTCGATACGCTAAAACAAGTTATACAACATCTTGACGCCACTCAATATGAAACCACATTGATCTGTTGGTGATCTTTTCTGGCTCGCCGCCCGGTACCTGATCCTTACAACATACGTGATGATCTGGAATGTACTCACACTCGAGTCGATGGTCCGGAACCTACGCTCGATGGTGACTGGCTGGATACCAGATTGGATGATCATTGGCAAGAACCAAGAATCGATATTAATATAGAGAAAGGCCGATTCAACAGCCAGAAATTTGCACGCGATGACCCAGAATCTCCATCAGACAAACGAAAAACAAAACCACCCATGTAGCATCTTTCTAGGCTTCGCGGTCTTCTACCAAGTTCTCTGGCTCAACATGCCAAGGTCGAAAATGGAGAACCGCCTTCGTGTCGTACCTGCAAAGATATTGGCTACGATGCTGAGGAGATCACAGCGGGGAACCGCCGCAAGTTACGTTTCGTCCAAATCCAATACCTCGTCGTCGACTCCTTCGGTCTGCAAAACAAGGCTGTTCTGGTTGCAGAATGTTTGTTAAGGCTCTAGAATGCTGGGAGCCAGGCTTGACTGTAGCGCGCCGAAACCTTGGGATCCGGATTCAGATCTACTATCCGCTGGGGTCTCTTTGTTTACGACTTGTGAATTCTGGCGTACAGCTTTTGGTGTTTCAGCCGCAAGGTGAGCAGTTGTTCCTACAAGATGATACAGTCTGCTTCTATCATACTGGTGCCTAACCTTGAGATGATTATATGATTCAGCCAGCGCTCCTCAGCTGTTCCCGTTCCAGTCAACGCACGGGGTTGTGGCAAACACAGCGACTAAAGAGGCCTTTGACCGCATTGCACACTGGCTAGAACACTATCTAACGAGCCATAGGGGGTGCGCAGTCGCGGGAATGGATAGTTACATGCCCCGGCGGTTGCTTTCTATATCTCCTAAGCACGGCTATCACCGAGACAGGGTGCATTTAGTTGAGGAGGCTTCTAATATTCTAGCCCCCTACGCCGCTTTGAGCTATTGCTGGGGTCGAAATATCGGAGATGCGGTCAGGACATTAATGGGAAACAGGCACCGTCATATGGTTGATGGAATTCCAATCAACAACCTTCCACAAACTATTCGGGATGCCATCACAGTCTGTCGAGCGATCAACCTTGAGTATCTGTGGGTTGATGCATTGTGTATCGTGCAGGACGACAAGGTAGATTGGAAAATGGAGGCAGAGAGCATGTACAAAGTTTATGCCAACGCCCGCCTCACCATTGCCGCCCATGCGGCAGTCAGCTGCACTGATGGATTTCTGGGCCCGCAAGCGTACGGGCACCCTGATTGGCAGCGCGAGTTTACATCCGATCTTCCTATTGCGGGACAAACCAAGATGTTCCTTCGTCTTGGTACTCCTCCCCCTTGCAACTCCCCTCCGTCCTCGGTCCTAATGACACGTGCATGGGCGTTTCAGGAAGCCATCTTCTCACGTCGCACCCTACACTTTATGGGTGTCGAGATGGTTTGGGAATGTGACGTTCTGCCTATAGGGGCCGAGTTAAAGAAGAACGATCTAACCTATGATTGCTGGATTCGCGTCCACAAACCCAATCAAGCACCGCACCTCTATGCCCATGAAAGCGGCTGGTGCCCAAGGTGCCAAGTGGACAAGGCAGCATGGGCAAACCCCGAGTTCGGATGTCTATTCGTGCAGGGACGCCTCGTAAGTGCCCAATATTCCATCAGAATATGGTACTTTCTTGTCTTACGCCGCTCTACCGACATTCCTGATTCATGGGAGAGGGTTGGTCTTGGAAAGGTATCAAGTTATTCGGGCGTGCGTAAATCCAACCCGTTGGAGTATTCCTTTCGCGTTGAGACAGCAAAGATGGAGGAGCTACGTTTAGTCTAACTGATCGATATGGAACTAGCTATTGGATAGCCTGATATCACCGTGTGCTATCTGTCGAATCTAGGAAAGAAAAGCCCCTACAAAAGCCGCCAATCCAACCACAGCCCCCGTGACAAATGACTCCCTACTCTTCACCCCTGACTCGGCAGTGACGGCCTTCCCGGCCACCACCCCATCAGCGCTCCCACCCCCTTCCGTGGAGTTAACATCAAACGTAGACCCAATATCTCCCCATCGAATATTCGAAAACGTCACAGACACATCGGGATTCGTAGCCACGATATTCGCTGGATCACCATCGGTAGCATTGCACGGTCCATTCCTCCCTTCGTCCCCATCCAACCAGTTCATGAAGTCCCCAGGGGAATTCCAGATACTGAAAATCAGCACCATTCCTCTCGCCAAACTCTGCCCCATCCCAGGCAGACCACCCAATCTCAGAAAATCCGAGGCATTCCTAGCAACGCAGTAATCCTGCGACATATGGCCTTCATACCCACCGGGGATATTTTTGACATTATTGTTCGTAGTCTCGGCCGTGTTGGGTATGACCTTGCCGCCCTGGACATACAACCGTCTGATCTCAGTCAAGGTTCCAGTCGTCGTGCCATCATCAGTCAGAAACTGCGTGACGAGTTTAAAGGGGCGGGAAGTATCGACCTGCAGTCCTGGTCCATAAAATGAAGGATTTCCCAGGCCGTAGGTGTTTATTCCGCACCCGTTCTTGTCGCACACCCCGCTACCCGCTGCTGTCTTCTTGCAGTCGTCCCCGCTGCACAAAAACGAACCGACTCCAGAGCAAGTGTGCGGCGTAAACACCGTGGCCCGGCTATTCGCTTCCCATATATCCATCTCGTTGCAGCACGCTCCCGATTCATTCAGATTCGGCTGTTGTTCAAACCACGAAGTCAGCCATTAAATCGACTTTTCACCCCTTGTCTCAATAAATATGTCGGGAGTAAACTCACCTGCCCATTAATCCACCCAACATTACTAAAACACTGGGCGTCGCAGTATCCCGTCCCGCGGCTCGCTCCGGCTTCGTTTACCTCCCCCCTATTTCCCGTCCTGTCCATCTCGCTCAAGTAGACAGCCCCGTTCATCCCGCACCCCAACCGCGAAACGTCAACGTCAAAGCTTAGTTCCTGGCCCAGCAGCTTGAGCATCTCGTAGTTTTCTTCGTCTTCGCCCAGCAAATACACCCTGGGGCTAACAGACTTGAACCCGCTCCCGTCGAATAAATACTGCCGCAGCGTCAATCCCGTACCCGCCGCGCTGACGCCTATAGAACCATAGTCTACCCCCTCCAAAACGCAAGAATTGGCGCAGGACTCGGGACCGTCAGGGCATGCGGTCGTGTTGGAGACGGGAAGGGGGTTGCACGAGACGGAGGGGTCGGAGGAGAGGTGGAAGTGTCGGCTGAGGGCGTCGGTTACTAATGTCGTTTTCAGGGTGGTGCATTTGTTGCCTGTGCCATCGGGGGAGGAGGTGCAGAGCTGGGTTGGGAGACGGGGGTGGTGTTCGGGTGTTAGGGTGCCGATTTTCTGGGAAGTAACGGGGTGAGCCCAGAAGAGAAGAAGCGCTGCTGCTGCTAGAATGGAGGAGAGTGATTGAGACATGATCCTAGAGAGACGAAAAAAGAAACCAAAGCGAGAGAGAAGAAAAATAAGGAGTGGTGAAGTCCTTAAAAATACGTAATAAGAGGGAGGTGTAGAATGATAAAAGTAAACAAAAAGTTGGAATAAACCAGGCTTCCAAAGCCAATTGTTGTAATGGCTAAGTGACAAGAATAACCCCCAAAAAATAACAAAGAACAAAGAATCGTTCAAGAGATAACGAAAACGCAGACACACCCAATGTATTTAACCTCGTCTGATCCGTACTACATTTGAAACCACAAACACCGAACACCGCCGAGCAAAGAACACATTGAGAGCACAGAGCACAGACTACAGAACAAACAAAAGAACCAGAACTTCATAGTAATTCAGCCCTGTACCCCGTGGGACCGTGAACCTTTTCTGACCCCACCCGACCCAACCAGGCCCCCCAATGGAAGCTTCCTCCCCTCCCGCTTCCAAGTTCCATCCGCCACACGGCTTGTACCGAAGTAAGATCTACCTACATGTAACATGGCACACTTCACACTCAACAACCCCCCCCCCTCCCTTAAACATTTCCTGGAATTTTACAAAACAGGAACAGTGTCAGATTTTTACTGCTAAAAAGTTGTTTTGGTGTCTTGAAAAATAATCGAGTATAGGCAGAATGGCAGGATAAAATTGCCGCGCCCGTCCGCAAGACGATCCGAACTCAGGGGTTAGAGAATCGAAAGTTTGATACCAGCCACAGTGCGGCAGGCGGGAACAGCCGTCCGTCGGGCGTTCGACTAAAAAGGCCGCAGGCTCCTTGAAAAAGTTGAGACGAATCTTAAAACTCGGTAAAAAAAAAAAAAAAAAGCTGCTTTCTTTCCCTTTGTTGATGGAGACAAAGTGTTGTTGTATTTGACATACTGTACGTCTTTAGCAGAACAGTCCAACACACTCAGGCTGCAAGTCTTGACCGTTCAAAACTTGAAGATAAATACCAGATCCATCAATGACCGCTCTTATTATCTGACCTCCCTGGACTTGCATGAACATACATGTATCTAATTAGAACCAAGAAGTGCCAAAAACCGGATACTCATACTTTTCAGTGTCAAAATATCCGTAAATCTTCCAGCTCACCACCATCGTATTCCAGGCAATCGCACTTGTTCGGGCCAAAGAGCACGACAATAGTGCCCATAATGTATTGGAACAATTCTCGTATCCTAGCCACCTCATCTTGCGAGAGCAATATGTGCCGCTGACATCTCTATCTCGACCATGTATGCTGATGCCTGTCTGATTGCAAGAGTCAAGTTGTCTAGGAAGTCTACTAGGCATCCTACGCTCTTGATATCGTCTACTTGCGTTCCTAGGCCATGCTGCACAGCCTGACTGCTTCAGTGTGGTTCATTTGTGCTACCGTGATGGTGTTCCTCTGCACGTGGTCAAACCGGACTGCGACCGAAGGGAGTATGTATGAGGAACTCACCGCTCTTGGGTTTCTGCCGGCCACGAGACAAGATATAAATCCGGCAGATTTGCATGACCAAGATCTGTATAATGTCCTGCGCAATATGTATAGTACATTAAAGATGTATCTAAGCGTCTCCTCGTATCTTAAATATGCCTAGGAGTAGCTTACACTTGTACGTATTAAGCAGGGACTGATGGTTGGCGGATCCTGAAATAGCTTAATTTTTTTTCCCCTTTAGCTGGTGAGAATCATGCAAGTGCTATATTAGTGTTACTCTTCGAACCTCTCGATCCCTATACCATTCCATGTCTGGGTTACCGGGAATGGAAAACCCTCCACACAAAGCACAGAAGGTATAATGACCAGACCCGACGCCTCGCCTTAGGATACAAGGCCTGGACACTCCCTGGATCATAAAAATGACATCGCCTATTAGCAATGGTAGGACTTGTACGCTTGTCACGAGATGGCCACCGTCGATCAGTTCAATAACCATATGAGCATAAGCTTGTGCAATTGTAACATAAGAGACAAGATCACTGTCTTTCAATCGATATCCAAGCTCGTGGGTAGTGGGCTTTTTCCATCCTGTGAGAATATCGTACAAATGCAAGACATCATCTGGCATCCAACAGACCTTGGTCCATCGGTTCCTGAATTCTTCCCTTGATAGCTGTGGATGGAGATGTAGGAGTTTAGAGTAACATTCACCCTCTAGATCCTGTAGTGCCTTGCCGGGAGTTGGATATCAGCTTCAACCCGATCAAAATGGTCAAAGAAGTGAGCAGTACGCTCCTCTAGATTATCCTTGTCCACTTCGTTGTCCATCTGTCGTGAGACATGCATGATGAAATCAAATGCAGCCTCAACCTCATCGCGAGGAATATCGGCATAGTCACCCAGCCATACGAAAGTGCGTGCCGCCGACCGATAGATATGTTTCATCCTCTGGACTTGATGATTCCGTTCGGCAATGTCACGCTGATTAATACAGATGGCGTCAATCTAGAAGTAAACAGCGAAGCTTTCAGCGGTATGCTGGGGATCACCTTCGACCGTGGCGCTTGAATATGCTTCCTCTTCAGCTTTGCCAAGTGGGCCGTTTGGACAGAATGTGCTCAACAAAGCCTGCAGATAGGGTTGGTTGTTGGTAAACCCGGTTGGCGCAGGGCCGGCTATCTTGACCATTGAGTGGAGAAGCGCCTGGATATGTTGCAGAAAGCTCTTGAGATTCGTGGTGACTGTATACTCCAAGCGATCGAGAAAGATTGTCGATGTGACTGTGGGATCGCCCCAAGGAAACATGCTCAAGAGTGCATCGGACTGCATCTTCGAATCTCGCGGGATAAAGTTTCACCAACCGGATCTCCGAGGTGTCAGAAGGCGAGAGCGAGCTGACGGTGGGGCGTGGTGTCTTTGAACGTATCCATCACTTGAACTAGTACAAATTCTTTGTTGCGATCGATCTTGGATGGTTAGAGGCAAGCGGGGTTGGGTCTTTGAGGGAGATGGAGCGCTGTCATTTACCCCTGAGTCGTTGCTGACCGACAGCACAAGTGGTTATCCCTTTTCTCCGCAAATCTGCTGAGGCTTAGAACTACTGGGTAGGGTCGCACTGCATGTGTCGGTGGTCGATACTCCCTTGTAATTGGTGCACTTTTACTCTCCCGGGCTGCGCCATGAGCTGAACCTACGATTCATAGCCCCTAAATGCCGACAGACTTACCGCCGGCTTTCGATCTTTTGAACCCGGTGGTAGCCATCCACGAAAGGCTGTGAAAGTGGCCCTGAACCTTTGACGGTAGATGTATGCCTGCGTGAGTGAAATATCTAACTCCCTGGCAATTTTCCGAGGTGGCTCGTTTTTAGTTAATCTCTATATCGGCAGCCCGCGGCAGATATGAGACTGCTCGTATGGAATTCCGCTGTTGGCGGCATGTTAATCCTCAAAAAATGAAGTCGAGAACAGGCGAAGGAAGATCCGGCTAGCCTGGCAGAGGCGCTGCACATCCGTTGCGTCGAGATGGCCGATCATCAGGAAAAGGCACCTGCCTGTCCGGCAGGTGACTCGGACAAAAAGAAGGTCTCGCAGTTGAGCCCGACGGTGGGACGGACGGTGGAATGAAGACCTTTATCTTAGTACGAGTTGTTGCCGGAAATGATGGAAGAAGAGGGAGATTTGAAATCGTGTTGGGGCCTGAACAGCTTTCGCAAATCGAGACATGCCCCTTCCACAGTGTGATGCTGCAGTGGGCAGTGGCTGCATCTGCTTTCCAGGTTGCGTCCCGTCTCTACGCCTTCTCCAGAATGACCACCTTAGCTCGGAACCGGCACGCTTCAAGGTTGCAGACGTTGATATTTGAAGGAAAATACGAACCAAAAGATGTTGCCTATCTAAGAATCTATGGACATGTGAAACATGACAGTATGGTATTGTTACTCGTTCATCTCCTTTCTTGCATCTCCCCACCAGCACCCGACCTGTGCTCTTCAGCCCAAAGGCGTTTTTCTCGTCGTAAATCTCGCCGTATCCACTCCACCGAGATAATTGTCCAAATGGAAACAAATACGAAGGGGCTTCCCCATCCTGGGAGACGTGTAAATGTTAAAACATGCTTTCTTGGGAACAAAAATTACGCGGTAGAAACTTACCAACACCATATGCAATCTCCTCCGGTACTGTCCAAATGACAACCATCGTTCCGATGCCATCTATCAGAGCACCAATAGCCCAAAACCAATTCTGCGTCGCTATCATCTTCCGGAACCTCCAACTAACCTTGTATCGCGCCCACAGACTCCTCCTATACACGGCACCACCACCGCCATCAACACCAACGATGTCCTCCACAATAGTCATGACCAACGGCGGTACCCTCTCGCCCTTCTCCACAGAGCTAATCTTGCATGGTGCCTTTCTTCCCGTCTTGTTCATCCACCCAGTCCAAACCAACTGTGACCCCACTTGTATCAAGAAGAGCGAAACTGGTATCGCCAGCGGCCTGACCAGAGGTGGGTGGGGAATACTCGCTCCAATCAGGATGCCCGTCATTACCGTGTATCCAAAGGACAAGGTCCAATGCGTAAAGTCAAACGACCATTTTGTCCCCCCTGGCGGCCGGTACTTGTCGCCCTTCAAGATGAGTTTCAAGCATCGCAAGCCGAACTCGATACCGGTGACGATTCCGAAAAAGGAAGTTATGATTGCAAAGGTGATGCCGGATCGTAGTGACGTGCCTTTGGAGAGACCATAATACAGCGCGATGGGGAGGATGGAGGATTCGAGCGCGAGCAGGGAGACGACAATGATCAACTTTGTCTTGTACTCGAGAATTCGGTAATCGAGACGTGGGAGCCCTGGATATTCGTCGAAAGAGGGTACGGCGGCGGCTGGATCGGTGTCATTGTTGACTGCAGGGTTCGTGGTGGTAGAGCCGGTCGTCTCGCAGGCGAACGAGGAGAATGAGGCGTCCCCTACGGATGGGGCATGACCGTTTGTTTGTGTTGGTAATTTTTCGGTGTCGTCTGCCATGTTGTTGTGTTCGTTTTTGTTTTGTTTAGATCAAATCGACCAAAACACAGTTATTGGAAAATTAAATCGGGAATAGCTGCAACAAAAAGAAGCGGATGGGATTTTCGGGGATTTAATCAGGATCATTGGTAATGCGTCCGCTGAGCAGGGCATGATCATGATGTCTTTGGTTGCTCTTGCAGGAAGCGGCCAAGTCTTCCAAGCAAAGATCTGCACCACTAAAAGCATGGATCCTTTCACTGCCGCACATTCTGGACTCATAGAAAACAGTGCAAATGACGTTGTGAAAGGCCATTTGGTTGTTGCGACTGGAAGGCGCGGTCTGGGCAGACGTGGTGCTTTGCGTCAGGGTATGACGTCATGATTTTGGGCGCCGCCAAAGTCAGTCAAGTTGATCTGAACTTGAATCGGTCACTCCCGCCCTAACCCTAGAATTGCCGAAACACATTTGATTGCAAATCGTGGGAAAGGGTGTTTGATCGGATCAATCATGTCACAAAGAGAGAATGAACTTTACAATGAGAAAAAGAAAATTTAAATTTGTACGTAATTCACTTGTTTAACGCCAACACATCCACTGCGATCAAAAAAACAAAACAAATCGATGGAAAAAAGAGAACGACGCGAGCCGGATTTGAACCGACGCCTCCGAAGAGATGAGATTTCGAGTCTCACGCATTAGACCACTCTGCCATCGCGCCTTAACAGTTGTTGTCACTAGAATCGTGATTACGGCTTATGATTATAGAACTCAAAAACAAATTATATGATCGGGGGGCTCCTGCAACTTTGTACGGGGGTAACGTGTTTGGTTGTCTGTTCACAGAAACGGTCGAGTTGGTCAGACGCTGCAGTAAATGGAAGGAAGCTGTACGCAAATATTGAGTGCCTCAAGTTGTCATCTCCAAGGAATGGGGGGCTGTGAATTGGCGGTGTGTGAAATTGAGCCCTGTTGAAAGAACCGAGACGGTGGGTTCTAGTAGTGGAATACACCACTTTTGGCGTCTCTCAATGTGGATTCATCTTACGGAACTATATTACGCTGGAAGGATTATTGTAGTACTATGGACTTCTCCGGTAACATTCTAAGTGGTCCCCCGAACGGCGTATGCTGACAACGACACAGAATCTCACGTAAGACTTAGACTAAGCAGGAGCCTAAGTCATGGATTATACTGCAACTAAGATTGTTATCGACTAGGAAGCGGAGAGTGAGCTGAGATCTAGAGTAGCGAAAATCACGAGTTTAATTCTATGTATCACTAGAGTGTGCGAAGTCTTGAGTGTTGATGCTGGTGGAAATGGACAACAGCGCAATCACGACCAATTGCTTGTCGGATATGCCGTTGTTTGGCGTTGATCCTAGATATTGGTCATTATGTTTTGTAGGAGAAGAAAAGACAACTTATATGTATGTCAGGAACTAGTGCGTCTTGTAAACCTTGGCTGTTTGTTGACTTTCTGGACATGGGACGGACTTCATTGATGATGCTAAGGACATCGCTTAGAACCCTGACCACCAACAAGCGGCAAAGTCATCTCCAGTTCTCCGCGCCGACTATGCAGATCATCATCTGAGGTCCTTGTGCTCGCTGGGTATATAAACTCCTTGATTCTTTTCTGTCCAGAGACTTTTTCTCTCGCCATCACAACATCATCAGCCCAGATTGCAACACCTAGTCATCACAGTCCCTCTACCACACCGTGAACATGAAGAACGCATTCACCATCGTCGCCTTGGCCTCTGTTGCCGCTTTGCCTGCTTTTGCAACGCCCCAGTTCACCACCCCAACCGGTCCCTCGCCCACCAGCACTTCTTGCAGCAATCCCGGCACCTACCGCTGCTCCGGTAACACGATTCAAGTCTGCAACAGCTCAAGACAATGGGTGCTCTCTGCCATATGCTCCGGTCGTTGCGGCAACATGAACAACCTTCCCTACTGCGTCTAAAGCTTGGGCATCTCGGGGGTTTCGACATGTATCATTTCCCCGAACAAATATGTGGCAGGAGAGACTGAAGGAAAGGTCTCGGTGGAAATTTAGGAATCTGAAAGAGATGAGGGAATGCAAAAGGGCCGAAGGAAAAGGCGAACGGAATTGCAATGGGTTATCTATTTGTGGGGAGGAAGGCACCATTGATTCTCGAGGTACACACCAACTTCAACTGCGGACTCGAAGCGAGACTTTTGTTCGATCGCTTCCATCAATGCTCACAGTAACTGAGAAGAGTTTGAACTATGAAAAATAAACCCAAACATTTGCGCCAAATTAGTCCTGTTTACTCAACAAAACCAAGTATTTTTTTATTTTATTTTTTGTTTTTTCACATGTGCTTTCTGCTTCTGCTAGGCTTTTCCTCCCTGGAACACTTGACTCGAAAACCTGTGATATACCGAATTTGGATCCAATGCAAACATCCCGTTGATCCCATCTACCCCCGCATCTCCAGGCCAGTCGGATGACTTGCCATAACCGCGGCTAATCGCTAGATTCTGGCCACATCTACAGTGCCCAGACTTTGATATTGCTCAAGCTGACAGCGCACATTCCGTAAAAGCTGCAAACCTGGTTCCATAATGGGAGGGTTGTCTTATTTACCCAGCAGTGCTGCCCGCAAACCATGCAGCCGTACCCCAAAGAGCTCCCACTCCTTCAGGCTATTCGAGGGCCCTTCGTTGTGGAGCTCGGCAATTCGACAACAAAGCTGCAGGTGCAGAGTCCCCTGAATTTCATTTATATCGGCTTGATATCCGGCTGCCCAACTTCAAAGATGGAAGAGCCTCTGGTACCACACATGTAGCTGTCAACTGGTGCTCTGAACAGCCCAACCTCACATCATGCCAATGTCTCGACAACTGACAGCTCTGGCGCTCGCCTTCCTCACGTTAACTCCGCAAACATGCCTGGGATATAACCGACAACTGCGGGCTACCGTCGTTGATGCGCGTCAGATTCAAAAGGAGTACGACTATGTCATCGTCGGCGGAGGAACGGCAGGCCTCACTGTGGCAGACAGGCTGACTGAAGATGGCAAGACGACCGTGCTTGTCCTTGAATATGGCCAACTAAGTAGGGAATGATTGTTTCCATTGCCAGCTTGAATTCGGACGTTAACCTGACATGTTTTTTTTGGCAGGCGATTCGGCATCAATCACAACCGTGACCGGTGGATTCGCAGGCATGGGCGACGGAAAACTCATGTACGACATCAACTCGGTGCCGCAGGTTAATCTACGAAACCGCACTATTGCCGTCTTAGCAGGAAAGGTGGTAGGAGGAAGCTCGGCCGTCAACGCCATGATGACTGTCCGGGGAACTGCAGAGGACTACGACAGATGGGGCAACTTCTTCAGCTCGAGCTCCCACTGGAGTTGGAACGGCCTCCTGCCCTATTTCAAACGCGCCCTAAACTTTGTCCCGCCGAATGCCGACGTCACAAAGAGTGCCAACATCACATACGACACCAGCTTCTGGGGGAACACGTCAGGAGTCTATGCCGCGTGGCCCTCGTACCAGTACCCCGCTACAACCGCCCAGATGGAGGCATTCAGGGGTCTTGCTGATGTTCCGTTTGTCAAGGACAGCGGATCTGGAGAGCCAGGGGTCTACTGGTATCCCACCTTCATGGACCCCAATACCGTGCTACGGTCTTACGCGAAGAGCGGGCACTACGAACCTGTCAAGTCGAGGTCAAACTATCATCTGCTCACCGAGGTCAAGGTCAACAAGATCCTGTTCACTAACACGAAAGCTACGGGAGTCTCCTGGGTGCCTGTGGTTGGTGGGAAGGCGAATAATAACGCCGCAGACAGCGTCTCGATCAGGAAGGAGGTCATCGTTGCTGCAGGTGGCATTCACAGTCCACAGATTCTGCAATTGAGTGGCATCGGTCCGCGCAAGGTGCTGAGCGCGGCGGGTATCGACACTCTGGTGGACTTGCCCGGTGTTGGGCAGAACTTTCAGGACCACCCAATGCTGTCCCCGTCATATCAGTGTAAGCCTGCCTTGGCCAAGTTCACTTATTCAGAATAAAGCTAACCAGCTTGAAGACACAAAGTTGACAGTGAAACCCTCGGGCGACGACCTCCGGAGCAACCGCACCTTCTCGACCTGGGCCAACCAAGTTTGGGCCTCCAACCGCACGGGTCCCAACTCGATCGCGACGGGGAACGCAGCAGCCTGGCTCCCATTCCCGGTCATCTCCTCCCGCTCAGCCGCCATCTCGGATGCCCTGGTCGCCCAGGACCACGCCGGCTATCTTCCGTCAGACACCCACCCGACCGTCGCAGCCGGTTACCGCGCTCAGATGCTTTCCTACGCCTCGGCAATCCGGAACAATCGCACAGCATTCTAGTATCTCTACCCTCTCCCCTTCTCAATATAACCGAAACTAACCGAGTAAAACAGCAACGCAGTCCTCTCGGGCGCCAGCACCTCGGGCATCGTAGTCGACCTCCACCCACTCTCGAGAGGAACAGTGAACATCTCCCCAACCGACCCGTTCACCAAAGAGCCCATCGTGGACTACCGCGCCCTGACCAACCCCCTGGACGTCTCAATCATGACGGACATCCTCAAGTACACGCGCAGGTACTATCTCGACAACCCGGCCAACAAGGCCTGGGCGGCAAGGGAGAACAGCCCCGGGGCGAGCACGACGACGGACGCGCAGTGGGCTGCGTGGATATCGCAGACGATGAGTCCCAGCGAGTTTCACCCCGTGGGTACGTGCGCAATGATGCCGTTGGAGTTGGGCGGGGTCGTGGACGAGGAGTTGAAAGTCTACGGGGTCGAGGGGGTGAGGGTCGTGGACGGGAGCGTGATGCCGACGCTTATTGGGGGCAATACGTGCCAGACTGTTTATGCTGTTGCTGAGAAGGTGAGTTTGTTTCCTTTTTTATTCTTTAGGGGGAGGATGAAGAGGGTGCTAACGAGATGATATTTGCAGGCAGCGGATTTGATCAGATTTGGGGCGCCAAAGGTTTAGGGGATAGTATCCAAGTCAACATTAACAGAGGCACAAGGACAGATATCCATTGTTTGGATAAAAATTGCAGGAATTCACAGAGAGCAGGCAATAAAAGTTTTGCAAGAAAAAGATCAGAAAGTTATATTTAGCCCCTTTGGGTAGTGTCAATAAAGGTCAGATATCATATTCAACCAAGCACCAACCTGCCCATCACTTGGAGCGGTTCTTCACGCGATCACGCAAGTAACCCACGAACCGCCTCACGAGCTCCTCAGTGTGACTGGCCGCGCACAATGCACAGCGATCTTCCTAAACAGAGTCAGACATCTGGGAGGCGCTCAGCAACGTCGTGCCGCACTTTGTGCACTTGGCTGAGCCTCTTCCCCCAGTCTTTGTCTTGAAACTTTTGTTCTAGGACATCATGACAAAGAACCCTTTTTTTTTTTGTTATCGTCTATGAATCTGTTGATCCAACACTTACACAAATCTTTGTTGGGTATTGTTAGACCGCGTCCAGACGATTTTCGAGAGGATTTTGGTTAGTGAATCACTGAAATCAAGTTTGCTGGGTGCTTGATGGTTGATTGTTGGCTGATGAGAGAGTGAAAAGTACCTATGGCAGACTTTTCTATTGTTTATATAGAGCATAGGCAATGTGGACAAAGAAAAAGAACATCCGCGTTGTTTGGCTTGTTCTTACAGTTGGACAGGGAAACAAAGGGACCATCAGAGATGACAATAGTATTATGACTCTACCTGGGTTCTTTGTTTGCTGGCTTAGACCTGCTGTGACTGTTGGAGGTCCAAAACTAACTGTGTAAACTGTCACATCCTATGGTTTACCAAGAAGCATATATTTCCATATGAGCAGTAGTAAACGTACTGACAAAAAATCTGAACCTTGGACAACTCAACTAGAGCTACATTTTCGACTTCTTTGATATCAGGCTATTTACAGACTTGGGATACCCGGCGACGCCCCCCTTTTCTCATGAGTTCAGACACAACCATTGCGCCCGGGCACAATGGCAAGTGCTATCTTCTCTGTCTCCCTGCCGAGATCAGACTCATGATTTATTCAATTCTCTGGAAGCCACGCCCCGAAGGAGTTAGACCTTTTGGCGAATGGGCGCAGAACCCGCTTCGTGAACAGAGTCACAGGCCAAGCAGTTTGGCAAGAATAACTCCCCTGCTGTTCGTGAACATGCAAATTTCGCGCGAGGCGGCCGATTACCTCTACAGTCAAAATAAATTTGTCGTGTGGTCCCCATACACTGGGCAGTTTCTACAGCTAATCGGACAGCAAAACCGCAGTTCGATTCGGGACCTGGTCATTCGCCCGTTCCGCGTTTGGACAATAGCGCCCAGCTCGGTACAAGTAGACATCTTCAGGTCCCAGCAGATGCTCCAACACAGTGGCTTGAGTTCTCTGGTTAAATTGACATACTACCTCAATTCGTATCAGCTTGAGCGGGGTGAGAAACGCATCAGTTTGATCTTGGAAAGCTTAACCAGAGGACCTCGCGTCACAGAAGCCCCTCGCCGGAGTGGAATTCAAGGGAGCTGGAAGGCAGTATTTCAAAACTTGGAGGAAATTAGGATAGTCTATAACGCGCAATTACGGCCTGGTACGCCCCAGAAGCTGATGAGCTTAGCATTGCTGGCCGCCCACGTCAAATTCTGTAAAGAAACACGGGTCTCTACTACCATATGCTCAGTGATATTACACAAACATAAGCGTGTGAAGGTAAGGGGGCTAACGATAAACTGGGAAGAGATCAAGGACCTGGATGATGAAGTGGCCGCAGAGATACTGGGTGCCGATTTGACGGGCAAGCCAGTCAAAGACTTGGTAATTCATCAAGAACCGTTGCATCCATACACCAATCGTCCTTCTCTCCCAAGGGATCCGTGGTTATACTCATACCCCCGTGAACAGAAACGAAATTAAACTGAAACTGCAAGACTCTTGTTATGTACCTAGCTAGATATATGTATGTAGGTAGACTGTTATTAGAGTAATTGAAGAATGCCCTTGGGCTCAAGGGTCACTTGATACCCAAATCAAACCAAAGAAGCCTTGTTAATAAGATGCCAATAGAAAATTATCAATGCGCCAAGTATCCGGCTCGCCTCCTGATTTGGTCGAGATTGCGTTGCAGTATGCAGTGACCAGTGTGGCACAGGTCACGGTGGTGGTCAAATGCTGCCAGCGACCCTGTTGCAGATTATCGACCCCAAATTGCCGGGGCAAACCTGATACGAGCGGCCTGGGCCCACCTCTTATCCTCAAGTGTTCTTCGCCTCCTTGGCCAAGGGAGATTCCCTGCGTCCTTCTAGATCATCTCAACTCCGCCATGATGCCCTCGAACGAAAGCCTAGGGTCTCAAGATATCCGGTCCCTTTTCAGGAAAGACGTGTGCTCCGATACCTTTCCCGGGGAAGACAGGACCAACGCAATCTGCGCGCCGAACAATACTCTCTGCTGTGAGTGAGCTACTCTGAATTCACTTAATTTTACTGGCTAATCATTCGGGTCTCCAGGCGTTATACGGAACAAGGCATTCCCCTCTTGTCACCACTATCTGGGAAGAGGCTGGTGCTGCGTCGGAGAGAATCCCACCGACCACTGCTACGTCGACACTCCCTCGGTCTGCGACGAACCAAACTCGGTGCCCTGCACCAACCTGGCCAAAGGCACAAAACAAGCATGCTGTCCCCGCCTGACGAGCTGCCACGACCCCTTTGAAGCCACCGCCGAGTTTGTTCGCTGCAACATCTACCACGATGACCTCAAAATACTTGCGCTGGCCGAGTCTGCGTTATTGGCCAGTCAATCCTCGATTCCGACCACGAGTAGTATTAGCACCACCATAATCAGCAGCAGCAGCTCGACTACGGCTGGAATAAGCACCACTACTACCAGCTTTGCCACCGCCGAAAGCAGTCGCACATCAAATTCAAACAGCAGCAGCACCTCAATGACAGAACCGACAATAACTGGGACAACCAACAAACCCTCCACGACCGGTAATACATCCCCTGCTTTTATCGCTGGAGTTCTGGTTGGACCTATATTGGGAATCATCGCGTTGGTGGTGTTAGGGTGGTGGTTCTTCTTTGCTCGCCGGAGACAGATGCAACCAACGCTGCCAAAGAAGATGGAACAGCAAGAGGAGATTAAGAAGCTCGGACAGGATGTTCAGCTGGTAGAAGGACACGGGCCGCAGTACGGGATGATTGGAACCCATCCGGGGCTTGTCGAGGTTGATGGGAGCCAACTTGAGGGGGGGAACCATGAATCTTCCGAGTTGTGGGCGTGATCCGACGCACGGCATTCATCTGATAGGAGGCGGGTGGTTGGGATACTTTTTGTCTTGCATTTTTATCCTCTCTTCTTCTACTTTCCTGTGTTTGTTTCCCTCCTTTTTCTTTTTCTTTTTCTTTTCTTTTTCTTTTCTTTTTCTTTTCTTTTCTTTTTTCTCTTTTCTTTTCTTTTCTTTTTTCTCTTTTCTCTTTTCTTTTTTCTTTTTTCTTTTTTCTTTTTTCTTTTTTCTTTTTTCTTTTTTCTTTTTTCTTTTTTCTTTTTTCTTTTTTCTTTTTTCTTTTTTCTTCTTCTTTACTCCATTTTATACCTCGGGCTGTTTATTTCTTCTACTTGCCGTAGTCTTTGTTTTCTTTTCGACGACAGATTATAACTGGCGACTACTGGTGGGGAGATGGAATTGCAAGTGTCGTTGTCCAAGTCAAACTCATTTGATATTGACCTTGATCAAGCAGTCTATTTTGACGGTGTAATGTCCAAAGTGGTACAATACTTTTCATGTTTCGACTGATGCGAAAGCATACATGGCCGGGCTTCTGTTTGAATCATGGTGATTTAGATGGGAATGCGATCAAATTGAAAAAGAATTAATATAAAATTCGATATGACGTGAAAACGCGGTCTTTGCAATTTTGAACACAAATCATACGTATATACAATCTCAAAAATGGGGGTATAAGAAAAATCATCCGCCACCACCCGGCCTCATCTGTCCTTCGCTGTCGTACCGTGTATACAGTCACCAACCTCATTATCATTTATACAATCCCACCCCAAATCCCACAGTCTATCCAGCCCCCTTCATTTCTTAATACCGCCCCCTACTCCGACTCCTATCCCTCCTAATCTCCTCTCGCCCATAAACAACATACCCCTCATCCAAAGGCACCCTTCCGGGACTCCTGCTCCCCCTTCTACCCTCATAAACCACAGCCTGCGCCGGAACCTCAACCATAGTCGCACCCCGGCTCCTGCTTCTCGAATGCGAGTGGTGGTGATGATGATGCGAATGCTGGTACGAATTCCTCCTGCTATTTCTCGACCGGCTCCTAGGTACGTGCCCGCCCACGTGTCTAGCCGGGTACTCGTCCCTCACCCCGCCGTACCACGGCTTACCGGGCTCGGCTTCCCTGCCGGGCGGCGCGCCCAGGTTGGTGCAGGAGCGGATGATCCAGATGACGAGCAGGAGGCCGGCGATGGATCCGATCACGATTCCCGCGATGGCCCCGCCTGACAGCTTGTCGGTTTCGTCGCCGCGCGAGTCGTCAAAGTCTGGTCTTTGTTGTCTTGTGACCAGGTGGTGGTATAAATAGAGTGGCGGCATTTTCACGATTATGTGATTTTCGTTTTTTTTTGTTTTTCTGGTGTGGGAAGGAAAGATTGTGGGTAGCTGGATTTGAGGGAAAGGAAGGAGTGAGAGGAGATAAAAAGAGATTGAAAAATCGTCTTTCTTCAAGAAAGGTAAATCTTTCCGCCGGTTGGGGTAGAATGAGGAAAAAGGGAATGCCATGTTTTTTTCCCCTTACGCTGTCAGGTGGTGACGACATTGTGCATGAGTTGGGTAGGATTTCGACACATCGGGAATGGCTTCAAGTTTTCGGGTTTCAGGGCATGATTGGTCGGATGTCGATCCTCGAGGTGATTGGCGAGGTATACTGCGGTGTCTAGATTTCATGTGCGATGATCCAATGCGGAGTGAAACTGATTATCTACACTGTGCAATTCATGAGCATCAATTGATGGTATGTACATCTCGTCTTTTGTTTGTTGTTGGAAGAAATGAAATAAAGGAGGTCTGGCTATGAAATGTGTTAGTTTTCATCCGCTAGCCACTGCGAAACACTAACACTTTCGTTTACTTCTTTGGATCACAGCATGACGTCATTTTCAACATGCAAGAAAAGAGATGGCAGGACAGTACACAAATGCTACTGTTCACCTTCAATGTGCCACAACGCACAGTACAACTATGGCGGAAAGAGTGGCTCTAGAGCTTTAAGGCCATATCTTACATCGTCGGGGGAGTTTTAAGGGTGCTTGTTATTCGCCATTAGCAAAGGATGTTTGGGCAACTTGAGTGTTTGTGATCATTAGTGACAATCAGTATATGTTTGTATTATGCCTTGCCATTCACGAATTAGGTTTGAGTTTCAGGCAAAATCTTCTCAGGAGGAGTCGGCCAAACACCACCAAGCACCTAGCCTTACAAAAATGATGGAAGGACGTGTGGAGAGTACGTAGACAAAATCAAAACACCAGTCACTGTCACAAGCTGAAATCCCAGATGTGTATTTCTCTTCCCAGCTCCCCTTATTGACCTATGAAAGTGCCCTCCAAACCTTCCAAGCTTTGACCAAACCCTTGCCAGCGACACCCCTCAAAGCACCTCTTTCTCTCCCACTTCAAGTATCCCACCATGAATCTTCCTCTCATGCTCGTCCCTCTTATCCTTCCTCGGGAACCCCCTCAGCTGCCGCTCACACCCCGCCCATCCACAAAAGAAGAAATCCCGCACCGGAAGGTGCTTCGACCTGTGATGGCGAGTCGCATCGGCCTTCCGGGCAAAGGATTGCCGACAGTTGTCCGTGGTGCATTGGAATCTGCCGTTGTCCAGTTTGATCAAAGTTGAATTGCTGAAGGAGTTGGCCGGGGAGACGGGCAAAGTGGGAGCTGCCAGTGGGAGTGTTGTGAAGTTGAAGTTCCAGGGTTCCGGGGCCCAGGAAAGATTTGCGAGGTCGGTTGTCCATGGGTCCAGGTTCCAGAGAGGCTCAGAGATAGGTGCGAATGCGGTACGCGGCTGGGCCCAGCCGTGGTGATCAAAAGGCGTGGCAAGAGTGGTGTCGGTATCGGCAGCGACCATGGGATCAATGGGGGAGAATCTGTTACTACATAGGATGGGGGAGCAAAATCATCTGTTTACCGACATGCGTAACCTGAGTAAGATGTCCTGTGGCTCAATATATGGTATACCCCAGGGGCTCCGGGGACTCCAGGGATAATTCCAGAGGGAATGGCCATCCAGGTAAAATAAAATGAGATGCATCCGGAGAACTAAAAAATATTGCATAGACCTACATTGAGCTTATAACTGTTTAAAGTTAGTGGTCATAGATTGAGATTGTCCCCCATCCCAATGTGTTAGTATCACCTTAACAGATTCAGATACAAAAGCAAAGACAGGGGGATGTCTTACATGTTCCCCATGTTTGAGGGAACATCCAAGAGAGGTGAAGTGAAGCTTTGGGGTCCACAGCCACCACGAGAGCCATGGTGGTTGAGACAGCAATTTGCGAGGTTCAGGGTTCTCTGCGTGTGCTAGTTTCAAGTGTTATGTCAGTTGGGCTCTGAGATATACAAACAATGGTAACCTGTTCGACTCACTTCAGAAGATTCTGCGGGCTCCGAAGGCAAGGATGAAGCCATAGGAAGTGCCATTGGGGCATTATAACAGATTGCAGCGCAGAAACAGTGCATCTTGAGAATTGCAAAATAGGCCGTGAAGACGATATGTAGACGTGCGCAATAACTTGAGAGGTAAATGAAGATGTTCAACTGGCTCAGCCAACGGGTTGTGGTTGTGGTGATTTTAAAGTCTTCTTCCCCAAGGTTGAAAAGAGGGATATGGACTTTTGACCCCTTGGAACGTTTATTTCCCCGCTCGAAGGGCGTTGGGCACTCTTGAAGGGGCTCCAATGACGTTGAATTTGCTGCTGTCACAGTGTTGGACCAATCACAACGACTGTACCGAATATTTCTGTCAAGCCAGCGCCCCTTTTGAGTCGCACAAACCAAGCTGCAGCCCTGCAAATATTGCCCGTTCATTGTCAGAAAGGGCGAGATGGGTGTTACACTACATCAAGCTCTTCTCATTGGCCACTCTGAGTTAAAAGGGATCCAACTCAGTTTTGACAATTTGCCCTCCCTTTTCACGTCAACATGCATACCGGCGGTGAGGGAGATGGGAGCAAGGATGATGGCCAGCAAGACGGTCCAGAAGAGGTGTGGCAGAGAATGCGATGGCGGATAAGGTAGCTATACATGGACAGTCCTGCTGCTTGAACCTATCGCAGGGTCAGCTAAGTTGATAGTGTTCCCGGCTGCGCTGCCAGTGACGCTGACGACAAGGAATCGAAAGAATACGTTGGCCGCCGCGATTGTGCTTGAGGATGGACCAGCTCAGCTCGAAGAAGATGGGTTCTGACGACGGCCCATGATGGGCGATAAGACCGCAGAGCCATCATTGGGCCGGGCTGGTGTCGGTGTGTTTGAGGAAGAATAGGACTTTGAACTGGAACTGGAATTCTTCATGTTGATGCCATTCACAAAAGGAAGGGGGATCGTGAGGACCACAATTGTGGGGATAAAGTCCTGATTCCAGAACCCGAGCATTGGCCGCCGAAAGTCTGCTTCTTTCCCTGGGGTACCTATCATGCAAGCCACCAGAACCCTTGGAATTTGTGTGTCAAGCTGAAGCGGGGCCCCAGAGCGAGGCCGGGGTGGGGGCAGGCAGTAAATTGCATAAAATCTCGTCGAGAATGCCATCGTTTCTCTCCAAGTGTTTGCCTACTATATGGGAGAAAGAGCCGGAAACTGTGACAGTTTCCTACTTGGAATTCCTGCGCGCACGAATGACCGAAGGGTGATATGTCATGCTTTGTCACCGACTCATCTGTGATCGGCAGAGGGCGGAAAATAAGTTCGGGGAAGTATGCTGCAACAGGACTAGTGCGATCGCGGCAGTAACTCAACAGCAGATACCGATGGAGTGGTTCAGGCCAAGACCTGCTTGAGGCAACAACCTTGACCGTTGAGGTGGATGAGAACCTCGCAGACAGATCTGGCACTTGTCTAGCCCACCAACTGTTAAATTATGTAGGCCAAAATCCTTCTGGTCGGTCTGCAATGTTTCGGTGTGGAGACTGGGGCTGGGGACACACGGACAGGCCCAACATGTGCAGAACCTGGTAGGTAATTAGCTTTCACTATTGAGCACCAACAGAAGTTCCGCGCTAAACCCCTGCCAGAATCTCGGGGGTTGGGATTGCGATCCTGTAAACACGGACATTTGATGACCCAAGACAACGTTAACAAGAGCCAAATGTCCGTTCGAGACGACCACTCCAGACAACTACCACCTGCGACCAGCAAGCCGACTCCTTAGACAGTCACCCCTTCAGAATGAGGCACGGAGCAGTCTTCGCATTGGCTGTTTTTGCCGTCACCGTTGTTGCCCAAGAGGATGCATTCACCGCCATATCGCAACACATACCTTCGTGTGCGGTCAGTTCACCTAACATTCCAACCGCCGCTGCACAGGTGCTGACAAGAGAGAGGTAGCTGCCATGTTTGGCCGAGACTCAACTGAAATCAACATGTTCGCCCACCGACACGGGCTGTGCTTGTGAGCTGGTGTTGGCGTCGCCGCTCATGACCGGCTGCATGACGAGTTGTACTATCGGAGACGCGTTCAGTGTGTTCCTCAGGCCTCCTCCGGTTGATGCTCTCCGGGTCCTGACTCTTCTCGCGTGATGCAGGGACCATGAACGGAACCGCGACGGCGTGTAACAGCCCCATCCGAGATAACGGCGGCGCCGTGTTGTATATAACCACCACTGTCCTCTGCTCCATTGCTCTCGCCTGCATCCTCATGCGGCTACTTAGCACTCCAGAGTCACAGAAGAGTTGGATAAGCGTTGCGGACGATTGGTACATGATGGCAAACGCTGTGAGTACACCCTCGATAACCCCCGACTTGCCTGATGCCTGGTCCTAACTGAGCCAGATATTGCTTATTGGCGTGATGACGTGTACAATACTCGGTTCGTAGACCATCTGTTCTTCCGGTCTTTCTGCCCTGCAGGAACTGATCTGTGCTCGCAGTCTACCACAACAATTACGGGCGGGATATATGGACTCTCAGCAAACGCCAGATCAGAAACATTCTGATTGTAAAATGATTGTCTTTTGCCGTAGGCTCCCCTGCCATCAACCCATCAACGACTAACATACCGTTAGCTGCTCTACAACTTGGAAATCTACTACACGCTCATCAACATGCTTACGAAGCTGTCGATCCTCGGCTTCTACCTGCGATTCTTCCCTTTCACCGTGTTTCCAAGACTTCGGTCCGCCATCTACACCACCATAGCGGTTACCACGGCCTCCGGCATCTCGTTTACAATGTCCATGGTGTTCCAATGCACTCCCATAAGCTTTGTCTGGAGCATGTTTGACGACCCCCCGCCCGCCGGATCTTGCATGAACATTAACTTATACGCCTGGACGGTCGCTATTTTCAATATCGCCCTCGACCTCTGGCTTCTGGTTTTGCCTATGCCAGAGCTGTTCAAACTCTCGGTTCCTCTGGGAAAGAAGATTGTGGTCTGCCTGATGTTTGCAGTAGGAGGTTTGTATGGCTGCCAGTTCCCTTACCTTGGTTGATCGCTTCCCCGAGACAGAGAGAATGATCTGCATCAGTGTGGTGGGCGTAAAAGGCCGACTAACTCAAGTACAGCGTCACGATCATCTCGGTTCCGAGAATCATTTCTATGGCCTCGTTTAAGAGCACCATGAACCCGACATGTAAGCGCAAGCACAGGCAAATCTCTCCGTTCCTTACTAACAGTAAGGGTTCCAAGATGAGCTAGTTCCAGTCAGCTTTTGGGGCCACGTTGAAGCGTCTGTCTGCGTAATCTTGGCCTGCATCCCGCGGATTAGTATCTTCTTTATGCGGTTATATCGGATGAATTCCCGTCATACTATGGCAGAGAACCTCTCAAGCAACGCTTCGGTCGATCACCGGTCCAGCACCATATTGGTCCCAATCCAGAGCATCTAGGCCTCAGGGTTGAGCTTTATACTTCAATGCCATTCAATTCTGGGAAGTTGGGCTTGTTAGGCGAGCGGCTACTAATGGCCAACCGAGCTCTGCCCGGCACAACAGCCGACAAGAGGACTGAAAGATTTGTATATAAGTGTAAATTACTAACTCGGCACGTTGTTTGCTCCTCCTGAGCCGTCCCAGCGGGTCATTGACGGCAATAAAATACATAACATGTTGTCTTTTGGACCCTGGCCTCATTCTCTTGTCTTGGTGTAATGAAGTGACTGAACTCCCAGCACCATCATTCCCGTGGATCACGGCTGATAGCAACATAGACCAATCAGGACTCCTGAGGCTTTGGTTGAGGAAAATGCTAGCGGAGGTGGTGCTGAGACTTGTACTTTGTTGGCCATTTTCTAGAGGTGAGACTGTAGACGCAAGCATGGGAACGGCCTTCTCGATGTTGAGGGGCTTCCTTCAATCCGGCCATTTAGAACTTGCCGCCAACCTTGGGAGACCACCAGACCAGCCTGATGGTAGAGTGGACTCGATTTATGAGGAATCCCCTAATTGATGACATCGTTTCTGGCCAGATTTATGCTCAATCTTTTTCTGCCGGGGTGGTATCCGCATCCTTTTCCATTTCCTCTTCATCGGAAATGGATGAATCATCGGCGAGCTCTGCGACGGAGTCATTTTCCTCCTCGTTGGGCTTTCTCTCGCGCCTCGACGGGTGAACAAAGGCGTGCATTGTCGCGGTCGCGTTGGTTTGCTCAAGTTGTTCTGCCTTTTTATTCCTTTCGGCTTTGCGCTGCTCATAACTCCTCCTTCCGTAGGCGGATCGAGCTTGGCGGTCCAAAACACAACCGGCGCTCTTGCAGAGCTCGCACAGACTTGTTGAGAGCATCGAGGAGCATTCCCAGGTCATATAACCGGTTGGACACCCAGTGGGGCGGGGGAACCTCCTCAGCTGCTTCTTTGCGGACTCGGTATATGCCTCGCACCGCTGGTAGGCTCCGGTGTCTTGGACGTGCACGACGGCGTGGCTGTAGACTTGATGGTGCCCGGTATAATCTTCGTGCTTTCCGGTGAACACCAGCGGGTGCTGCGCCATTTGTGATGTCTTGTAAAAGTTGTGGTGGGGGTCTTGAACCTGGCAAGGACACCTGGAGGTTGTTAGTTGGGTTCGGCGACCGGAGGTATCTTTGTCTTGTTGATGGAAATGAGAACCTAGATGCGTACCAAAACTGGATATAAATTCGTTTGCACATGCTGTTATAAATGTCGGTATCCCTATGTGCTAGAAAGATGCGAGGTATTTGTGAAGATCAAAGCAGGTAATGGAAAGAAGTTTTCCGATGGAGATCAGGGCAGCGGCAGAAGAAATCAAAAGTCATCCGTGGCCGTCACAAAACGTAACGTCCGCTAATGTTTATAACGGCCGGGTTGAATATAGGTGACAACGCCCGAAAAATCTGGATGGACATGCAACAAACCCGGTGAGTTGTACAAGTCACGTTTTGTGACAGGAAACAAAACGATGCAAGCAAATCCCGCATGGCGAGTGAGTCACTTAGCTACACGAGCTCAGCATACATGTATTATTGACACCCGCAGAGGCCTCCGAATGTCATCCAAACTCAGGGAATTTTTATGCTGCAAAAATATAGTACCTCTCACCTATGAGTTCAACTGCAAAGATACGCTGCCATCTGAAGTGCTCAGAATTCTATCTTCGCTGCATCCTTTTTTGCAACAAATTGTGCAGTGCGTGCTTTGCAAAATTGTCCCTTCCATCATTTCTTTTGAATAGACACCATCTTTACCAATATGCTTTCTCTCAGACATCACCTTCGCCTGAGGCACCTCACCCCCTTGACTAGTTTCAACTCTCGATCATAGTCTTCACTTCCAAATCCTTCCGATAACGATTTGTCAAGGAACCGTAATCCAGTTTTGGTAAGTTTGCTAAATGTTGTAACATTCTCAAGTTGCGTCGTTCCTCAGAATGTAACCAACCTACCAGCCACTAAGGACGAGGCTGATAACTTATGCTTGCTAGTTATAGGTGCTCCTGCCATTCCAATAACGAGGCCCACTGTGAGGTGAGCAAAGTCCAACGCGTGAAGTCGTCAGAGATGTTCCAGCTGCCCCACGAGAACCACAGCGGCCGGGGCCAAGTGTCCGGTCACGTCTTTGTGCACTTGAAGGGCACAGGCGCCTACAAGTGGTGCAAGGACTACTTCTCGTCAAAGAACAGGAACATCAATTACAAGAACAACCCGCCCAACTGCCCGGCCGGCGCCATCACCTTCGAACGATCAACCACGATATTCACGAGACTCTGTAGCTTATGTGAGTCCAACGGTTGCCCATTGAAGAGGGAACTCAGAAGTCTCTATGGGCGGCGTTCGGCCGGAGAGAGATTGCAGTTTCTCGCAGAGCAGGCCAAGAAAGCCAGACAAGCCAGCCAGGAGTGACAGGTCAAACAGATTCTCTTCAAACTGCATTTTCAAATGGATGTGCGAACTGAATGGGTTCTCGCCCCCGGTGCGTGGGGTGGGGGATATACATGTAAGCTTGGATTGCGAGGAGGGTTCACAATAAATACACTTGGTAATGGTCGAGCAATTAGTGATCGGGCTCCAAAGGCGCTTTTGGCCGTGTTAGATTCCCGACCTTCGGCACTGGAGTCTTGGTTCAACCTGACCCGTCTGATCAAGTTGCAGTCTGCAAAGACGTCCCTCTTGATCAACCCTGAAACGCGGACTCCCATTGAATGAGTGCTCCAGACCTCTTTTTTTTTTTTTTTTTATCTTTTAACATGCGTATTTGCTGTCGCTCCAGACCTTGGTACATCTGCTTAAAAGCCTACAACTCCTTCTTTCCACGTCTGTGAAACAATTGAGCGTTGTTCTGAATATGTTTTGGGTCAACAAGAAAACAGCGAGCACTGGTAGTCATCACTGGCATGACCATATATGAGTCAATCACTTGGGCGTTATAGCTCGTCCACAGACGCTACGATTAATACATGGCCCGTAGCATTTGCTTCCCGTAACCGTGAATTTCGCTTTGTGGTTAGTAGGACTTGCAGCACTGGCAGTAGTCACAAGAGAAGTGGGTTCAATAAATCGTTGGGGTTCGCTGTTAAGTGAAGGATGTTTTTTAAGCATTACAAGCAGAAATTGCTTTTGAAGAATTACAGTTGAGATTCTTCTTTCATGTGCCCTTGATCGTCAAAGTGGTCTTCCCGTTACACTTGGGACCATAACCGCAATAAACCTGCCACATATTTACCATGTGCGAGGGCACCATCATTCAGTTCTGGTCCGTTTAGTTTGCCTGCTATGGCGTTACAGTGTTCTTGGCCTGTCGACACAAATGGTTGTCAAACCACAATGCTAACAAAAGCTCCCAGGTGTCCGTGCCAGATTGAGAACGAAGATCACTACCGATACGGAGAGGAGCAAATAATCGCAAACCCAGCACATTTTCGAATGAGATTCACAACCGAGGGGCACCGGAAGCGACAGGTCGGCCACGCGCTGGTTAACTGGGTAGACACAGGCGCATTCAGATGGTGTGACGAATACTTCAAATCTCCCTCTTTCAGCCTGGCTCCGACGTCGGGCCCGCCGAACTGCCCATCCGGGCGTGTTACGTACGTACGTGACGCGATTTTGTCGACCAAGAGTCTTTGTGACTTTTGCGTTCGGAGCGGGTGCGTGATGCCGCCGAGAGATATTTCTTTGCGTCCCAGTGGTAGTTATGGGACGAGGTCAGTGGAAGAGCGACGAGAAGCGGCGCAAAATGAAGCAGATCGAGTGAGAAAGATGAGGGGAGAGGCGGCTGCAAAAAGCTCCTCTGCCTCACAACAGACTCGGACTGGGGGTGGTGCCACGACCGATGGTGCTTCAGGGTCAATCGCCAACAAGGAGGAGCCCGTGGAGTTACGGAAAAGTGCAACGGTTGTCAACAAGGATACAAGCAACAAAAAAAATAGACGTAGCTGGATCTTTGACGCAATCGTTGGAAGGCCACATCAGCATACAGATGTCTCGACATTTTCGGTTCCCTTAAGGAGAATAAAGGTTGAGAGTGATAAGGACAAGAAATGAAATGAGTCAACAAAGGGGGGGTCTATTTAGTATGACTGCTGATCTTTGACCTCTTCCAAGGCGGAAAGTCCATGGATCCATTCTACATACTCGGGGGTTGAAGGAATCCATCACTCCTGAATGTGTATTAAACTGCCAAGTGCCTGAAAATCTCTGCGCGTTCATTGTTTACTTGCTCAGCCTGGGCTCCAACAAGTTACACCGCTGATGAGATACTTGGAATGTGTCACGGTTTCATAGTCTTCAGGCTGCCTTACACAAAGCAGCTTGCTGAATCCATAAGACATTCAAGTGGTGGACGATACTACTTTTCAAAAATTAAATTTATCCACTAGGTGTAGAAAGGATCAATATGCGTTGGGTTGAAGCACGGCAGCAGGAACCATCTACCTTGTGCTGGCAGCCCTTAAGGTCGCCCTGGAAAGCCCCATAACCTGAACTTACCCAATAATCAACTCAATTGGTAAAGTTCTCTGATGATTGTAAAACTCTTGATTTAATTTATTGATCAACTGACTAGATGAATACGGAATCATCGGACTGACGAAAGCCGTGATGACAATAATATTGGCAATCTTTATGGGTACTAGAATCTGAACTGGCACGCTTCATACCCCAACCACCAATTCTCTCGATAATCGTCTCGCCAGAACATGTCGCTCTGATCTAGACATCTTGCAATCAGTGACTCTCCGCCCATCCGAGCAATTCGCTCATCACTCCAAAACAAATAGCCCCAGTCTCGGAGGTGAGGGCCGTAACCGGTGTAGCCTTTCATCAGAGCCCACACCATCGGGGGTGTTTCTTTCCTGCATGGTTTGGAGAATATAACAGCGGTGAGATGGCTTGTGCAACTGGTCCATACGGTCCGAGTAGGTTGGAAAACTGCAGTCTCGTCCGGTATTTTGGCGTCACGGTGAACAAGACTCATGACGGCAGCATGGGAATCCAGCCCGCCTTCCCCAATGAATCGGCGCCAGCCTGTGGCGATAGGTCCTGTTTGCCCTATTAGCTTATTTTGTCTCTCTTTCAAGTGTGACAAGAGTTAGGCCGGTACATACCGAGTCCGAATGCACTGCAGGGGGACGACGGCACGGATGCGTGCATGTTAGCTCGCGGATCGAGATAACCTTTAATCTCTTCTACTTTGTTCAGATTCGAATCTTGGACTAGGATTTCAAGGGCCTTGAATGTAGTGTTGGCCAGGAAGCATCCCACGATTTGCATCTGTTCCAGCTGCCACCTGCCCAGTGTTTCGCCGAGGCAGCGCGCAGTGAGACTACTTTTGTCATGATCCCAGACAAGCGGGCTTCCGGCGGAACGGATCCGAAAGGAGATAATATCGCCGTTTATTTGGAATCGATAGATCGCCTGGATTATCGCCAACCGCTCAGTTGGCGTTAGAGGATGCATATCAAGCCCAAGAGAGCCCAGGACCCCACCGCCCATGCCGTTTCTCAGATTCGCTTCGCACCAGTATACAAACCTGTCAACGACGGGGAGCACTCTGTGGCGATGGTAGCGCCTCAATTCGATCATCTCCTCAAGACTGAGATCAGTATCGGGGTTTGCCTGGCGAGGACGGCGGCCACCAAGCATTCGGACCGATGTTGTCATAGTGTGACGGGATTCGCTTTCGAGAATTCCGGAACCAACACGCTTGTATACCTGACGGATCTGAAGAGCCACGACTGCCTCGAGCAGGGCATCAAGCTCCCGCCGAAACTCATGGTAGAGTAGTGCCTTCTGGACTGTGGAACGATCCTCGTAGACACATTGGCTGTAATAGACTGGGCTTGCGAGAATACTGTAAATTGATTTGTTGAAGTCAGTAAGCTTGATTTCTTTGTATACTGAACGGCAGGACTTGACCTACAGTGCACCCAAGCTGGTGTGATCTGCCGAGTGGATGATTTGAATCCGCAACTCAGCAGGGAGTCCCTCGAGTGTGAGCGATGCGTCAGCCATTGGAGGATTAACGGGCGAAGAAAGAATGCAAAGAAGACAGCAGAAGATCCTCTGAAAGTCGCACCAGCTGGGATGTTGATGGGGTTCAATGGCAGAGAAAGAAATTGAGCATGACCTGGAAGGGGAAAATATATTTAAAAACTCTGTTAAATGGCACTCGTTGGCAGGTTGTGTACTGTTAAGAACCAGGTTCCTAAGAACATGCAGTAGGAGGGGAAAAAATGACAGGCGCTGCATACCCGAGCCATAGTGTGGGGAACAACAGCTTGCAGTTTGCAGCGCTGCAGCGCTGGTTATTGAGATGAAAAAACAATGGTAGTCACATGCTGCAGACTGTGGCAGGTTGCTGCTATTTCATTTGCGAGCTTCCTCCTCGACAACTAAACCTGACTCCCTGTTTTTCACAGTCAGTCAGTTGCAACTTTCTGGTCATGTAGCTTTGGGCGACTTCGCTTTTATATGCCTCTAGATCTGAGACCGAGACTGACAGCAAAATAAAACGTGTTCCATCGTCTGGAAACTGTGGTATTTTTAGGGGCCGTAAATGGCAGATATAAACTGATATTCTGGTGCTTTGCAAAGGAGCTTTATTGCGATACCGTTTGTTGTAAATATTAAACAAGATTATGTTATAGAGCTACTTATATATGTATGTCGCTATTTTGAAAAGAAAAAAAGAAGAAGAGGGAAAAGAAGAAAGAAAAAGCACAAAGAACTAGCTTTTTGATAACCCAGAAACGCATGACTTCCGACATCAGAGCACCGCAATCAAGGCCTCCGCCACGGGATTATCTGGAAGCGCAATGTTACTATGGCAACAAGGGAGCAACCGAAGAATAACGGTGAATGCTGGCCACGACCATAGCAGAGCGTAGGCTGCATGGGTACCTAGGCGGTCGGACTGTTTGTGGGCCATGTAAAGATGAACTGGAATTTGTTTTTTGACAAACAACTTCTGGTGATTTACATCGTTAGATGCGTACTCCACACCAACAAAAGATGAAAGTAATTATGCGCACCCATGTTCAAGAATACGTTATAGCCGATATCAGTAAGGGGCAACAAAACTGTAATACGGTATGCTGCTTGACTGCTCTTCATTTCCCATAGGATCATTCTTACGCATGCTGAGCTCCTATCAAGGAGTATTTCGACTCTTTTTTACGTATACTGGACTTCACGATCTGCACAAGTGATTTCTAAGCACGTGTGCCAATTAAAAATAACTTTCCGTGAATCAATACCCGAGACACGGGTGGATAAT
Organism: Cladorrhinum sp. PSN259; assembly: GCA_033725935.1. Classification (NCBI taxonomy): domain Eukaryota; kingdom Fungi; phylum Ascomycota; class Sordariomycetes; order Sordariales; family Podosporaceae; genus Cladorrhinum; species Cladorrhinum sp. PSN259. The sequence goes on along the minus strand of MU867065.1, from coordinate 21,702 downwards.
CGGGAGATCAGGCTCCTCCTGTCTTAGGGATTATCATCCATTAAATCTTCACGCCACAGAAACCCCTTCCATAATCTCCCAGGGACAAAGCCCACGGCGTGCAATCGACTATTCTTTAAGTCTCACTATACGAACGTCAACCCCTTGGATGTTACACTGTACACATTACATAACCTTCTGTAGGTATCCAGGGCAATTATTGACACGAAACTCAGGGAGGCACACCAAACTCAGGGATCCACTATATCGTCTGGTAGATAGGGAAATAAGGGGAGGAGGCCCCAATTTTCATCTCTCACTCAACACACACACAAAACCTTCAAACTGATACTACGGTATCAAAATGTTCCAGTCACAGAACTTTTTCATTCCTTCGGGTGTGACCCAAAACGCTCGGGACCCGGGGGTTCCAATTCCCGGCGGGGGAGAGACATGGGAGAGATCTATCTAACCCATCCTGATGGGTAATTTTCTTTGGTCTCTTTTACATGATGATCTTTCTGTCATTTTGTTTTGTTGCTTCTGCTGTTGCCAATGGATGATCTTTCTGTCATTTTGTTTGTTGCTTCTGCTGTTGCCAAATGATGAGTTGTCACCACGTCAGCTTGCACAGCCCCTTTTACACTGGACGATACTCCGTGGATTGTTTTTTGCGGCTCCTTCGGATGTACGTGTCCGATTGGATGAGTGGTTTTTGTTTTTGTTTTGTTGTGCAGGATAAATTTCGTTGAGGAAATGCCGGACCAGCAAATAAAATTGAGAAAAAAGGGGAAAAAGGCAAGAAAAAAAAAGGGGGGAAAGCAGAAGAAAAAAAGAGAGGAAAAAGCAGAAGAAAAAACGGAGGGAAAAAAAAAAAAAAAAAAAAAAAAAGGACAATTTTTTTTTTTCGAAAATGGAAATGCGGTCTGAAACCTCACCGAATTTGGATTTGTCAAACCAAAAGCAAGGCTCGGACTTTATTTGTTTGTTCAGCTGGCCACAAAGCAGCAGCCCAGCGCGCGCGCCAATTGATTGCTTGGAGGAACAAAAATTCTGATCGGTTTTTGACCACTCATTTTGTGCATTTCCAGTTTCGGATTTTCCCCCTTTCCAATATCCGCAGAAAACAAAAATGCTGAAATGCACGTTGGTCTCGGATTTCCTTCCGAACCGCCTACCTGTAGATCCTTTTCTTGAAGAGGGATTGGGAACTGCCCTTGCGCAAATGTAAATGGCGAAAGAAAAAAAATCGAATAGGTTGTGAGCTTTGTTAAGGGATAAAGGCAGAAGGGCGGTTTAGGGAGGAAGAATTAAAGCTCACTTTAACAGTGGGGTTGCTCTAAGGTACCGATCTCAGGTCTTTGGACTCTTAGACGTTTTTATTTTTATTTTTTAAGGGTCTTTCAAGTTCCACACCGGGGAAGAAAACGGTGGGGCAGAGCGGGATCGGGAGTTGAGGTGGGGTTGGCAAGTGCGGTGGGCGGGGGTTGGTTTCCTTTTTTCTGAGTTTGCTTTTTTTGGCCTTCTCCATCTCTGAACGGAGTGGAGTATTGATTGATTTCTCGATGAGGCTTCCCCAGGCGCCAAGAATTCCTGGAAGATCCCCATCAGATAAAAAATAATAATAAAAGAATGCGGTGAGATCAAGAAAGAAAAAAAACGCCTTCGCAGGGATTTCCTATTCGGGACCAAGCGGTGGCCTCAGTGGAGGGTTGGGGCCTGTGGAATGGTAACAGAAATGTAGGGCTGAGATGCAACAAGACGACGAGAGGGCTGAGACTGCTGAAGCGAACAGTTAGTGGCTTGGTTAGCGCGGTGAGACTGCTGTCGGTGCCCAAGAGTCGTGCAAAGTCGACGTGTCCCAGCGCTTTGGCCGGAGTGCACCAAGCAAATTATTGGCTATTGGTACTTTAGCGCGGTGGCTTATGTCTCTGTACAACAGCAACTGGGTCGATGGCGGAGTCTGCATCTCCGTACAAAATAAATATCTACTCGGTGCTCGACTCAGTTAAGAAAACATTTTGGTTTTGGGATTCAGGAAGGAAAGAGCAAAGAAATTGGACGGAAATATGGCCCTTACCGTCAACCACCACCCAACCCACACATGGGACGATTCACCCACCTTGGCATCCACCAGGAGGATGCCAATGGCACCTTCACCAACAGCAGATCCTTTCGCGAGAATGGGATGGAAATCAAAAACCAGAACCCCTCGCATGAATCCATGTCGAGAACTCGTCAAACCAAACAAAACTCTCCCGCAACCAACACCGTCAGTCTGGGTCCACGGTAGCAGATGTCGATGTGGCCAGGAGAAGCAGGAGCGAGAATCAGCAGACGATGCTCTTGCCCAAGCAATTGAGACCATTTCGGCAGCATACAGAGCAAGGAGGAAGCTCGAGCTCGAAGCCATCTCTACACCTGCCCCCATCCGACCTCCTCACCGACAGTCCCGGTCATCAGGTCTCACGTCAACCATCACCAGGATACTCAAGCTCTCATCACACTCACCAGCCCAAACAGCCCCCAAGAAGAAGCTCCCCAGACCTGCTCCCATCTCACTCACAATCCAAGAGATAGCAGACCTCTGCAACGCAAGCGCAGACTTTGATATTGAAAAAGTCGCCCAATACCTCTTTTCCTCCTCTTCACGTCCACACGGCTCCTCATCAATAGTCAACACCTCCAACCACCTTGGCACCACACCGCTCATGGCATGTCTCCGCGCGCCTTCAGCCAGGATCTACCCGAAGTCACACCTGGCAATGCTCACCTTCCTCCTCGACTGCGGAGCAAACCCAAACGCAACAACCACGACCCCGTCCCAGGGACACGCCCCGAGTATAGGTCTAGGCGCGGCAAGCGTACTCAGCATTGCGTGCGCTTTGGATCTGCCGACGGGACACTGCGGTAGGATCATAAAGCTGCTTCTGGATAAGGGCGCAGCGGTCGAGGTTGCTCTGCCTTGTTCTTTCTCACCGAGGAAAGCAAGGAAACAAGCCCAGGAACAGACACAAAAGGGAGGAGGTGGGGGAGGACAAACAGCAATCCACATCGCCACTTTGGCAGGCAACGCAGAAGCCCTGCACGTGTTACTATCCCACGGCGGCGCCGACGTTGACAGGGCTTTCGACGCCTCCTCCTCTGCTGACACTTCAAACTGGGAACCACCACTTCCGGCGCCGACCGCCGCTGGAGAAAAAGTAACCTGGAAAGACGCGATACTGCTTACTCGGTCTCACCATCACCGGCGAACGACAAGCAGCAACAGCCAGACCAGTTCGACCACCACTGCCACAGGGAGTACAAGGAGCAGCGCAGAAATGAAGGTGTCGATGATGAGGAATTCAGTTACCGCCCTGCATTTAGCCCACGGGTCTCCCGCGTGTGCAAGAGTTTTGCTGTCACACGGCGCGGATGTGGGGGTCAAAGATGGCTACGGGCGGACGCCGCTGCACTGGGCTGCTGAATTTGGGAGCGCAGAGGTTGTACGCGTCTTGTTGGAGAATGGGGCTGAGGTTGATTCGATGTCTGGTATGACAATAACGCCGCTGGGAGGGGTAGTTGCGGCTCTCGAGAGTGGGGGAGGGGTTGCTGGGCGGCCGGGGCATGTTGCTGTTGCTAGGTTGTTGACTGACGCGGGGGCCGAGGTTGAGACAAATGGGTTGAGGGAGAGGTTATTGGCTTTGGAGCAGGTCAAGGAGGAGGAAGAGGAGGCGTGATGTCTCATCTGACTTGGATTATGCAAAGTGCTTGCTGCGCGGAGGCGGCGTATTCTTCTGTCTCGTTATTGGATATCTTATTAATCGCTATTGTGTGACGTAGGACGAGACCTCGAGAATGATAACATGGTTCACCTATGGGATGACTTGGCGATTGCCGGGAGTGCGTCTGAAGGAAACCAGCTGATACTGACGTCGTTTTCATGTGATGAACGGACCTAATGATGCCTGCCTGTTAATGCCACCTGCTATCACACACCATGCTAGCATTGACCGCAGAGACGCACGGGTCGCAACGAGCTCGGGCCGGTTCCGCAACCAATAAAGGACCTATTTGAACTGTGATAAGGAACAGGGAAGTTGATATGTAACATTGAAACTACTGCCATGACTAGGTACCTAACGTTACACTAAAAGAGAGAGTTGGCTGCCCGATCAACACAGAATCCAACTATCAAATGAGAGATCATCAACATATCAACAAGGGGCTGGGGAAGACAGCAGAAAAGCCAAAAAGGTTTTGACAACACTGAATGCCCAATCAACCCCCCCTTGTTCATCAGACTGCATTTGACCAACCAGACATGAAACATCAGGCCTTGGTGATTTCTCGAAACTTCTCTGGGTAGAAACATGGTTGATCTCCGGCAACAGGTATTCATTCGCCAGAAAAAGCACATGATTGACGCATCATGTAGGGGTGGAAATAAGCGATCTGGAAGCAATTCATCCGGGAAGGAATTGAATGGGGAACAAAGGAAAGGAAAGATCTGAGGTGACACAGCCGCTGAAAAAATGGAATGCATGAATACGTATCGTAACACAAATGGATCATCCCCCGACTCCATGTCCTCCCCGCTATGCTCTCCCACAGCACTCCCGTGTGTGTGTGTGTGTGTGTGTGTCATGTCATCATCTAATCATGGCAGTGCCGGTTCAAGTCCGCATCAGTCATGTCGGCGGAATCATCCTCATACGGAGCGGGTGTTTGGCAGTATCCGCAGGCCCGGCCCGGGATCACCCAGACTTCCTCGCCCTTTTCAGCACACGTCGGGCACAGAACTCCAGGCATCTAAGGCCAACTCAGCATGTTGATTATTCCCAAGTATGTGTAAGAGAGAAAGGGATAACGCACCGGAAGAGACCTGATGCCTTCACCCTGAGAGGGGAAGATGGGAGGATATCCCTCGAGTGGAATGGGATCCATGATGCGGGTCGGAGGGAGGTTGAAGATTCCAGGCATGATGCTGATGGGGATGGTACTGCTGCGGACAGAGAGAGCTTTGGTGGTGGTGAGAGTGAAGTCTAAATTGGTGGTATTTTCTGATCAGAGGTCTCTTGAAGAACAAGAACGAGAAGGAGGATAGGGGTTCCCAAGATGCCCCTTTATACTTTATCTCCTATACTTACCTCCATTTCAAGTCCAGATCAGATACCGATAAATCCATGATGCAAATGAACAATGTATTGACCAAGAAGCGTCAAACCGAGGGCACCGACCGTTCAAGTTGCTCGGCATACATGCCGCTGGCAACAATTGGCCCAACCAGCAATATATCCCAGTCATGGTGTTTACGGAGGTGGTGATATCCGTGCCGGGTACAACCCAGCCAGCCCATAAATGCCAGGTTTGAGCCCTTCCGGCAGTGGGAGAGATAAGGTAGAGTGCCGGGGGATGGCCACTACACAATGCAGCAGGGGAATAGCTCGGATGCCACCGAAGCACTTGCGATTCGTCCTTTCTCTCACCGGTGTGGGGATCTGAGAAAAGGGGGTAGAGCGTGGCCGGTCGAGGTGGGGGCATCAATTGTGAAAACGGCGTGATTTTGTTGAACGGCTCACCTGCGATAGCACCGGTTGGGAACTGGGCGTGCCCCGGGCCTATGGCAGCGAGGCTTTCCAAAGGGAAAACTGGCCTGAAGAAGACGCCAGATGGCTCAGGCGTTGATGTTGCCTTCACTGTTAGTGGGGCGGGTAAGACCAACTGCTCCAGTCACGGTGTTTTCTCTCCCTCCTTTACAATACTCGAGCCTGTCTCGGTGAGGTGACCTGTCATTAATGCCAAGAATAGACTTATAGTTGACGGCACATTATTGTCCATCTGAATCCCACATTTCCGGGGGAGCAGCCCGTTCCCATCCGGCCATCCTGCTTATTCCGCTTTCCCCCCCCCAAAACGGACTGGTCAGCCATTGGAGTTACACCGCACAGGGTAACAAGCCAACCAACAGTGAACCCACCCAGAGAGATACATGTACCTGACAACCTGACGGCGGCATTCCTGGATCGAGGTCATCCCACTCAATCTATGTAATCTACTGTACCAGAGCACTCACAACATTCCGGAGGTATCCTCCCTTGAAACCAAAGTTTACCATCCAGTGGGGCTGATCTCGTCATGGTGTTGTAAAAACCACGAGTTGCGTTGCGTTGCGTCGTCCTTCCAATAGTCTCAACCGAAGAGCCAGGGGGGAGCTTCCGTCATCTACGGTAGCAAAGGCCCAGCCAGGGCCTAGATCCGACAAGAACGCACATATGCATGCAAGTCACATTTGTCCCCATCCACTCCCACTTCCTCACAGTTGCACTTATCCCTCCCCACTCTTCCTCTGACCTGATTGGCTGCTATCACAGAAATCTGAGATGTCCCCTGTTCATCGGGTTTTTGTGTCAGGTCGATTATTTTCTTCCAGGTGCCTTCATGCGAGATGCCGCAGGCCGACAGGAGCTCCTGCTGGGATCATGACCGCAATGTCATTTAGATAGATTCATATATCCATGTACAGTATAATCGTGGGCTTGCCGATCCAGGACTGAGTAGATGGTGAAAAGAGATAGTGTGGGAATTAATTTAAACAGTTGCCGAAAGCCGCAACGTCCTCCTCATCGACTACAACAAAGTTCCCAGAAGTTGAGACAGATTTCACAGCCCGAGGTTAGGCCTCAACGACGTGGGGATCCCATTTGTACCCGGTGTTTCTGTCCAAAAAAGACCAACAACAATCTCTCTCTGTTCTGTATTTTCTCTTTGAGAGCTCAAAGCGCCATAGCCGATAAGTCTTGGCTTGTGGCTTTTTCCCAACACTCACTCCTCACATCGATGGCATCTTCACGCCCCCCTCATGCTCTCCATAATCACATATCAACTTTCCCATACCCGTCAAATCAGAATCATGTTTACGACCCAACAAAGTTCCAGTTTAGCGCCGGGAAGGCAACTCGAGTCCAAAGTCCAAAAGTCCCTTATCCGCATCTACATGCATACACTACATGCACATACAAATACTACTTTACTCCTTTCAGATTAGCCGTACATCTTTCTGTCTCAAAGAAACATGCAAGATGCCGGGGTTACCCCTCGGTAGCCCAATCTTCAAAGCTTGGCTGCATCTTCTGGCTGGGACTAGTGATCAGCAACTTCTTTCAAGTTTCTCCCGTGGTCACATGTCTACTAGGTCGTGCAGTTGCGGTTGCAGTTGCGGTTGCAGTTGCGGTTGCAGTTGCAGTTGCAGTTGCAGTTGCAGTTGCAGTTGTATGTACAAGATCAATTACTAGTTTCGCTTTTTATAATTACTAGTGTGATCTTAGCGCGAGGTAATTGATGATGGTCATGCCAAATACGTCGAGTCGGTCTTGTCAGCTGCGGGCCGAGCCGAACAAGCGGAGGGAGGATGTATGCTGGGATCAGTGGGATGACGGCCGCGGTCATGGGATGAATGGTTCCAGGGTATTGATCTTTTTTTCCTCTACAGTAAACACTTGGTCTGCGCAGTGTCTGAGGTCCACCACCTACATTGTAGTAAGGTATACTCGCGGTGCCAGCCGCAAATGAAACCACTATTTATGTAGTACGTCATGTTTTCTTCCAAATTCTCTCTTTATACTTGCACCCAACTAAGCTGGTCACGATTGTAAGCCCATAAAACACCATTCGTGATAAAATTTTTTTTTTCAGAGCCCCGATTTATTCTTGAGATTATTATGAGGACATCAAGATCCCTATCGGTCCAATCTTCCACCCATTTCAGTTGGCCAAAACCAATGGGTATGTACGTATGTTTTGAATAAACCCCGAACGGGTGCAAGGTATATTTTCTGCAAAAGCCAAACACTCTCATGTGCCGTGAGTGAGGTCATCAACCCTGCCTTTTTGTGTTGTCTCGGACTGAAAAGACATAGGTAGCGGTGAGAAAGAGATCGGCAACATGCATGTCACTCAGATGCGAGCAGGGTTACCACGCAGTGGAAGGAAGGAGATTAGTTATGCAAAATAGACAATCAAAGTCACAAAATTCTTTTAAAAGCTCTGCCTTTAAATGATATGTCTTAGTAGTACATATTTGTATCTCCCAGTATCCAAGAGTCTTTGGTCATCGTCACTTGTGGATAAATTGTAGCCGTATATTTTGCTATCGCAAGCACTGTATGTTATATGAGAGAATACCAAGACAAGAACTATTATCTCAGTGCTTCCTCACGACACCAACCTCGTTCCAAGCCGTCCTCACAATCTTGGCCGCCTCCTCTCCAAACTCCTCCTCGGCAACCTCAGTAGTAACATCCGCAAACTGGATGAATGTGCACTTGGGAGGGACACGGCCACTCGTCATGGCCTTCCACCAGATCTGGCCTGCCTTCTCCCAGGAGTACCCACCAAAGGCTACAGAGGCGAGGTAAAACGCGCGGTTGGGGATGCCGCTGTACAGGTGGACGCCTCCGTTATCCGTTGTCACCTTCTTGTAGCCTTCCATGTTGGCCGGCTGAGGATCTTTGCCCTAAAATATTGTGTTAATATTCCCTGGAAAACTGATCGAAAATGTCAGAATGACAACTTACGAAGCGAGGATCATTATAAGCAGTTCCTGGATCCTTCATACTGCGCAAAGCAACGCCCTTAACATCCGGCAGGAGACACCCTTCACCGATCAGCCAATCTGCCTTGTCGGCAGTCTCGTTCTCGACTACCTGCTTGATCATGATGCCGAATACATCAGAGACGTGCTCGTTGAGAGCGCCCGGCTGGCCATAGTACTCCAGGGGGCTAGTGTGTTCCGTGATGGCGTGCTATAAGAGTCAGCTTTTTTTTTCTTCTCCCCCACTAAAGAATATCAGAGACAAAACTCACCGTCAGCTCATGCCCAATGACATCAATGCAGTTGACAAAGTGGTACAAAAAGGTATGTCCGTCGCCAAACACCATCTGATTCCTCTCCGGATCCCAAAATGCGTTTTCATCTACCATAACAGTCAGCCTTCAAACCTCGTTTCAAACGAGAAAAAGAATTATTACTTACAATCCTTGCCAAAATGCACGGAACTGACGACGTGCATATTCTTATTGTCGATACTCTTCCACTTGAACTTTTGCAGGTAAAAATCCAAAACCTTGCCGATGTTATCGTACGCTGCATTGGCAGCAGCGTCCTCGGCGGGCTTTTGACCCTCGATGCGGACTACGGCACCGGGGAGGTTGTCCTCGTCATCGTCATTCTTGGCGTCGTGGACGGCGCGGTAGAATCCAGATCCGGTCGCGGGAGGCTTCTTCCCTTTGCCTTTGCCTTTGCCGCCTGAGGCAGCATCGGCAGAGGCAACACCAAAGGATTCTTCTTCTTCTTCCTCTTCGTCCTCGCCAGTTATGGCCTTTTGATACGAAGACGTAGCCCTTCGGATGCGTTCAATGTCGCGACGGGCGCGTTCCCTTGTTTCTTCGTCGACGTCTTGGGCGTCGGCAATGTTCTGGAGGAGGATCTCAGGCACGATGGATTGGCGCTGGGGTGCTTGATGAGCAGCTGCTGCGCGGGCTGCGCGAGGTAGGGCTAGGGCAGCGAAGCGATCCGTCCTGCGGGCGGTGATTGATTCACGCTGATGGAGAGACTTGACGGCTGCCTGTCGGGCGTTGTCGTCATCCAGGGCCTGGCTTTCGACGATGCCTTGGAGGAGGTAGGGCGGCACGATGCAGCAGACGTGGGACGGCATGATGTGCAGGCGTTCTGGGTGTAGTGGGATGTTTTGCGTACGATTTTGTTGGGTTGCGATTTCACGATTCTCAAGGATTCGTTTATGGCGGAAAGAGGTCTGGGAGAGAGACCTTTATGCTTTTCAGCAGCACCCACACCATCCACACCATCATCGTATTCTCTCCAGCCAGCTGTCGCCCTCGGTGCCTTCTCAGCTTGTTTGCGCCGCGCAGCTTCATGACGGCATCCAAAATGTGATTGGGGCTGGCGGGGTGCAGCTCAATGTCGGAAGAGGCGTATTACGAAGGCTCAGACGCATAAGAGGGACAAAACACAAACTTTCGGTTTTACTAGGCCAACCCCACCGTTGCTGTCGAAACCCCGCTTCTCAACCTTTCCACACCTTATCTTGCTTAAACCGATTTCTGCCAACATATTCATTTTCTTTCCAGCAATCTCTCCACGGCCGCTTTAACTCAATCAAGCTATACTACGTCCCGTATTACTAATCTTTAGTGTGTTGTCGGTATAACGGAATGTGTGGTCTCTGCAATTTGTCGACTTGTAATTCGACCTTCTCTGGTTGACGGGTTGCTGCAGTGTGAATCGTACTGGGGGAGAGAAATCGCTTCAAAGAATCGAGGAGGAGATTTGAGGAGCGGGATTTGGGCAGTCACGGTAGGGTTAGTCTAATAAAAAGTGAAAGTTGGCTTTTGGGCTTTGTCCCTTTTATGCGTATGAGCCCTCGTATGGAGGCGTCGTGGATCAGCCAGTCCTAATCGAGCAAAGGCATCATGGGCGTCGTGTCACAGCCCGAAAGCTTGCATTCATGACCATCTCCCGTGTGTTTACTGGCTGCCTCGGGTTTGGATTTGTGTGACGCAACGTTTATCGAAATGCCATTTGCTCCTTCCATCTTGGGGGTGTTTCAATGCAGACTGTCGGGCACGGCTGACCATGATAGATAAAAAGCTGACATGTCCGATGTCGACATTGAGATGTAAGCCACAGTTATTAATTGATTGAGTTGAAGGTGGGATGAGATGAGAAAGCCCAACACACTAGATCAAGCGAAGATCAGGTGCGGGGCAGTGCCAAGGCAGATCCCCTGAGTTTCTGGTGGAGCCTATGAAGATGCGGGGTAGGCAGATCACCGCCAGCTCGGGTCCAGTCTTGCGAGATTGAGCTTGACTTGTTTCAATCGTTGGCTGCCACATTTTCACAGTGACACACGATTTGCAGGGAAAACGCATCGATGGAGTCATTGCGAAATGGGTCTGAAAATTCCAGGTTTTGATGCCGTTGATATCATCAACACTGGTTCCTGGGTGTCGCCGGCTGCCAAGTTATCCGTCCAGCTGACAGGACCTGTTTCTGATAACGAACAGGTCTGCTTTACGCGTCCAGTGTCAAGGCACAAGGGGCAGCCAGCAACACGCCAACGGTCCCTTGAACATCTTTATTCCAACATTGCAAAATCAGTACATCACAGCGACATGAATAAATGATATCGGCGTTTAAGCAGCCTTTATTGCATCATTTGTTATTTGTATTTCTTCTCCAGTAACTTGAATTTCATCCATTGCGCGCCAGATCCGCACGCACAGCGAATGAGATTATGAGCCATATCGTTGAGAGGTCCACGCCGGGGTTCTCTTACAGTATCTGATGAGGATAGTGAGCAACAAGAGCAGAATGATAAGGATTTGACCAGTATAGACTGAAGGGTTGGGCATCGCCTTCGGCCGAAATGGCAATCGCTGAACTCACACATGCAGTTGGCGCGGATATGGAACCCAGCTATACCCGTCAAAAGAAGCTCTCATACTGACTGTCTGATGCTTATTCCTTCCCGAGTTCATCATCACATGCGTCCGCCCTAGCTACGGGCTTCCTGATCTAGAAATTGGCTGGGGATTCATCACTGCCCTCATCGCTCTCACTTCGACAGGTTTATGCTCTGAGGATGTTACTTGGCCTTCAATTTGAGCCCGTTTCCATGTACACATCCTGCAGTCGTGCCCGTAAACGGGGCTCAAAAGGACCTGCTCCATCTGGCCAAACATCAGTTCCTCGTGACCACGCCTTCTCAGCATGCAAATCACCCTTGATGATTCTCATAAAGTAGGCTGTTGCATGCTCAGTCTGGGTTCAAGTCTCTGAAGGTCTCTCAATCCAGGCGTTGATTTGGTGGCGGACTGAATGGTTGGCTTTGTTGGTTTTTATAGTGAATTTGGTTTTGGCTTGCGTCGCCGGAGTCGGATTAGATTACTTTTATCATTGGAATTGGACGCAGGATTTTTATTACAGCTAATGGGTTTAAGATAGCCGAGAATCCGTAGATCACTTGTCTTCTCTGAACATGAGTCTGCTCCTCTTTAGTGTTCCGGCCGATGTCAGTTCGATACTATTACGCCTGGGTCTCAGTGACACATACATGCAATGATTTGAATCTCTGCCGGTGCCCTATGTGTATATATCACGTTTTAAGCAAGGAGAGATAAGCACCTGCCTACCAACACGACTTGATGCTATCACCAACATGACCTGTCAGCTTCTCCCCTATTATAAGTAGGCTCGATTGGTCTCGCTTCTCAACACGCCAAGAAGACTTGAACCCTCGGTGGAAGACATCCTCCAAAACAGGACATCCCTCCAAGTCACGGCAGGAACTTAAGACGAGCCGATCATCTGATGTGGCGGAACTGCGCCCTCTCTGGCAGCCTGAGACACCGTGACAACTTTGGCGGGTGACGATCCTCACAGACGCGGTAGCGCTACTTTCCGCCACTGGAATTGGCATCTCCGGTCATCACATAGGGGTATGGCCATCACCAATCCATCCGGCAGCTTAACCCGCCCTACCCCGGCCCCCTTTCCAGACCGCTGGGTCCGGGTGGAAGGAATTTCGCCCAGCACAGATTTGACGCAGGGGCGCATACACTGTGCACACAGCAGTGCCCAACAACGTGGCGCCTGTGACCCAGCCGTGATAGTGGAATAGCTGATTCACAGTATAAGAGCGTTGTGGTGAGGTTTTCGTATTTAAGAATGATCAACCTCTTGAACAGGGTCCGTTCCATATTGTAGTGTAAATTACCCACTTGGCGGATGGCGCTCCCGGATGATTCGGAATGCATTTTTCACCACACGATTGCTGTCCACCAAGCCAGAAAAGACCAACGGGATTGCTACCCGTGAAATTGAGGGCTTCGCCGAGGGCTTTGCTTGGGACAGACAAAGAAACTTTTTTGGGCGTCGTTGTAGTTAAATTTGGTAGCCGATGTTCAAGTTTGCTGTATGTTCCTTTCATCGGTCCCAAGAGTTGTGTGCAGGAACGGGAAGCTTACCTACTTTAGCAACTGCACGAAAATGAAGAGCAGATTGTCAAGTAAAGGCTCTTGGGTTGTGGGTCATATTGGGACGACTTGCCTTGAGAGGTCTAAAGTCCGAACCATGCCGGCATCTTCAACTATTTCCAGCTCATTGACCACCTACCTTTAACAAAGAGTACAAGAGAACGTAGGGTAAATCATCGGTTCCAGCCTTACACTTGGATGACTTTCTTTTTCCAAAGAATCCCCCAAGAACGGGGCAGTCAAACGTACCCGAAGATGCGGTATCCTATGAAAAGCTGCTACGGAAACAATCAGGACCCCGAAGCTCCACCGAGAGAGAAGCGCTGTGATGGAAGAGGATCTGGAGGAGATAGTATATTGCTGATCATTGCCTGATCTCGCTAGCTTGTGAGCAAAGAGCAGAGAAGCCGCCGCGAGCCAAGGGAATTTTTGTTTCTCAGTCACACTATTCGTATTCATAAAGAGCCCTAGAACGACAGGCGTGGCGGCATCGGTTAATGAAAAAATGGGTGCCAGCTGCATGTCCCCGTAGTTAGTTTGTTCGCTAAGCCACACGCATAATTCTCTTCAGAATACCGCCTGTGTGGTTCGATTGCCAGCAGGGGAATGGCGGTCAGTGCCCCAGAAATTGACTAATAAAAACGCTAACCAAACCGTGCCTGATGATTCCGGGGAAGAAGCAATTGGGGGAGCCGGAGCGTGACCCTGGATGCTCTGGGTCAACCATGGAAGCTAGCGTGATTGGCTCTGAAAGCTTACACAGCTTGACCAAAAGCACCTGCTGTGGCGCACCCTGCAGCAAATGGGTCCGAGATGAGACAAGCCATGGGAAAGCGCATCTCGCCAGAAACAGAAAACACACTTTTCCATCATGAAGTTGTCAAATCTTTCTGCTGGGTCCTTAAGTGCACCGTTTCTCTCCAATACATGATCGATTTTTTATTTTATTTTCACCTCTCAGTTGATTGCTGGCTAGCTGCAGGGAAGTACACGGTCCCCCCCAGCTTTTGTTTGAATCCACCGCCATGGCTCCATCACTCGTTCGACGGTCTCCCGACTTGGGCACACCAGCAGCAAAGGAAGACATCTCGGGCACCATTATCGCCTGTTCTGCGATTATGATGGCGCTTTCGACTTTAGTTGTAGGACTGCGGTTCTACGTCCGGGGGTGCATGATTCGGAATATTGCTAGTGAAGACTGGTGCATTTTAGCCGCTTGGGTACGTATTTCTGGGCAGCTCACCAGCGTGGAGCGTTCCGCTTCCATCGCTGAGAGAAAGGGTGGAGTCGCGACGAACGCCAACAGCATACTGACATTAACATCTCAGGCTTGCACGATGGTCGCCACAGGTGGGGCCTTTAAGGGTACGTTTCAGTCCGGATCAATCCTGGCGAGGGTCATGATAATCATCACTAACACGGAATTGCGATGCTGCAGAAGCTCAGTTGGCCTTGGGTCACCACATAGAGGATATCCCGCCGGAAAACATGATGGCGTTTTTCAAGGTACGGCTGTATTTTGCAACTCGCCATTGAGCCCTGGGAATGAGCGCATGCTGACCTGACAATCATGCTTGTAGACCACTTACTTCAAAGGGCTGTTCTATAACATGAGCATCTCTCTCACCAAGATTTCCATCCTTCTGTTATACCTGCGTGTCTTGAAGACATATGACTACCTGCGCAAGGCCATGTGGGCGACGCTTGGCTTCGTTATTCTCTACAGCGTGGTGACGTTGACCATGTACTTCACCATATGCGTTCCGCTCGAGAGGTTTTGGGATCGGTCTATTGAAGGATACTGCCACCCAGATCCGGTCTGGTGGACCTTGACTTACACTCACATTGTCACCGACTTTATCATCTTTCTCCTGCCTATCCCCGTCGTGGTGACTATGTCAATCCCGTTCGCTCAAAAGGCCGGTCTTTTGTTTGTCTTTTGCGTTGGCTTTTTGTGAGTAACCCATACCTTACTACCAAAGTGCAGGAGGATGCTAATGGTGGACAACCAGTGTTTGCCTTATTTCGGTTCTTCGTGCCATCTGGCTCAATGCGCTATACCTCCAGCGCGATGTGACGTGGGATATGACCCAGATCGCCAACTGGTCCAGTGTCGAGATCAACGTCGCTGTTGTTTGCGCGTGTTTGACGACGCTGAAGCCGCTATTTCAAAAGGTCTTTCGTCCGTGGCTCGATAAACTCTTTCCTCGACGAAACGAATTGCAGAACGTTCGTGAAAGCCGACCTCCCACCATTGGCTCTTCGCCGCTGAGAGCATTTCGGGCCCGAGTCTTGCATCCCCTGGGACGCGCGACATTTTTACAGGTCGATAGCCTTACAACGGTGAATGAATTGGAGACTATTGGCAGTGACACCCTCGCAAAGTCGAGCAGTGCCCATCACGAAGACATCAGCCAGGCCACTACGAGCAATTCCACCGGCACGGGAAAGGAGGCTTCAGCACCGAACGCGACACACATCAAAAAATGAGAGACACAAAAAAATTTCTTGAATCTTTAAAACTATAGCACATGTAATATAGTCACAAGTGGCCACCTTTTTTTCCCTCTTCAGTTCCAAGCATCAATAATAATATCAGCAGCCTATATTTTTATTGTTTTTCGTTAGCATGTGTCACTGTCCTCTTGGAAATGTATGTCTGTCACTCACCTTCTCCGCGACCGCGTACGCGGTGGCACTAAGATGTGCCGATGGAAGAAACGGCATGACGCTCATGTCGACCACCCTCAAACCCTTGGCACCATGGACTTTGAGATCCGGCCCAACAACACCGCCCTTGGGCTTGGGCATCATGGCGGCCGTGCAGCATGGGTGCATGAAGGAGAGGAAACTCTGTTTCTTGACGTAGTCAAGCAGGGCTTCGTCATCTGCCGCCACGGCAGCGCCAGGTCCGATTTCCGTCGCGCCGTGTTGCTGCATGGTCGGCGTGTTCAAAAGCCCGCGAAGGAAGCGCACCTGGGCCAGGTGGATGTCAAAGTCAACAGGGTTGGATCCTGAACGATAGTCGAGAATGGGCTGCGCCAAGTTGTCGGTGAGATTAAGACGAACAGTTCCACGGCTGAGGGGGTGGAGCAGGAATGACCATGCCGTTCCCGCGGGCTCGGACGTGGCCCAGGGCGTTTCCAAACTGGGTGCCTCGGGGTTCTCGAGCAGCTCGGCCAGGACGAGAAGTTGCTGCTTGTAACCGGCGATCATGGCGGCATCCGATCTGATGTCTGGAGGGAGGTAGGACGTCAGAGTCGTGTTGCATGTAGCTATGCTGCGAATCCTCTTTGTGATGTTCTTGTACTGAGAAGTAACATGGGGAAGGGAAACGTAAATGGCGCTGTTGCCGCCGGCCATGGTATACGGACCACCTGCTGTCGGCTCGTTGAAAGCAGCCGTTGCGTCGGCCTTGAACGTGGCATTATTTGCCATTTCCGAAGGTAGGGGGAAGTACTCATAGGGCTGGCTGTAATTCCAGGTGACCGGAGGCCCGGAGTGATCCTGAAGGTTTGAACCGACGCCAGGAAGATCAAGGACGACAGGAATCCCGGCGCCGCCGAGAAACGAGGACGGCCCAATGCCACTCCTCTGCAGCACGGTTGGCGTGTGCAGTGCACCTGCCGACAGGATAACCTCTCCGGTCACCGTCACGTTGAACAATTGGTTGTCGACCAACGAACGAACCTCGACCAACGGCGGGCCCTGGTTCGGACCGTTTGGATACACAACCCGGACGACCTGGTGCTTGACAAGAAGATCATAGTTTGCCCTTGGCTGCACGTCGGCGTAATGCCCGAGTCCAGCGTGCGACCGTCGTCCCGTCACTGGATGCTGCGAGGAAGGAACCCAGCAGATTCCCTCCTTGTCGCCGCTGGCGCATTCCTCGACGGGCTGAATACCCATCTCTCTCCACGTGTTCCAGAGCACGCCCTGGTCAGCCCACTGGAAGGATGAGTAGGTCGAGAAGATGGGACCGGAGCCTCCGTAAGCCGACACATCCCACGTATAGTTGTAACGCTGGGCGAGTGCTGATGACGGTTCGGTAAAGGTAACGCTCTTCTTGAAGTAGGGATATATGCCATCCCAGTTCCAGTCAGATCCCGAAACCTCAGCCCACGCGTCGTAATCGAGGTGAGAGCCGCGATCGAAGAACATGCCGTTTACGGCGCTGCTGCCGCCAAGGACCTGGCCGGCCTGCACGAAAGCTGTGCTGTTACCCATTTCTGGGTTGGGAAGCGATACAAAGCTCCAGGTCGGAGGGGCGTCGGGGGACGGGGTGATCCAGTTCGTAGGCGGGTCAAAGACGCCTGGTGCGTACTGGACATCGCCATACTCGATTACGAGCGTATTTTCTATCAAAAAGGTCAACATCACATCAAAGCCGGTTTTTTTGGGAACCCAACTTACTCCCAGTCAATGCTTCAGTCAGCCGATCGGCCACTGTAAGGCCACTTGTGCCTCCGCCGACAACTACAAAGTCATAGCTTGTCCGAAGCTGTGTGACTTGCCGTTTCAGATTCGCGTTTGGGACGGCAGCAGCGCTCGTCAGGGCGGCGAGCGACACAAAAGTAGTTCCCAGCAAACCCATTTTCGTTGATGGCTTCTCGGTTGCGAGGGAACAAAAACTGCGCAGCAATCGAGCCTGCTTTTTAAGCCGACAGGATGAAGACTGAGACCCAGTTGCTGGTCAGGGGAAGCCCGAATTCTGTCTAGATGCCCGAATTCTGTCTAGATTAGCGGGGTAGGAGGAAGAGGGATGGTGGTTAGGAGAGCATGGTATAGCGTGGCGATGGATTGTAAAAATTCAAAAGAGGCTTAGTATCGATGCAGAAACCCATGTTGGTCGAGTGCTTGGTAACGAATAGCATGGGCTCCCAGCTCCAAAAGTCGCAACGTGGCCGGCCTGGTGTAACGATGATTCTCAGTGTGCCATGGGGTTGGAAATCGCAGTCATGCCGCCAGCCAATAGCGGGCTCAGGCCTTGGTTCCTGTGCCAGGAATCGGCAGACCGCCACTTGCACTATTGGCTTTTGGCTTGTTGGTATACCGCCATAGTTTGTGATCACGGCACATTTGCAGACCACCGCTAGTGGAAAATACCGTATAAACTCAACTCTAAGATAGAAGAGGAGTTTTCGCTCCACTTCTTTAGGCCTAGATTCACGCAACATCCACAAATCCGCATCCATCACAGCTATATTTAGCACCAATGAGCCCGCAGGCCCTTCAGGAGTGATTGGTTCCTCCAACACAAGCACATTTCTCGGTCGAGACCGAAGAGAATAGCCGGAGTAGCTTGGGAAATAGGCATGATTCTAGAGTTGAGAGACATGCAGTAAGATGAACAGAGTTGATTCGTCTATGGCTCAGTCATGAGGTTCAAGTTGTCGATTTATTCCTCCTCATGAAACCCATCCGAACCACTCCGATGCCGCCTCCGCCATAACATTACCCCAACCTTTGAAGCCAAACTGCTCAAACTCTGCAACGATGGGGGTATCTGTCACCAAAGAGAGATCGATCTCGGGTTGGACAAGTTCATCTGGCGGTATTGTGGCCGATGACCACGCCGAGAGCTTCTCGGCCGAGATTTCCTTCATCACTTCAAGACGGGAGATCTCTCCTCTAATGGCGCGCTTGAACAGTGGCTGAAGGACTTCCACGCAATATCGACAGAGATGGATAATCTCTGGGACGTCCAAGTCCTGCCTGTCTGTCCGCGCCAGGATGGCACTGCCTCGAAACACCTTGGCCGCCTTGCCCCAACTCTCCTTCTCCAGCTCGAGGTTAGTTCCAAGAACGGTTGCGAATGCATTCATGTCCCCAAGCCCACCATCACCCGACGCAGAGTCCACAGGATTGTCACGGCTATCCAGCTTCTGTCCAACCTTGCTGAGATAAAGCGAAAACCCCAGCATCTCTGCAAGTCGAGACACCGTACTATTAACTGCAATCGAGTTTTGCCGCATCCACACTGCGGAAAACACCTCGTGGCCATATTCGCTCTGCTCCGACCTGCAGACCACACGCACAACCTTGACCGATCCGCTGGTGGGGGAGTCTCGCAGGGTGTGGTCCGAAACCGTGCAAAAGAAATCTAACACATGTCGAAAGTCAGCAAGCGTCATATCCCTAGTCTGCAACCGCGGAGCGTACGGGCGGCCGGCCATGGCGACGAGGTCGCCGTTCAGCCAACCTGGTTCGCTTAAAGTGTCGTAACAAAGACCAACGGTATGCTGGGGTGACCGCGTAGCCTTAAGGTCGAAGTCACGGTAGTAGATGCTTATGGTGTAGTTTAGGGAGATTCCTCGTCGAGAATTCTCTTGGATGCACATTGTGTAGAGGAGACCGTTTTTTGGGCCGAGGAAATCGTCAAAGAGGGGATAGTATTCGGGGTCTGAGGATTGGTATTCGACGATCGGTGCCCAGATGAGCTTGGGTTTGTCACTGTCTCGTGGGAACCATATGCCAACTCGGTGGTCGCCAGACGGTCGGGATTGGAGGCAGCTGCGATACGACGAGCAGAGTAGTTTGTGGGAAGGCCAGTCGACTGACTGGCAGGTTTTGGAGCAGTAAGAGATCGAGAGGCAGCGGTCGCAGCGCTTGGAGCTGCCTGCCTGGCACATGATGCACATGCTAGCCTCCTGAGTCGTGCCGGCAGCTGGTCGAACGGAGCGGGGGTCGAGTCTGGGAGCGCCGCCGTCAGCAATTAAACAAGATCTCAGAATGCCTGCAACTCATAGTCTTACAAAATCTGCCTCCGCTGCCGGGTTTTCTCACTCTCGCTCTCCAGCAACTTCCGGTTAGCGATCTGACGTCTCAGTTCCACCATGTCCGCCGAGTTAACATCTGAAATGACTGTCGACTGTGATGTCAACACCGGGGTTATTGGGCTCGGAGACGTGACGTGGTCCGTGATCCTCTCCTTCAAAATATCGCACAGCTCCCGAAGCCGCCTTCGCAAGCCATCTGAATGCTTGGGGCCAATGCCCCAGAGAGGATGGCACACACCATGGTGCCCTCGGACTCTAGGCCGGGAATGCGACAATGAAAGGAAGTGAAAGCAAAGAAAGCAAGCCTTCTTACTGCATCCAAAGTAATCCAGCGATGGCGCCAGGGGCGGTTCATTTTCGTATCTGAGCAGCAGCTGAATCTCACAGTGGACGGGGAATTCCCGGGAACAGCCTTTCTTGAACATTGCCGCCTTGCTCGAAAGGGATAAAGGTACGCCTTGACCATTTGCAAGACCGAGACGCGTCCATGCCTTTGCAAGACTGGGGACTTGACCGGGGACTTGACTGCGACCGAGCCGTGTCGGGCCTGGCGTATCAACTTTGATAAACGCCACCTTCTGGAAACTCGGGAGAAGACTGGCGATGTGGACAAACATTCTCAGATTAGCTGAAGCTCTTGATATCAAACGCAAGGACCTCAAAACTTGACCTGTTTGCACAGACGGGATGACGCGCTCGAGCTCTATTAGTGTTTCCGCTGGGGACTGAACCGCCATGGCAGCAAGACGAACAATGCGGAGTCTGGCTGGTGATGACTTGTCGTTTGCCAAGATGAATCGATGAACCTTGCAGATGAGAATCTCGACTACATCCCTAACGGGAAGCGCCGCGTCCTGATAAATTCCGAGGTCCCAAAGTCTCTCAGCAGGAGGTTCTGCGGGAAGCTCTGGAAGAGGGCCAAGAGACTTGGCCAGCCCTTGCACCCAAACATCCAATCTTTTGGCGTTGAACTCGACTGTGGTCTCGAGAAACGCAAGGAACTGCACATCTCCTCGCAGGAATGAAGTCAGCGCCTTGAGATAGTCATCATCGCTGCTGTCAAACGGCCCGTTTCGCGCAATGTCAACTTCAACACAATCCTCTCTTTCGCGGAGAGCAGCGGCCGTCACATGGCTCCCGCCCTTGGTGTGTGAGAGAAGCTCAGCGACGCCGTTGAGGAACTTTTCGCGGAGCGACGGGTCATAGGCATTTAGAGGGATCGTGGGAGCGATTGTGTTTCCCGCAAAGGAATCATCAAAGTCGTCGTCGTCGTCATCGTCATCTTCACCTCGTGGTTCGGGGCCGGATGGGATGCTCTTGTGTTGATAAAGGTAGGATAAAATGTGCGACGCCCAAACTAGGCGAGCGTATTCGTCAGACACAGGCGGGGGATTTGTTTCCATCTTGGTTATAATACGAAGTGGTGAAAAGTATCTTGGGAATAACCAGAAACAAAATAAGGAAAAGAGGAGCGTTAGGATAAAATACATGTACTCCAAACAGATCGCCAGAATGGTACGTGTAGGCCTCGGTGCGTTTCGTTGTCACGACGGCAGCAAAGACAGCATCCGATTGGCTAATACGACACCACGTTTGTTTGTTATGCTTTCGCTTCACTTTGAGTTCCCTCCCATTTGTTATGAGGTTTCCAAATGGCTTGTGGCGACACAAATCCCGCTGATCAGCTCTTGTGTGTCTCTCCGAGTGATCAGGTATCGCTCCTTTGAGCGTATCTTTGGAGCCACGCAAGGGTAGTTGATATTATTGCATAGGCCGTTCGGCCAGCCTACACTTCGACGGTAGAACCACTGAACCGGTACCGGTACGGGCCGGGGTCCCCCAAGGATCCCCGCTCTCACCAGTACTATTCCTACTATATATTGCAAGCCTATACGAAGCCTTAAAG
>MU867064.1:946748-1070943 GCA_033725935.1 Cladorrhinum sp. PSN259 | reverse complement strand
TTGTTGGAAGACCAACAGGTCTGTGGAAGACCTGTGAGCAAGGTCTTGATACCGGGTCCGTACCTTGCACCTGTGGGCAAGTGGGTGGTTCGGCATCAGCCACTTGCCCGGCACCTGTGGCTTGCCAGACACCTGGAGCTTTCCTGGCACCTTATACTTTCCACACGTTAACAATTAGTTATCTTGTAAAGGATTAAGAAATAGGGACGAATATATACTGGTTATCTTAATAAGGTTAGGTGCAGTTAGTAATATTTGTGCTTAGTTTCTTAACTTTAGTTAGAAACGTTTGATATAGGGGATATTAAGGAACGTATTGGGCGTTATGTATGGCGCTAGATTAGAACGAGTATATGCTGGTTATCCCGATAGGGTCGGGTGCAGTTAGTGATGCTTATTCTTTCCTATCGTCTGCCAAAGCCCGAAGCGATAGTGCCGAGGATATGTACCGGTTATCTTATAGGGTCGGGTGTAGACGGCGATGCCTCTGGTATTCTCTTGCATTAAGAGTTACTTGTACCTCGGAGTTCACTGAGATTAGGTTGGCGGAGGAAGAAGACTGAAAAGCTCTATGCCCAGGCTAGGTCAGGTCGTCTGATCGGGAATGTACAGTCAGCCACAAAGTGATTGGCCGCCTAAAAATGTATTATAAAACCGCATTTTTCATCCTTATTGTCTCATTATCAAGCCGGCCCTTGGGAGAGATCTATATTAAGCTGTGTGATGTTCTTGAGTAAAATATAAACTTCACCGTATCACAGAAACAGGCCTTCGTGAAGACCTGTGTGTCACCCGCGTTGTCGCAATGGATGATGCAAGGTGGGAGAGATTCTCCCACTAGCTAGCTTAGCGTTTGTATGAAAGGTAGACAGCTGGCTGCCAGCTGGTGGCAGTTGGTGGCAGATGCAACTGCAATGGGTGACTTTATGCTTGCTCCATCATACTTCTTGAAGCATGAACAAACACAGCTAATTTTGCAGCAAACAGAATGAAATTAATTGTATTCTAATGCGCAGTCATTTCTCGCACTAATTCTGAGCAGCAAAAAATAGAGGTTGTTCCAACTTGTGTTTGGTGTCCTTATCTTTTTGTCATGATCCTGGTCGGCGCTGCATAATCGCTTGATTGCGGCCGAACCCAGGAGGGGAAAGTGCACGGTCCAAGGCAACCAACTTCCCATCAACCAACTTCTCATCAACCAACTTCCCATCAACCAACAATGCCATTCATTTCTTTGTCGATTTTATTATCAAGATGGCCAAGAATATCCTCCCGCTCCTCGGTATCAAAACGACATGGTGTGGGGGCCACAAGTTCTGACATTATTCTTTTGAACTGGATAAGATGCTGGAACAGCTCATTCACAGCCTGTACTGCAACAACCCAAACTCCCAACGATGACGCAACTCAAACATTTACTCCAGGGCCAGTGACCTGCTGACAGTACACTTGACATCGGACTCACAGGCCATGGACCATTAAATTGCCAAACCCTACTCATCAGGCACGTAGGCCCGCGGTAAATACTGGTGAAAGGGCTGGGGCTCTATGGTAGGATCAGTATTGAGATCGCTGGGTCCTAGCGTTCCTCAAGCTGCCTCCGCCTGTTCGACTTCGGCTGACAATTGTATCGTCATGCTTTCATTTCCCACCGACACCGGTATCATTTCTGAGTGGACTGTAACTTGACCGCGACAGCACGCACGTCTGGATAAAATCAGTAACATCCTTCCACTTCCCCTTAATCCTTTTATCATTATTATTATCTATCTAACCGGTAGGCTTATAGATCCGCGGAATCCGACGACGACATACTTCCCTCTTACAAGAACGACAATGGAGCGTACAAAATGGTGCTCCCAAATCGGAAGACTACGGTCGGACGTTAAAAGAATTGCCGCCGCCATTATACGAACAGGATCCCTCCTGCGCGGGAGATGGATGCACAGTACAACGGAATTATTGGTAGAAAAAGTGTAGGAACAACTTCCGGAGATAGTACAAGAACAAATCGCGGAGACAGTGCAGGATCAACTCGCGGAGGAAGTGCGGGAACAACTCTTGGAAGAAGTGCGGGAACAACTCTTGGAGGATCTTGGTGAAAAATTGGAGGAACGGGTGGAAAAGAAAATACAGAAAGTGCTCATGTCAGCAAGGATAGTAATAAACTATCAGTATATATTTCCCCTAGACCGTCTCGTCTAACCACCAAACCTTTTGAGATTCAGGGTCATCTAGACCAATCCTCATCCACCACCATCAAAGTTTATCGTGAAACTCGGCGTTGGCTGTACCTCCAACAAGGTCCTACAATCATTATACTTTCACAATTACCCAAACTAAAGCCACAGGTCAGTCAGCTGAACCAATGCCAAGTGGTATATGTACATATACATACATACATACGTACATCCATCCATACAAACATATATATTCTGGTTTGTGCAAAATGTCCATACAGTAATTCCACCAACCCCGAACCATAAACCACACGCATCCTCATAAAGAAAAACGAACTAGGAAGAAAAGAACCCGGAACTCGGTACCAAACTCTTTCCCGTTGCAACGTGTAACATAAATAGCTACTACTTGCCCTAATGCGAACCTAGAAATGGAAGTCAGAAAACGGTGATGTTGAACGGACATGGCCAATTACCCAGACAAAACACTATGCGCTCCCGTTGTCATCATGCATTGATACTCTCTCTATCTCTTTCTTTGTTACATGCTATCATGCTGCACACCATGTTACCGTTTTACGCCCCCACGTATCTAGATATCATTGCAACTCCATGATACCCCGGAACCTGGAGCCCTTCTAATCTACAATTGAAGTATATATAAACAGAATACTACAGCGTGACCTGCGCCACAGCTGGCCATTCCGCTGTGATTCCGAGAAAGCTATCCAGTCAAGTCTTGAAAGGACCCTCCTCGTGACGGGGTAATTGCGTCAGCTTATGTTGCAAGTTTTTGATGAGCCAGATATGAGAGGTACCTGCTTTATGTACTTGTCGCCGCCACTATATACAAATGATTTCGGCACGGCAGAGTAAAAAAAAATCGGTGTGAAGAAATGACAATGCTGCCCGGTATGCCTACCCCGGCGTGCCCGGTCAATTGAAAAAGAAAAAAAATTGGAAAATTAAAAAGAAAAGGAAATAAACCCATCCCTCCATTTTTCTCCTCCCAGACTTTAAGCGGGGGCAGCAGAGGAAGTCCTACACACAATGGATGCGACCGAGTCTTTAATCTTCATCAGAAATGAAAGATGTCGCTGTATGGACTGTAACGTGATAATAAACCATGGTATAAACTAGAAGACCCATGTAAAGGACTCCTTGACTTCAAAGGAGACAGAATATCTAGTTTAGAGTCAGTAACCGTACGCTTTCTGTGTGGGATGGTTTGTGTCAACATACTTGATATCTTCAGCCGAAGCAGCAACCAGCACCTTAAAGGTTCCCTCCTCAGCAATCCATTTCCGAATCGACGTGTCGTAGTACCCAACAGCATGCTTGTCGAGCCGTATCTTCAAGTGCTTGGTCTCGCCAACTTCAAGGAAAACCTTTTCAAAGGCAGCGAGTTCCTTCTCTGGCCGAGGAAGTCTTGACTTCTCATCGTGCACATAAATCTGCACCGTCTCGAGACCATCAACGTCTCCAACGTTGGTGACGGCTACAATCAACTCGAGGGAACCGTCTGGTGTAAGAATTTTTGAGCTCAAAGACGGCCGACCATACTCAAACTTGGTGTAGGAGAGACCGTGACCGAAGGGGAATAGAGGAGGAACCTTGACGCGGTCATAATGCCGATAACCAATGTAGAGACCTTCGCCATAGACGACTTCGAGATTCTCGCCAGGCCAGTTATGAAAGGCAGGCGTATCTTCAAGCCGCCGTGGGATTGTACACTATCACTTTGCGTTAGTCGATTCGTAATTAGGTTGCCCATAATATTCAGCTTACCGGAAGCTTGCCGCTCGGGTTCTTAAGACCAAACAGAGCATCTGCAAGAGCATTTCCAGCCTCCTGCCCCTGATACCAAGCCTGTATAATGGCCGGTACCCGATCTGCCCATGGCATGGTAACAGGAGAACCAGACTGGTTCACGACAACGGTCCTTGGATTGGCCTTCAGAACAGCCTCGATGAGACGGTCTTGGCTTCCATCCGAAGGAAGATCCATCGTCTTCCGGTCGTAGCCTTCCGATTCCCACTCGGCGTCCAGACCGACAATCACGACCGCCACATCCGCGGCCTTGGCAGCGTCGACGGCTTCCTGCAAATAGTCGATTTGATCCTCTTCTTTGAAGCCAATTCTGCATCCACCATACTTGTGCGTCATATTGAACTGCTTCTGCTTTGCCAGAGGGCGCAGTTCGTTTGTCATTTCGACGCGGAGTTCGACGGGCCTGTTGGCCTCCATAGCGACTTCGACTAAATAGTCGACGGAGCCATCGAACATTGCCTCACCCTCTTCTGTCCAGTCCCAAAGGTCAAGAGCAAGATTGCCGTTGACATAGAGCTTGCCTGGACCAACAGACATATAAGAAATGGTATGCTTTCCTGTGGTCGTCGGCGTCAACTGCGTTGTCGCAATTGCCGACCATTCAGGGCCCACCTGAGCAAGAGGTGCCGAATCCCAGAGGAAGAGATCGGTGTTGGTCCGGTGCTGTGTGACAACCGGTCTGCCTTGAAACTTGTCGCCCTTGAACCACTCAATAGTCACTCCTCTCTGACCAGTCCTGGTGGTACAGTAGGGAGATGCTACCGGAAGCCACTTATGAATATGGCAACCCTGAGCGTATGTGACTGGTTGTTGTGCCACTTTCCGAATGCTTTCGAGCGGCAGAGTGTTGTAATAAGGGTTGAGACTGGCACTTCCACCGCCGCCAGCAATTGCTCGGTTGGCATTCGGCCCAATGACGGCAACTTTGGCAGTTTTAGGGTTGATCGGCAACACGGAACCCTCGTTCTTGAGAAGTGTGAGGCCCTGAACACCAGCTTCACGGATGAGGTTTCTAGTCTCTTGCCGGTCATCTTCTCTCTCCTCTGCCTCGGCCGTCAAATCGCTGCCTTTAGTCCGCTCTACTAGAGTAAGCACATTCTCGGCGGCTCGGTCAATGTCATCCTGAGTGATCTTCCCATCTTTGAGAGCCTCAAGAACCTTTTCAAATCGCCATTTGGTGGAAAACGGGAACTCGATATCACAGCCGGCCTTGAGTGACTCGGCTGTGGAGTTTGTACCACCCCAATCTGAGATGACGGTTCTACAGAAGTCGTCAGTTGATCCTGTTCGCTTATATCTTGGCTCAATTCAAAGGTTCGCCACTCACCCATCATAACCCCAATCACCACGGAGAACCTCTTTTAGAAGTTTCGAGTTCATATCCGCATGCACCCCGTTGACGAGATTGTACGAAGACATGATGGCCCAAGGTTTGGCTTCACGGACCGCGATTTCGAACGGTCGAAGATAAAGTTCGCGAAGCGGCCGTTCGGCAATTTTTGAGTCGACGGTCAGTCTGTGGGTTTCTTGCTCATTGCCAACAAAATCTATACCAAGTAAGCGTTACTGGACCGAAGGAGAGCAAAAAGCACGAGCACTCACGTTTGATAGTGGCAGCTACCCCAAACTCCTGTAAACCCTTGATATACTGAGCAGCAAGCTTGCCTGTCAGGAGAGGGTCTTCGGAGAAAGACTCGAAATTCCTCCCACCAAGTGGGTGCCTGTGCATGCAGACGGTCGGCGCGAGCAGAACGTTGGCAGACCTGGCTTTGGCCTCTTGAGCTAGATGCTGACCGACCTCGTGTAGGATGTCCTTGTTCCATGTTGCTGCTAGCGAGATGCCGCAAGGGAAGAGAGCAGCCTGCAGGCACCGGGGTTAGTACAACGGTAATACAAAGCCTTGAAGGTTTTCTTCTAATTTCTGCCTACTTTTGTACCGCCAACGAATATCCCGCCCCGCGCACCATTTGGTCCATCACTCGTCTTGATTGCCGGAATGTTTTTTGACGGGATCGACTTAGTTCTCCAGAAGTCCGCAGCTGTCAACAGGGAAACCTGTGAGATGTTAGCCTTCCCATCGCCTGGCGGTAGAACTCTGTAAAAATGACAAACCTTCTCCTCCAAGGTTAAGGTAGACAGCTTCTTCCTTGCTAGCAATCTTTTGTCCTTTGAAGGTTCTGCTTGTTGAAAAGGACTGTTGGGCGGGAAGAACTCGGTGTCCGGCGTGGTGTTGGTGTCAATGCTCTCAACAGGCGAGGCATTGGGGTCAATGTCCCGGTCTCTATCGAGGCGACGCACATCGGTCTCATTGCTCTCAGTGCTCTCCGCTGGCGAGGCATTGGGGTCAATATCAGGGTCGGTGGCGATACGAGGCACAAGAGCTGCCATCTTGGCTTTCTTTTGTTGCCGTCTACGACGACGGGTGTTATATAGTATTGAAGCAATATACAATGAGAGTCTGGATCCAATTTTGGATGCCTCAAGACGGGTCGAATCTCCGGACATGAAAAGAGAGGATGGTCTTCTGGAGGTGAGTTGGAGTCACAGCACGGCTGTGTTCGTCTGGTTCATTTCTTGACAGAGAAGACAAACAACGAAAGGGGAAGCAAGAGCTCGTATATAAGTCAACTCGGTCCTGTTCCCGAATTTCACCCGTGAGGAATCAGGAAACGGTCCAGAGGAGGACCTCTGTGAGACGTTATAAGACATGGGCCGCCTCGAGCTATGGATGTAACGAGGTGGAAACGGAGGAGGTGCCTAATGTGCATTGGAGACGATGGGGGTCCACGCGGGAGAGGAACAAACGGACGAGGAATCTTCCTGGAGGCGGGATATATAAAAGATACCAACCTGTGAGGTTCCTCGACAGGTTTATGGAGGCTGTAGAGATCTAGGGTCAGTCAGGTAGGCTGGACAAGGAATATCCGAACGGCACCGCAGCGTGGGGAGTGTGGGTCAGAATTAAGTGAGCGAAGTATCGGTACCTCTGCTTCAGTACACAGATGGTCGCGTCACTTGATAGCTTCCATCCGTGATCCATTTGATTACTGCTCTCGGTCTAAATAGCCATTCGGTAGGAACGGACCGTATGAGCGGTAGCATCCAGCGCACTCAACTACAGCAACCCACGCCTTGATTGCATAAGGCGCATGGTTATACCAAACGAAAGGGAATTAGACCGAGTGGGGTGAAGATAAATGTGGGCTTCTTGGAAGGCCAAGTTTGGGGCATCTTCAAGTCCCTGTGCCAAGGAGCCGACTACGGCTCCTTGGGTGGTGTCATGAATCGTCGTCTTCCTGTTGCCTCTTTCTGGGCCTCCAATATTCGATTCCATGGTATTAAGGGCAGGTCTGGGAGGTCAGGACACTTGCCATTGGTCATGGTAAATCTCATCCGGGTCCAACAACGGGAGAAATCTAGAAGGAGACTAAAAGCCTCTCTGAAAAAGTCTCAACCAGAGGACTGATCGTCAGATTGAAGGCACTACCTCTCGTTGCAAGCTCATGGTTGCCGGTCGACGGGTTTCTAGGCTCTGTCGATCACCCAGTGCCCCGTAGTTTACTGTAACGTGGCGATGACGGGCTGTTGCGACGGCGTCTCCGTCTCTGTAGAAAGATAAAAATTGAGACGAATAACCGCTTTATCCCTGTCAATGCGGCGGTAGGGTTGGTTTAGTGCCAGTAAAAGCCTGTTCGATCGACGTTTGAATCCTTCATATCAACGCTCCGTTATGGAAGAGTGAGTGAAAGGAAACGCCACACAAGCTTGGATACCAAACACCCTTTGCCAAATGCATTTCTCTGAGTATACTGAGCTGAGATGGCTTGCTGTGATCAGGCATCCCGGGTCCCAACTGAAACCTTGCAAGTGCCCCTCTTGCTCTTGGATAGTCTCCTGGAGAGTTGATTATGGCAACTGGGTTTGTCACGGACACCAAAGTCAGTACTGCAGCGTTGACCGACACGGCAACCTGGTGAGCCCGGCAGTAACGGCAAATGGCGAGGTGATTCTGCTATGGTGTTGAGGCTGAGAAGCAACCATGTGTAGCAAGTGACCAAGCGGGGGTTCGGCGTAAAACTTGAAAATCAGGAGCCGGGGTTTTGCAGAAACAGTGTTTGTTTGTGGGGAACATCCTTATCGTTGGCAGTCAAGATGCGGAACAGATGCGGTGACGGTTTCCGCTTGAGGCGGTTCTCCGGGCCGGCTTCCTCAAAAGACGGGCCATGTGCTGCAGATTGGCTGCTCGCGGAGTGCAAGGTTCCTCCTGGGTGTTATTAACATGCGGGGAGCAAAGCGTTGCCCACATCTTCTCAAAATGTATAAATGGAGATATGATGAGATGGGGGCTAGTGATGAAATCCCAGCAAAAGTACGAAGCCAATATCCGTCTGATCTGTACTGTGGTGCCACGCGTGCCCAGATATTAATGAGGGTTCCGTCTGTACTTACCTGCGCGGGATGGAGATGAACTCCCGATGAAAGAAAGAAGAGGTTCCACGTTGCCAAAGGGCTGGGTTCCCAGCTGCGAGGCGGTTCTTCATTCCAGGAACCAGATGCTATCCAGTGGTGGGCGCAACCCACTCTCGATGCTTCTCTCGGACCGGGACGAGTGTACTACTGGGCAGTGAAAAGTGAGAGGGTGGCATTGAGATCCCATCCCAGGCTTCGATTCTCGGAAGATTTTAGGTTGTAGGTGTAAGCTGCAAATGCAAGCTCCGGCATCGTAAGGAGCTAACGGCATCAAACCCGGTGGCCGGAGATTTGAGGTGTGATCCTTGGCATCGAAGACAATAGGGTGGTGTTTTCTCCGAGAAGACGCATAGCAGCAGCCACCTGCCAAAGGAAACATGCAGAAACCGCGCAGCAAATCGGAGAAAACATCTGCAAGAGGCTTCATCTCAACGGTCAAGTGAAACATTTCAAGAGCCAGTGGAGGTCTCATTCGACCAGGAAAAAGCAGGGGCCGCTTCCTGGCTCCGACACACACACTTTCCAATTTCGGAAGTGGCTGTTTCCTTCCCGATTTTAACTTTTTTTTTCTTTTTTTTCTGAATGCCCGCCGCTCACATGCTCAATCGTAGGGTAGTACCTAGGTACCGATGAGTGTCTGGTTTCGGCTCAATGAAAACTTGAACATTGCTGTCCTGCCTCAACTCCCGGTACCTACTGTACTTGCCCTACCTTCGAGGTGATACCCAAAGTCTGCGTCTTGAAACAAACACTTCTGGATAACTCCACATCTTGCCATGTTTCCGATCGGGCCGGTCTGGGGTCCCGGCTTTGGAAGCCTGCTCCCCAGAGTCCAAGACGCATCGTTGCATCGACCATGGCGGTTGTTTCTCTGGTAGGAGCTGCGGCCATCGGTGGATCTCTTCCCTCTAGTTTGGCGCATAGCCGCCGTTTTATTTTTTTGGATTCATCTCATGCTTCCTGATCCGGCCTCACACTTCGGCTCTGGGCGCCCTAGACCTATACCGTACTGTAAATGCGCGTGTATTGCTGGGTCTCGGCAGCTCTGCCTGCATGTTTGCTTGCTCGATTCCTTGTCGACCACTAGCGCCCGTTGCATTCCGGCGTCTCTGTGCATACGATCGTTCCGAATAGCTCCCCTTCTACTCCCCAAACGTGGAAGGCCTGTCCAAAGCAATGTGACCCCCAAGAGCCTCATCTGGCCAAGCTTTCATGGAGACCGGCGAGTTCCCTAATGGAGAGCAATGGAGGGAAGCTCCCGCTTGAGAGCAGAAGGAAAAAAACAGGCGAAACTTCGGATATGGATATGGAACGATTGTGTCGATCTCTATCTTGTCCAGACACCCTCTTACGGGACAGAATCCCGTCTCACCGAGGAGTGGGGAGTTCTCACAGCATGGCATGGCATCGCTCTCACGACCACCCCTGGTCCATTGTCTCGAGACTGAAAGAGTCTCCCGTCTGGTACCGAGAAGATCTCTTCTAAACATTCATCGGACTGTTTATCCGCGAGGTTGGCCTAAAAATCGTGGATAAGCGAGGGTGTGTGTGTTTACGTATTGATATACTCAACCTCCACAATGTCACCAAGGTAAGTGATATCCATGTAAAATTGAGCTCCACAAAATGTTTGGTGGTTTATAAAGATATGTGCATGTCAGCTCAAGAATAGCTGGTTCATTTGGAAACCTCCTCGGGGTAGAAGTCCCCTCATTGCTAGCCTACTTTGATGTGAACTTCTCATTATGTACACCACCTCCTTTAGACCTGCTGGGTGATGTATTCTAGGCTTTCTCGCCTGGCATTCATCAATGTTTAATTTTTAAATATTTTCAATATTGCCTTCCTGTCCGTTTACACCACCTGCGCAGGGTTCGGTAACTTCAGCCGAGCCAGACAGTATCCTAACGGTTATGCGTTTGCCCATCAAGTGGGTATCGCGACATGTTCTGGTCTCTTTGCTTGTTGTATTACACGTCAAAATGATGTTTTTTCTCTTGACGACGCTCAAGATTTAGGCTCTATAAAGTTGCCACCGAAGAGCCTGCAGACACATCTACTCAGGCAGATGCAATATCAATCTCAATATGTGAAAACAAGGCTGCCGCGTCTCGAGCCCGGTTAAGGCGCATGCTAACAGAAGCGAGATCGACACTGCTACAGCAAGTGCGTGTGCCGCTAACGACGATTGACTATGAAATTCCGATCTAATCCATCTAATGGCTTGCCTTCGGCAACTCCAATATCCCAAACAATATGGCAATACCTCCCTCGTGGAGCTAGATGATTTGATTAACTGCATAATTACACCGTAAGCCCTCCGTCCCGTAGTCGGCAGATGTATTTGCTATACCTCGACAATGATAAATCCGATATCGATTGCGGCGGTCGTATTTCAGAATTGTGCTTGGCTATTCCGATGGCCACAAGCATGAGTCTTCCCCCCCTTTGATTCTAATGGTGACGATGGGTAGGAATCTTGGGACAGACATTCATTCACACTCTCACTCTTACGCTGTGTTTGATCTCTGTTTGTAAACTACCGAGTTTCTTATTTCTCGACGAAAACACAGAGATAGAGGAGTTTATTTGCGAGAGGGTTTTCTTTGGAGGCTGCTCCTCCAATGATGTGGGTTATGTATACGAAGAAGGAGAAGCTTATCCTAAGAATACAAATAAATCAGCGGGGGACATATGTCTGCCAATTGCCATGGAACGCTTTCCTTCGTTTGAAGCAGATGACAGGTCATGAAAACGTTTGAATGATGACTCAAGATTGACTGGGGAACTTTGCCCCTGAGCCACTGTTGACATGCAGAACAAACAGAAGCTGCAGGGCTAGCCAGGTGATACAAATGACCGTTGAGGCTAATCCATAGGCTTAAGCATTCGTCGATTTCCAAACACAGGACTTCTGAAGAAAGAAAAAATTACATCTTGCTACCTAGGAGTGCTATGTAGCTCAGAAAGTTCTTGCAAAACCCGGTGTAAGTGGAAAAGCAAGCTCTCAATTGGTCAGCAAGAGGAAGCAAGCTTGGGGACCCACTCAGCGGGGCATTGGCCAATCATAACCGCTAGAACATTTTCCTCTCTCAACACCAAATGCTGGTTGGAACGCACTGTCGCAGCGAAGGCCCGAATTTCATGAATTTTCGCTAGGTATTCTCGAAGGCCGTTCTTTACGCCCGCCTCCCTCTCTCACCGGCACCTCCCGCTTCGAGAGTCGGCCCCCCAAATCGAGGGTTCTCGCACCCGTCCCTCGAACAAATAACCACGCAATATGAACCGGCAGGTTCTCCAGGCCGCCCTCGGGCGAGCCGAATGCTGCGCACCTCGCACCCCCGCCGTCAACTGGGGAATCACCCGGCCATTCTCAACCTCGATCTCAAACTACTTCCAAGACAGCAGGAACTACAACGAAGGCGACAAGCCCCATTTCTCCAATCCGGCCGCCGCTGGCCGTCAGCAGCGCTCCGATACCGCCGCCCAGAAACTGGCAGGCCTGACCTCAAGACCCCGACAAGCACCAGAAGGTTTATCGGATTCGATCGGCCCTCGCACCGCTCGCCCACCTGTTTCCGGCCCCTTTGGCAGTCCCCAAGCGCTCGGTGGTCCCCAAGTGCTCGCCAGTCCCAGGATCCTCAACATGCGCAGTCTGCGCGGCACCCTCCGTGGTGGTACCCGTGGAGGGCTGCGTGGCGGTCCAACAGCCGGTGGTCCGCGGCCAGGTATGCTCGGCCGTCGCGCACCACTTGCCGGTTCTGGCGCTCGTGGAGGTCCTGGTGCTCGTGGAGGTCCTGGAGGCCGTGGAGGTCCTGGAGGCCGTGGCGGTCCTCGAGGTCGTGGCGGCCGGGGTTTTGCTGCTGGTCGCGAGGAAAGGAAGAAGAGAAGGAATCAGGAGTTCTCTATGGGGGAGGGCAAGCTGACGTGGAATTTGGAGGAGCAGGCTGTGTTCGACCGCATCGAGCAGGGTGAGGTGGTGCCGTTCGTGCCTAAGCTTGCGCCCGACAATTTGAGCGGTTACGGGCCAGCGTTGGCGACCGATGCGCCGATCGGAAAGGTCGAGACGGTGTTGCGGACTATGCGTATGATCAGCGGCGGACAGGCTTTCAACTCGGATTCCGGAGTGACTGTGGATGCTAAGGCGATGCGCAGGAGGTATCACCATGAGAAAAAGCCAGTTTTCTTCAGCAGCATGGCTGAGAAGGAGTGGGCGGAGAGAGCCGAACCGAACTGGAAGGTTCGGGCGCCGTCTGAGGCGACGAAGAAGGCGATGATTGATCTCGCTGTTCTTGGCCTTTATCCCGATACCAAACCTGTGACGGATTCGACCGATGTTCAGAGTGTGATCGCAAATTATCACGCACGGACATGGACGTACAGGACAGAAGACTCACAAAAATTTCTCGATAAGGTGCTTGCGACTTTGCCGGAGGATATGAAGAATAAACCTGCTCCCGCAACACAGGCTAAAGCTAAGAAGACTGCTTGAAGGGAATGGGGAGAGAGGAATGTAGAGAAATAACAAGGCAATGTCCCATACTACAATAGGCGGCTCCGGTCTGTTGTGGTCAAGATGAACCCAAACTTGTACATTATTATATTGTAAAAAAGCATACCGCACCCAGTCTCGTGTTTTTCAACTTTTGAGATTCTGTATGATGAGGTAGTAAGGAATATTGTGTAAACATACACACATTCGCATAACCGTTTTGACGCTTACTCCTTCATGGACTGGCCTGTTCGCCTTGATACAACGAAATTACCCCCCTCTTGTATATCGCGCTTGGTCCGTTTAAACAGCCTTGCCAGCTTTGGCCATAATCTGAGCCGTTGCCTCCTTCTCTTTGGTCAGAATGACTTTCATCTTGTCATCCTGGAGCTTCTTCATCTTCTCCCTGAGCTTGTACAGGTCGTCAGAAACGATCAGCTTGTCCGCCTTCCACTTCTTGTGCAGCGTCTCGCGCTTGTGGGCCTCATCCCTGATCTTGTTGCGCCAGTTCTGGCAGATCTCTTTGGCGTGCTTGGTCAGGGTGTCGGCCCGCTCCAGCTCGACGGTCATGATGAGCTCGAGCGGGTTGTCCTCGCTGCGCTGGGGCTGCTGGTTGAAGTCGTCGCTGCGCTGGACCGCGGCTTGGATGTGCTTGACGCTGTCCTCCTCGAAGGCGAGAATGCTCCACCGCCTGCCGCCCAAGGGCGCGATGGTGGCCAGCTCGCGCAGGGGAAAAGAGTTGTGCGAGTTCTTCTCGAGGGTGACGGGAATGGCGCCGATCACTTCGGCGCTGAACCGACCACCGGCGCGGAGCTTGCGCAACTCTTCGGTGAAGCGCTTTTCGGCCTTGTCGAAGGCATAGGTCAGGTCGGAGAACTGGTAAGGATTCTCGGCCGAGGGAACGGGTTCGTTGGGGTCGGCCGGGTTTGACGCCGGCGCTGAGGAGGAGGACGGGGAAGTGTCCTTGCCGTCTTTGGCGCCCTTCTTACCCTTCTTGCCCGCTGGCTCTGCGTCGTCCTCTTCTACCTCCTGCCGACGACCCTTCTTGCCCCGCCTGCCGGTGTCCTCTTCCTCGACCGGTCCTCGCTTTTTCTGGCATATTGACGAGCTGGAGAATGGTCTGTTTATAGTCGGTTGCGGGATAGGGCATCTCGCAGTCGTTTGCGCGGATGAGAGGGCGAGCTGGGCTGCAGCTGCGGGGAGCTTTGAAGCTAGGAGCAAAGAGCTTCTGCGACGCTGTTTGTTAGCAACACCAGCTTGACAGGGGAGCCATTGGATCACAAGCATACCTTGAAACTGCTGTTATGGGGGTGACACTGCCCCTAACGAGCGAATTGGCAGCTTGTAAGCACTTCATGGTGGACTTGCCGTGCTTTTCTGTCCTGCAAAGAGCTGAGTCTCTGCTGAAGCGGTTCCTGGTCAAGGTAACTGTCCCTGCGTCAATCTGGACCAATCAGTTTATTCACATCAACATTGGCGGGGCAAGCTCTGGGAGCTTGTAAACTTGAGCCTACCAAAGGTGCAGTTTCAACATCAATGGTTGCGTGGCCCAGTGGTTAAGGCATCTGCTTTACAGAACGACAGTTCAGAATCGCAGAGGATCGCAGGTTCGATCCCTGCCGCGATCATTTTTGCATCTTCCTACTTCATTCCAGAATGGAACTTGCTTGAAGTCATCGATTGAGTTGTTGCATGTTAGTTTTCATTTTTGTGTCCCGAACTATTGTGGTTTTAAGAAAAGCATGGTTGGGATTCAATGTCGCAGTGAGCCCAAAGAATGACCTCAAGAAGACAGAAAGTATGTACCCCCTATCAGCCATATCGCTGGAAAGTAAATATCCATTCGGATATCGACGAGATCCTGGTTCTGAAAAGAAGAATGATAGGGACTTTGCGGTAGTAGCAGGCATTTCTCCCTTCAACGACAGTCAGAAGCACATCAAACTATTCTTTAAGGATAAACTGGAAACTGCACACACTGGTAGAATAGACATGCACATATTGACTCCATATCTTGATAACAGTAAAAAGTATTAATCCTTTCTCCAAGTCAAACCACACTTATTTCACCTGCAAGTTTTTTTTTTCCATCTTCACCCAGTGGCGATTTTATATCATCAACAATTTAAATAGATATTTGTTTCCCCCCTCTCTCAACCCCTTTTCTGTCCTCCTCGTCTTAACCCACAAACAATCCTCCCACACATCCCCTGTCTTCTTTCCCCCTCTGTTTACCTAGCTTCGTCCATACGTCCTCACTATGTTCCGGCAGTACCTCCTTCAAGCCAAGTTGAACGCAACCAAATAGAGGCAGAATCCTTTTCCCTTTTCTTTCACTTTTCGTGTTTCAACAGGGACTCACCTCCACGCTTTAAGTCCCTCTTGCCTCCCTTCCCAACTTAACAACCACCAAGAAGTGAACAGGGAAAAATACCCCGATGTAGGCAAAATAATACATCGAAAGGATCACCATTAGAAAGGCCAACAACCATAAAAACAAAAAACAAGCACGGTTTATGAGAAGCCCGAACATTCAAGCCAAAAAGAAGGAGAAAGAGAGAGAGAGGGGAGGGTAAACGTCAATAGGTAGAAGAAACTGAACAACAAGAGAGACACGGAAAGAAAGAAGGCATACACGTCCCGACATTAACAGACACTATAAAAACGCCGTTTCCATAATACGTTAAAAAGAACACATCCGGACTGATTTGGTGATAAAAGAACAACGACATCAATAATGAGAAAAACGCCATCGCCATCGCCACGCCAATAAAAAGAATAAATAGATAAAAAAAAAGTGAGAAAAAGGGGATTTATTCCCAGCAAATTCCAAAGTCGCCCATTTCCTTCCGCATTTCCGTCCCTCATCAATGCCTTTTTTTGTCCTTCCTTCAACTCTTTGCTAGTCCTTCCCTTCCTTTTGTATTCCCGTCGCTGTACTCTGTATTTCAGACCCGCCTTTGGTCTCATACTTTCTCCCATCCAATGGAAATCAACAAGAAAGCGTATGACGGCCGGCTAGATAAATCATCCTTTTGCGACGTCAAACAAAACCGTATGCAAATGTTTCCGTGCTTCCCTTCTTTCTCCTGCTTTACCCCCCGTTATACTTGACACGAGGCTCGCACTTGTACGCCTCCCCACAACTCTGTAAGAGATGCCACGAAACAGAACAAAACCTCGTAAACACGATACCAAGGTCCACAAACATCCAGCTACAGCTAGCTTGTACTCACAGTCGCACTAGCAACGAACCCATCAGAAACCAGAATAGGCAATTGTACTCAACCCAATTAAGCCCCACTTCCATGCCCTTGTAATGAACGCCGCGACAAGTTTGATCCAGGTGTCGTTCTCGGAGTCGATCCCAGTCCCATACTAGGGCTGAAGATCAGATTTGGATCAAATTTTGAGCAGTCGCTCTCCGAGTTCGTTTTTGCGTCAGACGACGATTCAATTGATGATGACGGTGCCGGCGACGGCTTTAACCCTCGCGATTTGGGAATAGGTGCAACAATGCGCTGCGAACGCGAGATCCGAGTCAACGCCTAATTGACCTTGTTCCCGCAAAGCAGACATGTTACCGGCTCCGTCCAGGCCTTTACACCACCCTCAATGTTTTGGCGCAAGTCCTTCACTGCGACAGTGGGAGGTCCATTCACTTCAGTTAGCAAGGCCGCCTCGAACAGACCCGCCCAGGGGCGCGATGCGTCTCCATTTGCCTCGCCCTTCTTTTTTGGTCTGGAGGATCCCTTCTTGGATGACGTCGATTTACCGACTGCCTGCTTGATGTTGCTGGGTGTACCTGGGTCAGCCTTCTCACTTGTAGCCCGTCGCGGCCGACCTGATGCTGTCGTTTGAGAAACAGAGTCCTCGGGGGCCGCAGGTTCGCCCTTATCCTCTGCCTGCTTGACTTCGACATTGCCGCTTCCATTGGCTGCAGATTCGCCGGACTTCACATCAATAGAGTTCTGTGCAGAGACAGCTGCACCAGGCTCCGTTGGACTCAATGGACGTTTCCCCTCGGTATCGCCCTCCTCCTTCTCGGGTTCTATCGTCTCGGGGGGGAGGTGGGGCTTGTCAGTGCCCAGCCGATTATATGTCGCCCTGAGAATGTCGTCTAGGACGCACTGCTCGTGCATCCATTTCTTGCAAGCTTCGTCTGTGCATCCGAGAAGCTTCTTATCTGGGTTCGCAGGGGTGTTGCAGATGCATACCATATCGACCGTCTATGGGTACAAACTCTGGTTAGCGCAATGGCCGCTTTCAAACAAAATGGGCATGAGGATTAATATCAGCTTACCGAAAGCTCGTAGGTTCTGACATCAAACGCCTGTCTCCAGTACAGTGCGTTCTGAATCTCTTCATCGTTCTCTTCGTACCACTGCTTCACCGTTGCCTGTGAGGTCACACTGACAACATTGATAATGTCCACTGGGCACAGTTAGAAATGCTGTGCGCCGGAGATCCGAGCTTGTACTCACTATGATTGGACGCAATCAGCTCGTTCATTCCATGGTATGGCTGCCTGCTCTGAATTTGCCGTCTGCCATCGTGGGTGCCTTGGGGAAGCTCGTCGGGCCAGTACATCCAGTATATGCGCGCATAAACGTGGTGCTCGTCACTGGCACGAATCTCGAGAATACGAGCGACCCAGTCATCATCTGATTTCTTCCTCTGTTGCGTTGATTCGCCGTTCGCGGCCTTTTGTCGCTCGATGCTCGAATCATTGGCAACGTAAATGAAACCTTCGCTGAAGTACTTCACACCATTGACTGCGGGGAAGAGTCCAGATTAGCATTGCATAGCCTTGGCAGCAATGATAAGGTAAGTGGTTTACTTACGAACAAAGCTGTTGTATCGGGTCATCTCGGTCCATTTCTTCGCGGGCTCGACCTTGTAGTAGACATCCATGGTCTCATGTGTCTTGAATTTTCCGCAGGGCGCAAAAGGCGACATCTGCAGATTGACCTTGACTGTAACCTCATCTTCGGGTTCGCCATTCTCAGTGCGCCTGCGCTTTTTCTTCTTCTTGTCCCTCTCTTCGGGGTCGACAACTTTGATGGAGAACGGACACTCAGCCCGGTTATCCTCGTTCTCGACCCTCGGTCTCTTGCGGTTGGACGACGACATGGCTTCCGATCGGGCTTCGATATTGAAAAATCGCGCCGCGATGATGGAGATGGGAGCGCGGCAAAGGAGATGCGTTGATAAGCGGACACAGGACGAACAGAAGGTTTGTCAGATCGCAGTCTGTTTGCGCAAAGCTACCTTAGACAGGGAGCCCAAAACCAGGGATCAGGCGCGTCACACTGTGGAGACAAAAATGGGGAGCACAGCGAGGGCGATCAGTGATGACTGCGTAGTGGTTCGATGGGTGCAGGAGTGGCCTTCGGTGATGTGTGGTGGTGGGGGTGCGGTGGCTGGGGATGGATGGGGGATGGGGGATGGGAATGGATGATGGAAAGCGCCGGAGCGGGAAGCGGGAGACAGCAGCTTGCAAGGGAAGGGCAGATGCGATTGCTACTGCCGTGCTCTCCTCTGTGACGGCCGGTGAGTCGAAAGTTGTTGGATCGCTGCCAGACGTCGAAAATCAGAATCGCGAGGTGCCAATCGATCCCCCCAGACGATGTCGGCCCAGGTGAGCGATGCTCAGGCGTCAATGGGCGATAGTTCCAAGGTCGTCGGTATTGTCGCAACGAAGTTGACACCGATCAAAATTTCCCGGTCGGACATTGGAGTGGACTGGAAATCGCGTCCACCACTGGCGAGCCAGAAAAACACTGGAGACTGGGACCCAGCCACGTGATTCTTTGGGCTGTGCCAGCAACCAAAGGCCAGCTGGTGGTTGAGTGGTGAGGGGAAAATGAGGAGAAATTGCTGTGGCTGGGGGGCATGGGTAAGGTGCTGCTGTCTGCCAAGCACCGGGCAGCATGGAAGTGTGGATTCACCGTTTCTCTCCGCTTCGTCCTTCCCCGCCCCGCTCCGAGCACTTCCCAATTTGGGACTTTTAATCCAGGAATGCCATTTGCTGTTTTCGCCATCCAACCAAAATGCAGAAACAGACATAAAAAACTATTGGACAGATAGGGATTCCTTCCAATAGATATCTTCATTACTCACCTTATCCTTGTTCCTTTTCTTTTTCTGTCATCTGGGCTGTGGAACTAAAAGAAGCGGATGCCTTTGTGCAAAATGTGGTCAGTAAACTGCAAACAGTATTGATCTCCAGAGTATATAGAATTGCCGGTGCGTCAAGGGCGGGGGCAATGGAACATGTAAATGCGACCCAGGGCAACCTGAAGAGTAGCAACAACACTCTGGCCTTTTACCTGGTGGTATTCAAGAGCATTCGCTCCTCAGCAGCATGTATATAATATGACATGAGAATTTTCAGATTCACCTCCAACCGTTAACACGAAATACAAGAACTCGAAACCTGTTCTTAACCCAAACAAAGGGAAACCACCAACACCGGCGCTATGCATCCTGCAAAATTGTCCGTATATCCCATAGCTCTTCATTAAAAAACAAACCTGGACTACCAGCAAAGAAAAACATCATCGACGAACCGTATCATCATCATAGACAGACAAAATCCCATGACTCTCGTTGTCACTGTCAGCCCCTGTTGAGCTCCCGCCATTTTGTTGAAGTTTGAAACCCTCAATGATTTCTGCCAGTTTCTCTCCTTCCCGCTTTCCTCGGTCCACGTTGATGAACCAGATCAGAGGTGCCGGGAATCCAACAAGCGCAGCAAGGAACCAGAACGCCGGCCTAATATGTCCCGTAGCGTCAATAATGGCACCAACGATTGCAGGCCCAAAAATACTTGACCCCTTATCAGTAATCGCATAAAGCGCGTAGAAAGCAGCCTCTGACCCGGGAGGGATGAGTTCGCCATAGAGCGACCGGCAGTAGCTGCTGAGTCCGCCCAGCACTATTCCGTAGACCGCCGCAAGAGGATACATTTCCCAGGGCTGTTGAAGGCCAAAAACCCCCCAGTTTTTGACGAATGGGAGATATCCCATCAAGCCGTAGATGGGAATGAGTTCAAAAAGTGCAATGCAGGCGAGAATGGTATGGTGGGCTTGAAGGTTAAGTTTTCGCGAAACGAACGACCACGAGAAGGCGCCTACAACTCCAGTGGCTGTCGATATCACGTTTATCATCCCAAGTGCCCAGGGTTCCATGTGAAGCTGTGTTTTTGCGAAAAGAATGGCGGTGGAAGACGTGGTCGCAACAGCATCTGATAGCAAGAACCACCCGCTGAGAAAAAGCACAATGTCGATGAGCCGTCTGGCAAGCTGAACGGTGCGGAATAAGGACTTCCAGGCGCTGATTGTATAAGATACCAAGGCGCGTACTCCGGTGTGACTAGTTGATGTAGGTAACGGGGGACCGGGCCGCGGACGAAGCCACATGGCGGCAGGAACTGTGAAAATGGCCCACCATGCGCCAATAACAAAGAGAACGATCCGCTGCGACCAAGTCGTGTTCTTCATCTGGATAAGGATGAAGATGGCCACACATTGAAGGAACAGTGCAGCGAGATAGCCAATGCCAACTCCTTTGGCAGAGATCTGACTGGACAGGGTGAGCTCCCGAGAGATTACTTCTTCGTGGGTCTGTGTCTTCGATAGGATGTTCATCCCATCCCTAGGTAAGAGCGCCGCCGTCGAATCCACTAGCGACCTTTCAGCGTCCGTGCCTTCAAGAGACTCGTCCAGGTCCTCCAGGTCCTCGGGTGCTTGACGGCTCGTAATGGTGGGCGTATGGTCAACATCTTGATGGTTCCGAACGAGAAGCGGCAGAAACGAGTTAAGAAGCACAAAAGACGCTCCAAGCGAAGTGTTTGAGATGATGGCTAGCAACGCGCCCAAGAGGTACGTGCTCTTGGAGACAAAGATGTAGAGCATGACACAGCCACTACCAATCCAGCCAAAGGAAAGCAACAGCTTCTTCCGGTAATTTCCATGGTCGGCTGCGGAGCTTATACTGACGACCAATAGTGCTTGTAGCAGTACGCTAATGCTGAATGTGTACATGGCGAAACTCGCCGTGTTGATTTCCATTCCCAAGACGTAGACAACACACTGCCCGCCATCGCCGTTTGATTTGTCGTTACTCGCGCTACACGGTGTAGTTCGGTCGGAGAGAAGAACGCCATTCTCTCTGGCTAAGCTTTCGAGAAGTATTGGGATGAAAGATGCTATTTCCCTATAAGTTTCTGTCACGATCAGGAGGTCAATTCGGCAATATTTTGTCACATACCGATTCCTATTGAAAACTCGTCAGTTGTGGAAGACAAACAGATCCTAAAAGAAAAACAACTGACCGCAAATTACATATACTTCAGCAGCGAAGGCATATGCATACCAGCCGGCGAGCTCCTTGTTGCTGGTGGGGCGGGTGTCTTCGCCAGGATAGCGAGGTGGTGGTAAA
Source organism: Cladorrhinum sp. PSN259 (assembly GCA_033725935.1). Lineage (NCBI taxonomy): Eukaryota > Fungi > Ascomycota > Sordariomycetes > Sordariales > Podosporaceae > Cladorrhinum > Cladorrhinum sp. PSN259. The sequence continues at coordinate 1,049,526 of MU867064.1, read as the reverse complement.
TGGGTGTTAGCGAACAGGCTGCCGCTGCCGCTACTGCTTCTACTGCGGTGGCTACCGCTCATCATGCCAAACTCTTCCACAGAAGAGGTGTCGGATCGCTCGTCGTCGGCCTCGAATGATGATGAATGCGATCGGAAAGAGCGTTTGGACGCGTATGAAAGACGAGAGAAGAGGCGCGGTGCTGGCGGTGGACGAACTGGATGTACTTGTAGAACTGTTGGCGGTTGATTTCGTGGCGCCATCGTCCACTAAAACGGCCAACAGCAGGGTACCGCTTACAGCGAGCGCACCTACCACCTCCGTCCAACCTAAACCGAAGTGAAAGCGACTGGGTCACCCGATCAAGCGTTCGACGTCAGCGTTGTCAGGTCCCCGCCAGGTTGTTTGTACCACCCCGACAATGGAGTTGGAGTGGGTTTGTCTGTTTGGACGAAAGGGGAGAATTATTAAGGTAACTGCTGATGGGACCTGAGGCTTGGGTCTGGATCCTTGCCGGCAGCAAAGAGAAAACCTAATAATAAATGGTTTATACCCAACTTCAAAACTTGAAGGCTGAAATCAGAAATGCAAATCTTCGAATGCATAAGATCGCCATGATACCTCAGCTGGTCGACGCACTTTGGCCAAGCTAGCTTGGAGGGTGAGCCTCAAACGTTGTTGGCGCAAAAAGAGAAAAGGACTACTTTCTAGTTCAAGAGAAGGCTGCCGCCTCCAGTTTTGTATACGAAGGACAGCTGCAAGGTACACCACCTAGCCCATTGATAGAGACAGGGGGCTTGCCAGGTTACATGCACGTTCTCCGGATGAATGGCGCGCTGCTGGAGACGAGAAGGCATGAAAACAGAAAAAGTAAAAGTGTGTGGGTTGTGGTCGCTATTCCCATCACGTCGTCGCCCGAAATCTTAGCACTTCAAGATCACCAGGCTTCACTTGTTCATGCAGTAGGGTCGCATTCGGGGTTCAGACCGCTCCCCCGAAGGGCTGCAGGTCCTTGAAGACCCAATGCACAGCCAGCACAAGCATCACCAGAGGAGGCGATTCAGAATAAACCCAGAGAGCCTCGGGCGCTATACAATACAAGTCGGCAATTCACACCGGATAGAAGGAGTTGTTGGCTTTGGCTTATAGAATGCAGGACCACCGGTGTCAGTTCTTAGCTGCGAGATACAGCATGGGCCGATTAGTCCCTTCGCTAGTATATAGTCCGAGACACATTAAAGGATTATAATGCCAAATTCAGTGTGCAGAGCAGGTTTTGAAGACAACTTCACTACAGTTACCTTCCTCTCTGATCGCCGCCAAGCCGGCCAGGAGGGGTAATAATGACGGATCACCCCATCGTGGGTGCGGCACTGGGATCCAGGTTTTCAAGGCATGGCCCCTTGGGGGCTACGGGAAATGCTGGGAAGCCTATTCGAAGGTGGTGTTGAACAAAATCGAGGTTACACGACAGAGCCACAGCTCACAACCAAGTACCGCGGAAAATACATAAAGACTTGGTCAAAAGCCTTGTTGTAGGGTCAAGGAAAAATGAATGTGCTGCAGGCAAGATGTCATCTACATACCAGTAAGCAAGGGCCAAAGCAAGGAATGCGTTGCACCTGCATTGGCCAAATATTGCCCAGTCAAAAGTTATATTACCCCTCATGATCACCAACTCACGCGTCGACATCGAACCAGGAGACTTCACGGACCAGGTAGGTGCTCATCGCTTTCACATGCAACCAGTTTTGCAAAGCCAGAGTCAAAAACACGAGTTCGCGTCAATAGTGTACATACCCCATCGCGGTCTTGGTGCGCCATCTAGGTCACCTCAAGACAAAAACTCATACGCCCGATGATCATTTGGAAACAATGGTTTTAGTTTCTCGTCAACAAGTGAATCGATATTCCATGCCGGTAGGTGGTATCAACTCGAATAAAGCAGAGGATCATAGCGATAAAAGCTATCAAAGAATTAGATAAAAGTCCGAAACGTTGCAAAAGCAGATCTCCCCGCTCAGTCTCTTCTCCCATTACTGTCATTCCAATGGTATCATGTTGGTATCTTCTTAAATGAAAGGCAAACGAAACGAAAACCACACCACCCTTCTTCATTTCCCCTCTATTTCTTGAAAACCCCGAGAATCTTGCGCTTCAGTTTGTCAGCCAGGCCGATGGGAGTGGCAGCACCAGTGTCAGCAGCGGCGGCCTTCTTTGCCTGGGTGGCCTCGGAGATGTTGGCATTGCCGGCGCCGCCGCGGCCGACGTGGTAGTCACCCTCTGAGCTGGGTCGGATCGCCGCGTCGGGGATCACGTCCTTGTCCGCCCGGATCGAGTTATTCTTGCCCGCGTCGCCGATGTTGGCAGCACCTGGTTTCAAAAGTTGTCAGTTATGTCTGTCAAGGACCAGTCAAGGCGAGTCTTGGTCTGGGGTGAATGCCCAGAGCTGCTGTGGAGTCGACAGCTTCCCAAAGACAAGGGCAAAAGCACGATGCTGGCTAGCGTTATCGCTACCCGAGCCTTGGCACGACACCGTGGAGGAGGATTGCGATAAGATGGTTTCGAGATTGAATGGAGTTGACTCTTGTTTCGAGAAGACGGCAAGGTTGGTGATGGTGATAGGATTTTCTTCGGTCTCGGTCGTCCGTACAAGGTTTGGGTGAATAGCAAGATGAAATGAGAGTACCTACCTCCGCGACCAGTGCTGAAAGCTCCGTCACCGTGGCTGCCTTCCGCGCCAACACGGACGACCTCTCCGTCGACATATTTGGTGTTGTCAGGGTTGATGTTGCCGGCACCACCACGGCCGTGGGAAACTTCGGGAGCACCTGTAGCCATTTTTGAGTCGAATATCGGAAAGCTGTGTGCTAGGTACTGCGTGATATGGGGAAGATGCTTCGGCGAAATCAAAGGTTCGGACTGATCACAAAAAAACGAGGTCGGGGAAGACCCTCGAAGGAAAAGGGAACTGACAGGCGAGGTGCAGCACTTATAAAATGAACGCGAGCCGTAAACGGTGCACAAAGAATGCCGAGACTGCAGTCCAAGGAAACATCTATGGCCTGATTGGTAGGCAATTAGATCGTATCATGAGACAGCTTGTTGTCGACAGTGGACAGCCTGATACCCAAAGAGTGGGAGATAACACCATTGGTTTGCCAAGATCTGCGACGCCTGGGAATGGGGGAATGGTGCAGATTTTCCCACCCCTGAGCCCTGGACGGTCGCTGGAAACGGGATATCCTGGCCGGTTTTAGCTCATGAAAAGGGAACTTGGACCACCTACACAAAGAAAAAGATATCGCAATATTAGGCATCGCGATTTATTGTTTGTCCATGACCCCCACGGACGTCTTCCAAGGGTGGGAGAAACAAATGACGGGTTGTACTAGTGTATAGGTACCTCTCGAGCTTGAAAGGGCACCCTGACAGTGACGTCCATGTCCCAGCTGTTGATCGAAAGCGTGATTTTTGGGTGGTGAACAAGTGAGTTTGAGGTCCAAGTAAGTGCTGTCGATACCGAAACCTGAAGCTATGGGCGATTACCTGACTGCTCCATCACCTTCCTCATGGTTAAGCCTGAGTGGGAAGTCAAGTGCGAAAGCACGAAAAGGATGCATCTCTCCAAGAGCCTACCACAAGCCAGCTGCCATCTATAAAACCCGGCTAGGCTCAGTCCGTCCCACGCGCCACACACACACCTCTGAGGTTGCAGAAAAAGATCAACCACTCAGCTGCATGGCTGTGAAACCACATCAAACGAGATTACGTACCCGGTTTGTGGTTGTCTGACTTCTGCAGGGGAAATTCATAAAGATATGGAAGAGTTGCCATGGTTGTATTGCCTGCATGTCAGATGGGAAAGCGGGAGGCTAATGCGGCATCTCGAATAAGCTCATTCAATGGATTTGAGGATGCGGGGGTACCCAGGGCATAGGTAACCTGAGATGTCCTTAAAGGTGGCTTTCAAACAAACTAACAGAGAACACACAGCACTAGACTGATCTGATCGTGAGGTTAACAGCATTCCGAACTTGCCCTGAACCAAAGATTGAGACTGATTCTCCCGTCAGCGGCATCAGATGGTGTTGAATATAAGTTCAGCAACGTCAATCCAAATCGGGCAGTGACGTAAAACTTTGGGCTAAACAACCAAGAGATAAGATAAGAGCTCTCTGCTTCTGCACTGTTATTGGTTAATTACCTGCCTCTTGCCTGCACTTCCCAGACCAATGCTCCTGCTCGCTCATGCATTCACTCAACAGCATTCAGCAATTTTCTTATTCCACTTCATGTTGCAAAATTAATTTCAAGTGCAACAATCTCCATCTCATCGACCCTCATATTTCCCAACAGCCGGTAACTCTCGTCCGCAATTAGCGACAACCACCTCTTCTCCGCAAACGTCTTCTCTGATATTGCTTCCAGCAAATTGGCATGCTCTATTGCCCTCCTATCCAGCGCTCCGAGTCTTGCAGTCCGCTCTTGCTCTACCGAAGATAGCATCTTCGCCGTCTCGTCATCTCTCCCTTTGGACCAGCTCTTCTTCTTGCACTCCAACAAGTCCTTCTTGACGCGGTCCTTGCCATCCATCTTTCGGGCCCAAACCTTTTGAAGTGACTTTGCATACTCTTTCTCCTGGATCTCTTCAGAGATCAGTCGATCACTGTACTGACGCTGTGCGTGCTCCTGGAGCTTCCGGATCCGTTCATCACATTCAGAGTTGATTTTCTCGCGCGCCTCCTTGATCTCCCTTAAAAGGTCATCGTAGGCTGCCCTTGTGGATATCTTCTCTGCCCGGTGTGCTCTCCGAAGCTTCTCTGACTGCGAGGAGACAACCCACCCGAGACTCTTAGTCAGAGCCTCAAACTTGGCATCGACCTCTGCGATTTTTGCTTTCTCCTGCCGCTTCCGCTCGGCATCTGCCATCTTTTGCAGTTGCTCCTCTATAATTTTCCTTTCCTCCTCTTGCCGAGCCTTTTGTTCTTTTTGTGTCTGGGCTTCTCTGGCTTGAAGTTTTTCATGCCTTTTACGAGCGGCGTTCTTGAGCTTTGTGAGGTGTTCATGGTTACAAAGGCAAGTCTTCCACACTCTACCACAGACGTAGCAAAACTGGGCGCCGCAGCGACAAGTGATGTGCGCACAGGCGTCGACATGCTCGACGAGGACGCCGCACTTGATGCAGCGCCTCCAGCCTTCATCTGCCGCTAGGGCATCTGCCATTTCGCGGTCTGCAATGACTTTGGGACAATCGGACTGGGACACGTGAGCATTTTCTCGACAGCGTATGCACATGCGATGACCCATCGAGCAGCTGACAGCCTGGTCCGCCGGTGTTATGGGGGGCTCGGGGATCCATTCGCCGCAATCTGGGGCCGAACAGTAGATACGCTGCTCGATGGGGATTTTGTACTCCTGTTCCTTGCGATTGTATTTCGTGGAGAGGAACTCATTGACGTACTTGGTAATGGTGCGGCAGGGAATTGGATTGAGACAACATTTCGGGGGCCATAGGGCCTCATTGTCAACTGCGGTCTGGACGAGCTGTTCGAAGCAGTCACGGCAAAAGGTGTGGCAGATGGTTTTGATGCCCTCAGATAGGAGGATGTCATCGAAGCAGGATGTGCATCCACTAGACGAAGCGATAGTCAGCTCTGTTCTTTCTAGTTTCTTTTTATTTTCTTTTATTTTTGGCCTCGCAGTACATATATGTGGCTAGTAGGTGAGTACTAACATTGTCTCTGCGACTGGAGGCATTGCGGTGGTCGGTGTCAAGACGTTGGATGGAGAGGGGGGGATCTTCGTGGGGGGAACCAAAGACGGGGCCGGAGAGGTGGTAGACGGAGCTGTGGGAGAGGCAGATTCCGTAGATGGGGAGTTTGTTGATTGAGAGGGCGTTGTTGGAGACGGCATTTCTAGAGGGACGCTGGCTGGAGAGACCGACGATGACCGCAACGACTGATTGGGAACAAGGTGCTTGTAGATGAACCTAGTAAACGCAGTAGGACCCCTTGGGGCTGGCGATACGGCTACGGCATCCAGTCCTGGCCCCAAACAGGAATGCTGTCGACTGCTATCTGGGTGGTCGGACAATTTCGCCGACGAAGATGAGGATGAGACACTTCGATGGAAAATGTTGCGGATCCTGAGCCGCCGATGGAGCTTGGTATTGTTGTTGCTAGTTGTAACCGTGGCATTGCTCACGTTACTGCTAGAGGGCTCAAACACCACTTCTTTCTCGGTAGCTGTAGCATCTATCTGTCTTGCTGCTGCTTCTTTTATCTGCTTTTCTGTTTGGAACTGCTCGACGACGTTTTCACGGGCTCTCGAGATAGTCGAATGGATGACTTCGGGGATCGATTCGGGGATTTCGGCGAGGACTGCGGGCGGTGGATAGCCGGATATATCAAGGTCTTTGAAGACTTCGTCGTCGTCATTCTTATCATTCTCGGTGAGGTCGATGGGGATTTTAGGTGGCCGTGGTGGGGGTGTATTTCCGGTCTCTGACTCGGCGCTGGAGGACTCATCCACGTCTTCCCAGTCGCTGGCATCATTGGCATGTGGGAGGTGTTTTTCATGGCTCGAGAATGAGCGTGGTTTGGCGTTCTCCCCTATGGGGGGCTTCTCCGGTGTCGTTGGTCTGGGATCATGCTTCCTGAACCGCGCAACGTTAACAGGTGAGTCGCTGCTGCATTTGAGCAAACCTGCTCTTGAGTTGGGTTGCTATATTTTCCGGGAAACGGTTGTGCTTTCAAGGAGTTCGGGTCCAATTTTATTCATTTGCTCTTCAAGTAGGAGCAGTTGGGATGAGAACTTACCGTCCTGTCATTTTGTTGACTGTCTGGCCCTGAATGACTTTTGTCTGAAAAGACATGGGATATGGGAAGACAAAGTGAAGCAGTTGCAGCACCTCACCCAGGATTTTAATGGCAAGGTCAAGTAATAGAGTTTATTGTTAATCTGGAACATGTCTCTTCACATGTGCTTCGGGGCTCTGGTTATCTTGAACAGAAGACGATTGGGGTGGGTTCTATCAAGCCACAACCGCGAGATTCGATCAAGCAGCTTTTTTGCTCACATATGGTTAAACTGCGCATTCGTATCCTTATACTGCGTCCCCTTTGGGCGAGACCCGACTACATATCTCGATGTCTTACAAGCCGATCACTCAACCCAAGGAAGCATTTTTATTATATACTGCTCAATTTCAAACCGAAAAGCCTGTGTTGCTTGAGACGATCTCCTTCATCCAACTAGGACAATTTGCTTTGGTCATCTGGAGCAAGGTTATCTATCTGACTGTGTGGCGTTTCAGGGGCTGTGGTAACCGTGGGAAGAGGGCAATTATAGCGAGGCTCTTTGATCGCTTTACATCGGCTGACGGTTTTTTTACTCCGCGAATCAGTGAGTGGAAAAAACTTCAATACGAGGTAAAAGGGGAGACGGTATTTCATAATCTGACTTTCTGACTTTCAGACTGCCCAAGATTGGCATAATCTCTAATCTCTTTATGCTCACCGAGCTTGTTACGGTCGGCAGTATTCAAGGCCACGACCTCGAGTTTCTATGATGTCGAGTTCAGATTTCATAGCACCGACTGACAGTTTTTGTTTTATAATTTAGAATCACGAGCAGAAGTGAACTCGACCTTGTTGGTGCAAGTGCCGACACCATCGAGCTCAACCTCAACAACATCCCCATCCTGCAGCCAAACTTGAGGGTTCCTTCCCATTCCAACACCTTGTGGTCTATTCGAATAGGTTAATTAGCCACTGCACGCTTGCAATCACTGGAAGAGAAGACGGCAAACACTTACGTCCCGGTGAAAATAACATCACCTGGTAGGAGTGTGGTGCCCTGGCTCAAGAAAGCAATTATCTTGGCAACACTGAAAATCATGTCACGGGTATTGCTTTCCTGCACCGTAGCTCCGTTAAGTCTCGTTCGGATACCCAGACGTTGGGGGTCCTTGATTAGGTCCTTGCTGACGATTCCGGGCCCATACGGGGCCCATCCATCAAAACCCTTTCCAAGAGACCACTGACCACCACCCCGTTTGAGCTGCCAGTCACGATGAGAGACGTCATTTCCGACTGCATAGCCTAAGACATAATCCAAAGCTGAGGCCTCGGGGACGTCGGCACAGGTCTTGCCAATGACGGCCACAAGCTCGCATTCATAGTCAAGACCTGTGCCTTGCTGGGCGAGTGGATGGATGGGAATAGAGTCTGTAGGGCCAGAAAGAGAGGTGAAGGGTTTGTACTATGCATATGATATGAGATACTGATTGATGGTGATAGCGACGCGTAGGCCAAAGGACTTACAAAGACAACCGGATATTGAGGGATGGGCATCTTGGACTGAATTTACAAAAGGATAATTAGTTTCTCGCCGTGCTAAAGAATGACAGTCACAGAGTCCCATCAATTTACCTCCTTTGCATGGGCTTCATAGTTGAGCCCGAGACATCTCACGGTCCGGACATCCTCCGGGGCCAATGGGGCCAACAAGAGGCGGATATCGGCAACCTCGTCGGTGACGTCGTGTTTACTAAAGATGCTACCCTTGATTATGCGAGCTTGACGGGCCTTGTTAAGGTCGGTGACGCCACGGGGAAGGATGGCATCACCGTAATAAGTCCGGCCGTCGCGGGCCAGAAACCGGACAAGTCGCTTGGGGGAGGTCAGCGTGGTGCTTGATACAGGCTGGAAAGGATTTAAGCTCACCGAGAATGTGGTCATTTTTTTGTTGAGATTTCTATGAGTGAAGGACAGGTCAGGAGAAGTTCAACGGTGACAAGCCGGTGCCGATAATGTGCTCGAGAAGTTCGGAGTTAGTGGATGTAAGTGCTCTGGGTGGGGCCAAGTCCGTTGATCGGCTCTCTACTACAGTAATCTTGCTGCCCACATTTTTTAATGAAACCACATTGAAGCCGGCAATCATAGTCCTTTAGTGGTTTATACTAGTCCAAGTTAAATGATTTTTAACCGGGCATTTACCACCCTCCGGTCTTGGTGACGGGACTGTGAGTCGGATGATTCGGCGGGATGCCCCGCTGAAATAGCGGCCGGTCCGGGCCTTTCGGGACCCATTGACAGTGCCGAGGTTTCCACGCATTTTCGTCATGGATGGTTTTTCATTCCTCGTCTACGCAAATCGATCAATATCAAACTCGAGATTTTTATCGAAAAATGGCGGCCACACGCCTATCAGGTCTTCAAAAAGAGGTCCTCAGTCTTTACCGACAATGCCTGCGTGAGTGTCGGAAGAAGCCCGAGGCCACTCGAATGCATTTTCGGTCATTTGCACGGTAAGACAAAACCGATCTACTTGTTTGCCGACCTCAAGGCTCTGACCACCTGGGATGTTAGAAATGAATTTGAAAATAACACCGCGATTGACAAGAGGGACTTTGGCGCAATTGAGTTCCTGCTTCGCAAAGGCCGGCGGCAGTTGGAGATGTATGCTTCCCCAGGTGTTAAGGATATCAGGAAATAAACCATGAAGCCCCTTCGCAGGTCCTTCCTCAAATGCAGAAGGGTGTGGTGCACACCTGCCGGACGGCATCCCCGAGACCCTATTCATTGTGCCTGCCACGTCAACTCCCGTTGTTTACTCACTCGGTTCCGGGCATTCCAGGTTGCCAGTGCAGCTTGATCTGCATATTTGCCTGTTCTGTTCTGGCCCATCAATACCTTATCGACTACAGCCATACCTTCGGAATCAGTGCCCTTTTTTGGAATCGAACCTTGTTCTGGAATAAACGAACGATGCCTGCTTTCAGCTTAGCTTAGAAAGGAAGTCCTTACGGTCGGGCAAAGGCCAAGATGCTTTTTCCTAACAAGCCAGATGCTGCAGACAGTTCGAGTCCCGTACCCAGGAGCCTAGGCCTTGCCCACCGAGCGGCACAGGAAGTGCTACAGAAGCCCCTGAGCGAGTCTCTCGAAAAACTTCGCCACGCGCAGCGTGCTCTTATTCGACGGAAGCGAAGGAGCAATGTTCGCGTCTCCTTTAGGCATTCCACCAGCAGCCGTAACTCAGGAGCTGCGAAGAGAACTTCGAAGCAGCTCAAGTCAGATAAGGACCACACTGAAACAGTCAAGCAGCAACCAAACGGTAGCCGGGAGCCTAAGTCCTCGTATGAAGGCGGCCATGGATGTCTAGGAAGTCCTTCCAAACCTCCTCCGCCGCCACCCAAGGACAATATTCGGAACGACGCAAAGAATGGAGTGAAGAAGGTCACATCTAGTGAACACCAGCTACCTGCTGAGCCAAAATCGCCTATTGAGCCACCACCAAGATCAAAGACCAGAGGTACAAAACAGCAAGCAGAGCCAGAACACCAACCCGGTGAGGTGAAGAAGACTTTATTACCTGTCGGTGATACTAAGCCAAAAGAGGAATTTGCCGCCAAACGACGCCCTCTGCAACCTCTACAGCCCACTTCGACTAACCCTCGATACTCGGTATTTCCGAAGGCAACTCTGCGGCGCAAACCCACAAAGGCAAAACAGAAACCTGACGCCCCTGACCTTGAGTATTCAGAATCCGTCAGGAGGAGCTTGATACAGCAACATCACCTCTCTGCCTTGGTCCCTGCTGACAAACAGCCTGGCTCAATCGAGAAGAATACCGCCCAGCTACCGCTTCCCGATATATTCTCGGTGCCAGCTTCCGGTGTAAATGCCAACAACGTCAAAAAGGATCCCAAAAGTCAACCTAGGTCGTCAGAGAGGACGCTCGACAAGTTTGCCAGGGAGCTTGAGGAATTTGCTCGATCTACAGAGGCTTATGGAAAGATTTCAGTTTCAACCCCAACAACGGTGCAAACACATACATCGGTCCGCACTTTACAGGAGTTCCTTCCGTACCGTCAACAGTTTCGAGAAGCCGGTCTTGCTGTAACCTCGTCTGAGCAAAGAGTCTTGAAAAAAGATAAACCCGGCAACTCTGTCGATAAGGAGCAGAAAAATGCTAGGGAGGAGCGCAGAGCTGTGGTTTCTCCAACCGTCTCACTCGGGAGCAAAGAGTCCAGTATTACGACTGTGATTCACAATACCAGTCGAGATCCTCTTGTTTTATCTACTGCTAATGAGTCGGAGAACCAAAATAAAAGAGTAGAAGGGACAACTACGGAAACAACTTTCTCCAACACTCTTGAGAAGTCGTCTGAATTCTCAGCGGCATCTACGCCTCTAGTCAAACTTGAAGCAGTGCAGAGGAAGGTCATTAGACTTCGGCCTTCGACCATATTCTTGGTCAACAAGCCCTTGCCTACGACTCCGCAATCGCCGCAGCCGTCCAGCTCTAAAGTGCCAGTCGCCAATACACAAGAATCTCAAGCGCCTGTTACATCTGCCAGACTTCCTTCTAGCGCCGGGACCGATGGGAAAAGAGTTTTGAGCTCAAGCGAACAAGATAAGAAGAGCGCAGAATGGAATGCCCCAGCTTCGGCTTCAAGACCTTCTAAAGGCAAGGAGGCAGTTCTTGTAACCGACAAAGCCGAAGAATCACTACCTGCTTTGCGGGACTCTGGAGTGCCCTCCCACCTCCGACATGGAATTGCTCTTCTTAGCAAATCGAGCTGGGTGCCTATAGCTTCACGTCAACTTCCAACCGCCATTGTTGAAGAGAAGGAACCATTACCCGAAAAGACAGATACGACAAATTTTAGCCCTAGCTTCAATCAGCTTAGCAATAACCAGACCTCCGAGAAAGACACTAAACCCGTCGGCACTAAAAAGACCACTGTGAGAGTTAAGCAAAGTATCACTAACGATACCGAGATATTATTACCGGAAACGTGGAAACATGCAGTCAGTACCCCGTCCTCATTTGAGAAAGCTCTCGATGACGTTGTGCGCAAGTTGGATGCCATGGAAGAGAAACATCAGCCGTCCACTGGAGCTACTGATCAGTCAGAGAAACGTAATTCGAAAGGCAGGAGATGTTCGTTGACTAAAGCGCCATCCCCTTCCCAGAAATTACAGAAGGCGGCGGCAATACGCCAGCAACGCATCACAGAGGCGCGAGATCGACAGAGAATCGCTTCGTCTGCCTCGCAGGCTCCAGCTCCGGCGCCGTTTGGCAAGTTGACGGATCCGGCATCATCGCCATCGTTACAGCAGCATCCGCCTCCCTTACCTGTGCCGCCGCGGTTGCGTCGGCCTCCTTCCAATGGAGATCTTAATGACCCAGGTGGGAGAATGCCTTCTTTTCTTCCTCCCCATCTGCGGGGTAGGAGTCAGCTCCGTCCTTCGGAGGATGATAGAGATATAAGCGACCGGGATGTGCTGAAAGGTCTGAAAATAATTTGTGCGGCGTCGGCGGATGTCGACTTTGATAAGATGATCCAGCGTCAAACTGGACTGAGGTTGAGGAGGTTCTTGGCGGATTTGAGGACTTTTGAGCATCTGAGCGAGGGATGGGCTCTGGGAGGCCGTGCAAGTGGGGTTCGTGGAAGTGGTGTAGCTGGTTTAAGGGCGAGTCAGGGTAGACGGAGAAGACTTGGAGTTGGGGCTGGAGTTGCCGGTGTGATGATGGGTGAGGCTGGCAGGAGGAGGATGCATCTGCAGGCTGAGAGGGAGAGCAGAGGGCGGTCTTTGAGGATGGGGAGTGGGATGGGAGCGGGAATGGGAATTGGAGGGGCGAGCGCGACTGCGAATGGGAATGGGATTGTGACGGGAGGGCAGAAAATGGCTGGAAGAGCTTAAAGTCAGTGAGTGTAGAAATGCTATCGTTAGCCTTCAAGATCAACTATATCGGTAGGGTTTGTTTGTTTGCTTGAATAGACAATAAGATGTTGTGGTTTTGTGCTTGTTTTGACTATTATTCCGCTTATATATCTCTGAATCGTTCCATATACCAATTTGCCTATCATGATTATGATTATGGTTGTTGTTGTGAGTGTTTGTTGTTTGCAATTCTCATCACAACTTTTCCTAACACTGACACACTTGCCACGTTTGATGACTTCAAAAACCGTCTCCAGGCATTTCATTATATGGATCTGCAGCAGTCTCTTTTACGCTAGATAGAACCAAAGCCGGAAAATTTAGTCGCAGATTTGCTGTCACGCCCATAGAGGAAGAAGAAGAAGAAGAAGAAGAAGAAGACATACGTTGATTCGTGGTTGTTTCCCCATTTTCCGGGATTCTTGCCCCTGATGCCTACTATTATGTAGTGTGAGAAAGCTCTGGTGCAACATTCTCAAAAGGATAGTACTGTACGACCGAGCGAAACAACCAACCAACCAAATAATTTCATGTGGAAAAAAAAAAAAGGGCAAGATGGCCGAGCGGTCTAAGGCGCTGTGTTCAGGAATTTGATATGTTCATTACGGACAGATTGTTGTAACGAATGAAAATTTCGAAGAAAATTCGCAGTCCGAAAGGGCGTGGGTTCGAATCCCACTCTTGTCATTGATGAAATCATGATTATATATTTTTTTGGGGGAGTTTTGTAGATTTTTCATCATCATTAATGAAATTCAACTTTTAATTTTTTAATTCTTTGGGGGGAGGGGCTTTGAATGGATTTAGCCTATTGAAAAACAGAAGAAGAAAAAAATGTTTGATATGTAGTAGCCAGAGATTTTGGTATTATGAAGATATGGGTTTGTGGTTGTGTCTTTCAGTCACTGGGAGAATGTACATTGGGGCGGATTTGGGGGGTTTTGCCCCTTTTTCGGGTTTGTTTACTTCCGCTGAGTGAAGAGACAACCATTTTACAGGGATCGGGGTGGGGTTCATCAGAGCTATTTTTTTAATATTTTTTTTTGGAGAAGATCCAATGACGAGTGGATTTGTAAAAGCGACTTGATGAGCCTTTGTGAACGATTTGACGTGTATAATGAGGATATGGAAGTGGCATGTGTAAAATCGTGGATCTCACTCCACGAACTTTTGGGGGTTTTCGAGTGGCGGTTTGCCGGGTAAAATGATAGTCTGAATGGGTGTGACTAAGATGGACTTAGATAGTGCTTATGCCGTGAGATCTATCTTGATGACTAACACCGGCTAATACCACTTACACACACCGACCGACCGACCGGCGAACGGGAACTTTTGACACACCGCACCCAAAACCGCCCGCGTGGCCTTGGGCTCTCCTTCATTATCATCGTCATGATTTGCGGTGGATCTTTTATTCAAGCCTAGTTTGACTCAGTTTCGTATTCATGAATGGATGGCTCGGCTCGTATGCGAGAAAATATCCATGACGATTCCAAGTACCGTCAGCCTTCCGTTTTGTCTTTTTATCTACTTCCTTAACGGAGAAGGATTGTGGGCATCTCCGGGTTTGTCTACACCGGCTAAATCCATCCTAGCTGGGCGTGCCTTGGGGGACAGGTAGTACCGATCGTTCGATGTGTTAGGATACTCAGTTGGCGTGATGAGAGATTTCCCTGTCTCTTTTTGCTTGCTGCAGAAAGATAAGGGGACGACGAATATCAAACGATCACCATGCTGCATTCTTGTTGCGGGGACCTGGATTCATCTATATGTATGTATTATATTGATTTACTGCGGTTGACTCCCCGCGGCGCTATTGTGGAACACAATGCCCAACTTCTAACGCGGTGGCTTGTTTGCGGCTCACCGGCTGGCGGGTGCTGGGGCCCGACGAGAAACGACGTCTCCGTCTCGCTTCATGAGAATGGGTGAGTGGTTAATTTGGGTAGGGTAGCAAGCTGGTTCCTTCCTTCATATCGCGAAACCAGGATCGGGGTATCTTTGGGAGCGAGGAGAATGGTTGGGTCGGACGATGTGACGGGGTGGTACAAGGAAAAGGGGTGTGCTGCCTGTGTGGTTTGAGCGCAACAAAAGAAAGTTCCTTCACTCAGGTCGAGAAGTAGGATGTGGAATGAATGTGGAACCCCGGGTAATATGCAGAAATGGCGTGCAGAAGGCGCGGCGTGGAGTCTTGGGGAAGAAAGTACGTACCTACTTTTGGTACATTGATATACTTGGTACCTAGCGACTTCCGGGAATACAGGGTCTTGGTGCCTTTGGGCGAGGGTTTGGGGAAAGAAATCGGAGATGGCAACTTTCTCAACTTGGGGAAACAGATCGTCCCTTATCCCCCAGATGAGTGGCGGATTGTAACCCCGTTCGCTTCTAGAACTTCATCGGATTTAGTCTACATGGCGAGCTTTGGTCATTGGGTCTTCTCCCCGGTATGGTGGTGATCTTTGCCACTTCATGATTGCTACCGTTTTGACGAAGGATACTCGAGCCTAGACTCACTACTGGTCATGTGCTTTATGAGACGGTATCATCGTTTGAATCGGGTTCTATCATGGTCTTGGTCCAGAAGAACCCAAGAAGCGAGTCGAGATGAAGCCCAGGAACCAGATTCGCTCGGTGACACCTCGCGCATGCATGATAAAGAAGCCTTGGCTCTTGACACGCCTCTGAACCGATCTCGTGGGTCGGGGACTGCGGCTTTCATATTGCAAGAGGGTGTAGTTAGATGAAAGATGTGGTGGGACAACAGGATGAAGATGGTGTGGTGAGCTGATCGTGCCCGCGATTTCTGATGGGATTCTCAGAATTAGGCATTCTGCCACTTACTCGAGGCACCAGGTCATGGTACTCATTCATGGAATCGATATCAGAGGGGCAGATTTTCATGATCGTGGAACATATCACAGCTTTTCACGCAAAATTGCAAAGTGATGCCTACCCTGAAACCATGGCGAAGCTTGGATAAAGCAAGATTGGCTCGGTAACTGGTGTACTTCTCCTGCAGGAACAAAAATAGATAATACCAGCCGAAAGTGAGAGAAGAATGCTATTGTATCATTCAAGGGTATATAAAATAGATTATCACATATTAATAAAACCAACCGCTATGCCTTCAACGCCCTTGTCACTCGGCCCTTTCCCGTCGTTCCAATCATCATGACCTCGTAAACCCGCGCATTGGGGAAATGAGCGCGGGATAGTTCGAGAACTGAGATAGAACGTTCTTTCCCGTCCCAGCGGCCGGGAAAGTAACCTTTTCCATTCCGTCCCGAACATGCAAAGGAGAGACCGTCGCAACCCCTTAGCCGAGCCTCGCTTGGGAAAATGCCGAAAGAAAAGAACGCAACTAGAGCTCGGTTCTGCACCCAAATCACGCAAATAAACAAAGCCAGGGGAACCAATCAATGACCAAGTCCTTAGGCCGACTTCTCCTCGTTGATCTGAGACTCCTTCTCCACCTGGTGGATATCGACGTTGGCAACCTCGGCCTCATCGCCATCGATGATCTTGGCGAGCTCCTCGAGGGTGGGGCCCTTGGTCTCAACATACATGAAGTAGACGAAGACGAATTCGAGGAAGATCCAGCACTGTAAATGAGTTGGTTAGTATAGTACGCGGCCAAGAGTAGACATTTATCAACACTTACGGTGTAGATAAGATAGAGCTTCCAGGTGTGGCCCTCGAAGTGATCGAAAGCAACAGGGTTGGCGTAAATGTTGAGGGTAAGAGCGGCCTGGACGCAGATGTTCATGATCATAAGTCCCTTGGCACGGAGCTTGTAGGGCAGAATCTCAATGGAGTAGCCGACGAGCAGACCGGACCAGGCAAGAGCGTACATGACACCGAATAACCAAATGAAGAAGATCATGGCCTTGTCGGCACCAGGAGAGCCATGCTCCTCATACAAGCCTGAAGTGAGGGTCCAGAAGACGAAGGTACCGAACATGCCACCGGTGGCAGCAAGGAAACTGGTGCGACGACCGATCTTGTCGACAAGCATAGCCATGGTGATGGAGACAATGAGGGCAAGAACGGTCTGACCGGCGGAGAGACCGAGCTTGGCGGTAGAATCCTCGATACCGGCAGACTCGTACAGCTTGTTGGCATAGTTGGAGATAATGGCATTTCCAGACCATTGGGAGAAGATACCAAGCGAAATGAGAACGGAAAGGCGGTAACGGTTGCCCTTGGTGCGGAAGAAGTCAAGATAGCTGCTGTTGCCCTTGGCCTCATACTCAAGGCGAATGGTCTCCTTGATCTCCTGGAACTCGAACTGGACGGTGGGGTTGTTGATGTCGCCGTTGGCATGGTACTTGCCCAAGATGGCGAGCGCCTGATCATGCTTGTCCTTGGCGATCAGGAAACGCGGTGACTCAGGGACCCAGTAGATGAAGGTAAGCTGGATAATGGAGGGGAGAGCCTGGAGCAGGGCGGGAATACGCCAAGACCACTCGTTGGGAATGTAGTTGGTGCCAAATGCAAGCCAAGAAACAATCAGGGCACCGACGTTCCACAAGCAGTTGTAAACGGTGGTGAGACGACCACGATGCTGAGGATGGCAGAGCTCGGTGAGAAGCATGGGCGATGAGATCTGAGCGAGGGAGTTTCCGAAACCAAGAAGGACGCGACCGCCCATGAAAATGTTCAGATTCTTGCTGACGCCCTGGAGGATGGCACCGACGATCATGATGGCGCAGCCGATGGCAATCGGAAGTTTGCGGCCGAAGTTATCGGCGAGCACGGGGACGATGGGGATGGAGACCAAGCTACCAATCTGGTAGAGGGCACCGACAAGACCGAGCTTGGAGCCCTTGGGGTGACCGAAGTAGTTTTGCCATGTATCCATGTTCTGGGCGCTGTTGAAGAACATGCTGTACGATAAAATCCATGGTTAGCTACAAGGACCAGTGCAATTCTTCAACAATCCCGTCACATACCCATCGTAACCAGTGGTGGCAGAGGCAACGCAAAGAACGACGGCGTAAAAGTAGAGCTTGCGAAGACCGGGATCCTTTCTCCATTCGACTCTCTCAAACTTGGGAGCCTCTTCCTGAGCAAGCTCAGTAGCCTCGGCCTGAGGCTTCTTATCGAAAAGGCCCATGTTGGTGGTTGTGGCCCTTTGGTGGTGGTGGTGGTGGGTATTGGATCTAGACAATTGACCGTGTGCGGTACGAGAGAGGCAAGTCAATGGCTCTCAAGGCGGGTTGATGGCGACACAACTGAGGAACAGAAAAGCAAACAGATCCGAAGGGGGGGATCTGGGGATTATAAAGACACTCAAGGGATGGAAGACGTGACACTGGGATTACGGGGAAAGCATGGCACCGTCTGGGAAGGCATGGGGAAGCATGGTCAGGTATGGGAGGTATGGGGGAGGTCTGGAGTGTGCTCTTAGTCGGACATGCGGACCGGCCAGGCGATCGAGAAAGGCGATTGGTGAACGACAAGGTGTGATGGGGAAGATGCGGGCTACCAAGCTGCAGAGAAGCTTAGCCAATGTGTGCACCCCCGGATACCTCAAGATACCAGCGCTCCTGTCCCGCAGAACGGTGGACAAAGCACCCACTCCTGCAAATAGTTAGTGTAAGCCGCTCTGCTGGACCCGCAAGGAAAATGGATAATGGACAGTAGGCCGGTACATGATGCCGGGACGGAGGCGACACGGCAGCATATTGCCAGTCTGAGCTTCCCAAGAGTCTCGCCAGTCCCGGCGGGCTGGCCAGAAACCGACTGTGTGTTCCAATGAGGCTAATATGCCCACCACGAGAGCTTTCCTGCACTCCTGCAGACGTCGTTGCTCTCTCGATCGCTCAGGGAAAAAGGGGTCCAGCCTCGACAGAGCTCGCAAGAGAGACTCCAGAAGCAGCTCCGGTACAAATCCAGGAATACCCCAGACAACCCCAGGCTTTCAAGGTGTGGAATCCGAAAGCGATGATACCTTGACATCGTGGAGTTGAGTTGATCACCGGGCCTCTCCAAACTTTCCCCAACTTTGACCATGCCACCCCAGTATGCCCCTCACTTCTCCATACCAAATAGGGAGTCGTATGTGGGCACCCACAGGATTTTTCCCTTGCCGAGCCTTGGCAGGCCTCAACCTCGACTGACTGGCCAGAGCTCAGCTCCTGCGCTCCACACACCCTCTGGGGCAGTTCGACCTGCTTGCCCGCCTTGGTGATCGGACCGGTTATCGCGTGGGCACCTTGTCAGCGCCCGGCCAACCGAGCGGGCTGGGCGAATGGGAACAATAAGAGTACGCCACATTCAGCCAGGCCATGCAGAGCCGGTGGAAGCGGACCGGCGAAGAGATCGGGCACCAGATTGGCGGCAAGATGAGGCGCAAGTCTAACTCGATTTCGCAAATGCTGTGACTTCATTCCATCAAGGCAATTCTGATGCTTCCAGAAGAGCGTGGCCAATTTATTGACGGTCATGCCTACTAAAGAGAAATGTACTTGCGTGAAGGCTCGTGCAGCAATGCTTGATGAGCCACGGACTGCAAGGTGCCAAGGTTGCGCTGCGTTCTCAATTAGGCAATATTTGCCAGACTTGGGATATTCCTGGATGGCCACGGCTGGTCCTGGCCACCCTCGATGGCCCGATGAGACGCTGCTTTCCTACTTGCCAGGGGCAGGCGAGCCGTGTCAGACATATGAAATGCACACCGTCCGCATTATGCGCATCCTCGCTTCGTTGAAGAAAATACTAGGCGCAAACGCGACGGTTCAAACCCTCCTAAGGATGAATAGCGATGCCGTGAATTCGGTACCGGGCTGCCGTTGATAGAGCCGGAAGCGCCACAGGCGCCGCTAAAGCACATGTGCTTAACACGCCGGCTGACTTGTCGAAAACCCTCCGGAAAACCTGCTTCGATCACAAGCCCGTGGGATCGGTAGGTTTGGGGGTGAGCATGGGAAGATCGTGATTGGGCAGCTGGAAAGCTCCCCGTATTTCCGTGGAGTTGAATCCGGGGGGCCCCCACCTGTCGTTCGGTGTTTGCTCTTCTCTCGGTAGCTTAGCGGACTTGAGTGAGAGACTTGAAGCTGAGAATGGTTAGCAGGGCCGTTCCGCTACCCAACTTGAATACGCTAGTGACTTGTGGCGGCCGATTGATAAGTGGCTCGCAGAGAGCATGAACAAGTTCCGGCTGGGCTTCCGCAGTGCTTCTGGCATCTCTGGGGAACAGGAGGACCCTGCCCCTGTCCAGTCCTGGTCTGTAGAGGTCAGGCACTGGACGCCAACGTCAATTATCCGTCTTGGCCGACCATTCAGCCTGAAAGGGCCGGCTCCTGAGTGACGCACGCTTGGGTCGGTCGACCGTTTCTCAGCCGAGTGGACGTTTTGAGCATCGTGCCAGCAGGATATTTTCCGCCGGAAGGTGGTCCACGGGTTAGCTGATCATGGATGCACAGCTCTGCGGGGGCGATGTCCGACGGTGAGATGTTGAGTTAGGTCTCGAACACCACGGTCATTCATTTCCGATTGTGAATTGTTTCGGCTAGCACCTCGGTACCGTGGCTGCAACTGCATGTTTTCGGAACAAAATGAAAAGATTTCCTCAGGGATGAATTGTCGCAATTTTTTGTTATTTTTATTTTTATTTTCTTCATTTAGAGAAATGGCCATCGAGTGAGGTTTGGCTCAAAAAGTCTGGCCTCTGGGTTTGGGGGTTTAGAAAGTTCCAGGGCAGGTGTTCCTGCAAGTCAAGATTAAGTTACCTTCCTTTCCCATACAAAGACTGAGACACGGGCTGCATTACTATAGTACTATCTCTGTGCCGTCAAACGATACTGCAACAGCGGCCGAATTCAAGGGCACCCTATCTTATCATTTTCTAAGGCACGCCGCTTCATTGGGCACCATCAACCGCTGTTTGCATTCGATGCAGATCCAGCATGTTTATTATCGACATGGTACATGGCGCACTTCCTATGATCGCTCAAACTGACCTATCAGTGAGCGTCTGTTTGATGAAGACTCATACCCACATTCCCGGAATCATCAGATAGTGTACAGCACGCCAGAAGAGGACATGCACTCGCTACTGGGTGGTCAAAGGTAGTTAATAACGCTAGCCCGTAGGGTTGAATTGCATGCAATGCAGAGCGCTGCAACGATCTGGAAATAATAAAGCGACATGGGTCGGTGGTGTTGATTCTGATTCAACGATTGGAGCATGTTACCTGGACTTTCTTGAGTTCTGTCGTCGTGTTGGTGGAACTGCGAGATCGTTGGTACAGAAATTAGACTAAGGCTCAGAACCAACAGGTCTGGACAGAAGCATGTCGTTGGATTTCGGAAACAAAACAAGAGAATCAAAAGGATTTTGAATTTGCGCCACTTTTTGCATGGGGCCCTGACCATGTTCTTTCTGGGGAAAATGGGGGTGAAACAAAAATCGCGGGGTTGATTCATGCACAAAAGTGTAGGGGATATCTCCACGTCATGTGACTTCGTATAGAGTGTGCAAGCACTCAACAGGCCCTTGTCGCGTATTCTTGGCTCTGCACGCGTCTTCAAATCTACGCGTGATAGCATTTCCTCGCATAATTACGCGTTTGATGGAGACAGGATTTGTGTGACATCACCAAATTTCAGAAACACGTCCCCGTCGACGAATTGACAATGCCCGGCCCGTCGAAACCGCCTGAGAAGAGGCAATCTTCCCTCACTAGCTTTTTCACGCCAAAAACAATCAATGGGCTCAAACCACCCAGTTCCACGGATGCCTCTACTGCCACCCCGTCATCCTCGACTCCCAGACCTGCAACCTCCAAACCCTCTGAATCTACCCGGAAGCGACCGCTACAGGAGAATCCAGATACCGCGAACGCGAGTGGTACCAGACCCAGCCGTGCAGCGAAGCGTACTAGACCAAGCGTCATCGACGACAGCGATGACGATGCAGAACCCTCAGACAAGCCTTCTCCCAAGCCATTCCCACCCCGCGAATCTGCTGCAGAAAGTTTGAGTTCGTCCTCAAGAACAGGACAATACATTTATAATGCCGAAGCCAAAGAAAGCATCCACGGTGGGGCCGAGGATGAAGATGCTGCTACCAAACGGAAAAAGGAGGAACTTCACAGAAAGTTTGTCGAGAAGCTCGGTCGCCCTGATAGCATGCCATTGCTAAGAAGAGGGAACGTCCAAGCGGATAGCGAGACCCCAGGGTTGGATTGTGAAGACGCAGAAGGTGGAGACGACGCCGAAGACGATGACCCTCCGCCCACCAAGGGCAAGAAGAAGGGCGCCAAGACGGGCAAGCTCACCCCCATGGAGATTCAGTTTCTTGACATTAAAAGAAAACACATGGATACGCTCTTGATCGTCGAGGTTGGCTACAAGTTTCGGTTCTTTGGCGAGGATGCCCGCATAGCAGCCAAGGAACTGAGCATTGTATGCATTCCCGGCAAATTCAGATACGATGAACGTGCGTAAAGTCCTCCAACCCAGTCATTCTCCTAATTCCGCTACTAACCTCGAGGCAGATCCATCCGAAGCCCACCTAGATCGCTTCGCTTCGGCTAGTATACCTGTCCACAGGCTGAGCGTACATGCAAAACGTCTAGTCGCCGCGGGCCACAAGGTCGGAGTCGTCCGTCAAGTCGAGACGGCTGCGTTGAAGAAGGCTGGCGATAACCGCAACGCACCCTTCGTCCGGAAACTCACCAATGTCTACACAAAGGGCACATATATCGATGAGAATGCGGAGCTGGATCAGGCCACCGACAATACCGGTGCGCCATCCGGTGGCTACTTGCTTTGTATGACCGAGTCACCCACCAAGGGCTCTGGTACCGACGAGAAAGTTGAAGTTGGCATCGTTGCAGTGCAGCCGGCGACAGGAGACATCATATATGACAACTTTGAGGATGGATTCATGAGGCGTGAAATCGAAACGCGTCTGCTGCACATTTCACCCTGCGAATTCCTTATCGTTGGTGATTTATCCAAGGCCACGGATAAACTAGTACAACATCTTTCCGGCAGCAGCACAAACGTCTTTGGCGATAAAAGCCGCGTGGAACGGGTCCCTAGGAGCAAGACAATGGCTGCCGAAGCTTCTTCACACGTCACCCAGTTCTACGCTGGTAAAACGAAAGATAGCGATGAGCGGGCTGCAGCTCTTTTGGAGAAAGTCTTGAAACTTCCTGAAGCCGTCACAATATGTTTGTCCGCCATGATCACGCACCTAACCGAGTATGGCCTGGAACACATCTTCGATTTGACCAAGTATTTCCAGTCTTTCAGTACTCGGCAGCACATGCTGATCAACGGGACAACTTTGGAAAGTCTCGAAGTATACCGGAATTCCACAGATCACTCTGAGAAAGGGAGTTTGATGTGGGCACTTGACAAGACTCATACTCGCCCGGGCCAAAGACTGCTAAGGAAGTGGGTTGGACGTCCTTTACTAGATCAGCAACGCTTGGAAGAGCGCATTTCTGCAGTGGAGGAGCTCCTTGAAAGCCAATCAACTGTGAAAGTGGATAAGTTGACTGGCATGTTAAAGTCGATCAAAGCCGACCTTGAGCGTAGCCTGATCCGCATATACTACGGGAAGTGCAGCCGACCAGAGCTGTTGACAACTCTTCAGACTTTACAGAAGATTTCAATGGAGTTCATTAGGGTCAAGTCCCCAGCTGATACCGGGTTCAAGTCGCCACTCATCAGTGATGCCATCTGCTCTCTTCCAGCCATTGGAGACATTGTCATCAAATACCTCGACAAGATAAATGCCCAAGCAGCAAGAAAGGATGACAAGTATGAGTTCTTCCGTGACGAGGAGGAGACGGATGACATTACGACGCACAAGTTGGGTATCGTTGCTGTAGAACAGGATCTGGATGAACACCGCAAGGAGGCGGCCGCCAAGCTTAAGAGCAAGACACCCGTCACATACGTAACGGTGTCAGGCATTGAGTTTCTAATTGAGGTACCAAACATTGACGTCAAGAAGGTCCCAGCCTCGTGGGCAAAGATCAGCGGCACCAAGAAGGTATCCCGCTTCCATACGCCAGAGGTATTGCGCTTGATCAACGAGCGCGACCAGCACAAGGAAGCCCTCGCAGCAGCTTGTGATGCAGCTTTTGCGGATCTGCTCAAATCAATCGCAGCAAACTACCAACCTCTTCGTGATGCCGTGGCCTCGCTGGCCACGCTCGACTGTCTCCTATCTTTTGCTGAAGTTGCCGCCCTCCCCGGGTACAATAAGCCCACCTTCCTTCCTTCCGGTACACCTCCTACTATTTCGATCACCGAAGGCCGCCATCCCATCGCCGAACACACTCTCCCAAACGGCTACATACCCTTTACTACCGCGCTCTCCTCCCCGTCCCGCATTGCTCAGCTGATCACGGGTCCAAACATGGGTGGTAAATCCAGCTACGTCCGCGCCGTCGCGCTGCTAGTCCTGCTGGCACAAATGGGCTCCTACGTCCCAGCAGACGCCATGAAGCTGACGCTCTCAGACGCAATATACACGCGCATGGGTGCCCGTGACAACCTGTTCGCAGGAGAATCAACATTCATGGTCGAAGTCTCCGAGACGGCTTCGATCCTTCGGGGTGCTACACCGCGATCTCTCGTCATTCTCGACGAGCTAGGTCGCGGCACGTCGACGCACGATGGTGCAGCCATTGCGCACGCCGTTCTTGAACACGTTGCCAAGGAGACCAAATGCCTGACCCTATTCATTACGCACTACCAGAACTTGGCTAAAGTAGCTGAGGGGCTGGGTGACGAGAGGGTCAAGTGCGTGCATATGCGGTTCAATACCCAAAGGAGTGCAGAGGACGGGGAAGAGGAGATCACGTTCCTGTATCAAGTAGGCGAGGGCGTAGCGCATAGGTCGTACGGGCTGAACGTGGCAAGGCTCGCAAGGATCCCGAAGAAGGTGCTGGATGTTGCTGCCGCTAAGTCGAGGGAGATGGAGGAGGACATGAAGTGCAAGAGATTGAAGGGTGCTGTGGGGCTGCTGGGTCATGTGTTGAAGAGTGGACAGGAGCTGGTGGGTGATGAACAGTTGGAGCACTTGATCAGTAGCATTGACCAATTGTGAGCGAGCTTACTTGCTCTCTACTACAACTTGGGTGCGGTGCAGTCAATGGAGTTTTCCGGTAGTCAGGTTGTTTTGAGAAAGTTGTGGGAATGCGTACTCGAGTAATGACGGAACAATGCCTGGGTTGCTTATGGGGATATACAATAATCAGGGGGTGGAATGGTTAGGTTGCTAAGGGGAGACATATATACAATAAGAGAACAGAAGAAAAACTTGCTATGGACGGGATGGCGGGGAATGGCTGGCTATGTGTGGCGTCTTGGGTTGCGATGGAGAATATAGCGCTGAAAATGAACTACGATACATGAACCTCTCCTTGTTTCGGCCGCTGTTCGGGACGGATCAGTAATATTCTCTGAATAAGAAAAAATTTATTCTCAAAAGGGTAACAAAAAAAGAAGGAAAAAAAGAAGAAGAAAAAAAGGAAAGCTGCAGTTCCATTTTGAGTGGGCAAATTTAATTTGATTACCAATGAACAAGGACCAAATCCATGCGGGTTCATTACTGCCTCGTGAAGCGCGGATACACATGAGAAATGGAGAAAACAAGTTAGAAATAAACGTGTGACGGAGATTCACATACGTTCAAGGATTTGAGCAAGATTCGCAATGTTTGGAGGTTCCCCCCTGAGAGAGACTCGCCGAGGTCCATAGCAGGTAAGCTTCCTCCCCAATTTGCAGACACTGTCCAGTGCCGAAGTGGATGAAGTTCTTTTGTGAAGTACAAGTGCTCAGCTCAGTCATCTCAGGCTTTCATCACGGGTATATCAGTTCTCACACTCAAAAAAAGATCATAAGCGGACTCCAAGAAAATAATGCGCAAAACCGGGAACTATGACGACCAACGTTCTATAGCAAGCTAAGGGACAAGCCATCCCAATGTTAAATAGCCTCGACTAAGAAAACAACAAATAAAAAAAGTCTCAAAACCCTTCTCATGATTCCAGACTCCAACCATGCCATGCGAATATCTAGAAGATGAGGAAATGAAGAAAATAACGAATCTCAAAGATCATGCTCTTCTGTTTCTCCTTTTTACTTTTCTCCTTTTTACTTTTCTCCCGTGGTATCAAAGCCCGTGCCTATTAACTGAATGTCCGCCAACGCATAGGATTTTATAAATCAATTTCAGTGCCGGAAAGAGTTAAAAAAGAAAAAAGAAAAGATAGTGGGTGCTAATTCGGAGTCCCAACCATGAAAGGCAATGCTACAAAACCACAACAAAATCTTCGCCAGGTTTAACAAATCAAGCAAGCGGCCGCATAACCGTAGAGCCTTCTTTCGCATATCGGCACATTCACAGACTCTCGCCCAAATAGGGCTGTCCTAGGCGTCGAAATCCTGGCTGACTCGCTCTAGGTTCGTCTCCTGCGTCTCGTACTGATTGTAAGCATTGAATGACAAGTTATTTAGATTTGGGGCCATTGAATTAATCGACTGGAATCCGGCAAGGGATGGCTTGTTATCATTCCCGTAACCTGCAAATCCATATCCAGTAAGCTGGTTGGGTCTCGTCTGGCACAAAGGGTTGAAATTTCCACCGCTAATAGTGTGCTGTTGGGGTGTGTAGTATGTCCTGCTGGAGATGAGTTGCTGAGTCGAGAAGGCTGAAGCGCCACTTTCACGGGAAGGAAAGAACGAGAGAGGCTTGCCGTTATCCGGTGCCGAGGAACCCAGCGAAAGATTTGTGCTCATAGATTGCAGAGGAGCACGGCGGCGATAGTCAAACCTGTCAGTCAAGCATTAGAACCACCAAGGAAAAGGGGGATATGCTGGGAAAGCATACCCTGTCTCCTCCATAGGGTTCTGAGTGCGAGAGAGGCCTGTGGGCGCTGGTCCGACGGAGGCGCTAGGGAAATGGGCGAAGTCGGTCCAAAGCCCCTGAGTGTTGGTGCTCGGCTTGGAAGGGTCGCGGAATATCGCAATACTGTCGGCAGAGCCATGGGTATGGCTGCTGAATCGGCTGTGCTTGTCCTCCTCTTGATCGTCGAAGTCATCGTCATCCTGATCGTGATCACGCTTGAACATAGCGGCAGTCTTACGGGTAGTTCTTGTCGAAGTGCGACGCGTGATCGGCACTACAGTACGACGACCCCGCTTTTTCTTCGACTTCTCAGAATCCTCCAACTTGCGCTCCTAGATGGGACGAGTAGTTAGCAAATAGCTAGCAGGGGTATGCTCAGCATAGGACGACTAACGGGAGAGCCTTCAATGGAAGGAGTAGAGTAGATGTCACGCTTGCGCTGGAACTCGCCACCCTCATCCCAAACGTACTCGGTGGCAGTAATAATAGACGAGGTCTCAATCATGTTTCTTAGAACGGACGCATCCTTGCGCTGATTGCGTCTTCTTTTCTGGTACTCAGATGCCGAGTCGAACAAGCCCATGCCGGGATAGATAATCCCCTTCAGTTTGTTCATATCGCTGTCATCATCAGAGATATGCTGACGCTCGGAAGCCAGCTCAGAAGTCTCGATGCTCTCAGCAACCTCTGGGTCGGAAAGCGATCTCCGGGATAGTGAATGGGGCGCACCAGGGGTACTGGGAACGGAAAACTCATGAGAGATTCCTTTGAGGACAGGCGTCTGGTAACCTGAAACGTCAAGATGGTTGTTGTGACCAACGACAGAGAAATGGCGGGCGCCAGAGATTGAGTTGGCCCAAGGTGTAGTCATTGGCTGGATCTGATCATAGTCTTCGGGTTCGGCTTTCATCATGTTGAGAGCCCGGTCGTCAACGTCGAGCTCATGGCGAGAGTTCTGGACCTGTTACCATGTTTCAGCATGTTGTATCTTCCTATCTTTCGGACAGGACAAAACGTACGGTCGAAGCTGAAGCTGCGGTTGTCACTCGGCTTCTTCTGGTTCCTCCACCTGTCTTCTTTTGCTCCTTCGCCAAAAGACGCTCGGCGGCCAGCTCGAGGATCCCGTGGCGTGTCTCCCACTCCTTGTACTCATTGTAATCCTTGACGGACTGCTCATCCTTTCTGATCTCCTTCTCCCACTTTCTCGCGAGGTGACTTTTGGACGAGACATGGGTGAGAAGATGGGAGAGATCGGAAAAGGTGGGCTTCTTGGGGCAGATGCAGCACTTGAGAGGGATAGCGGTGGTGGTGGTGGCAGGCTCGTCCTTTGTGATCAAGTCCATTGGTGCAACGGCCGCCATGTCCTAATGGTGAGTAAGAGTTAGTGCCTGTAAAGGGTGGGGTTGCAAGTGCGTAGAGCATGGTGCAAGTCCCAGCTCCCAGGGAATGGGAACTGAGGGGAACACACGTCAACACAACAGGGGCTGACGGGTCGGACGAGCTTGAGGCGGCAGGATCGATGGGATGAAAATAAAGTTGTCTGCAGAGACGTCGTCCCATTCGGAGTCGGCTCTCTTCTGATGACTTAGAAGGAAGGTGAGACCAAAATTCCGGGACGTGCTATTCTCGATCTCGAGAATTCCCTCTGCAGAATCGTTGATTGAGAGCATAGAAGGAAGAAAGAAAAAAAAAGGACTAACTGTTCCTCTTGGGCCCTTGGCTCTTTCGAACTTGTGTGAAGCCGTTGTGTGCCCAAAGGAATTGCGAGGGTCAAGTCTCAAAGAAATTCGAGTCCTGAAAACCCGTGCTTCCCAAAGCACCCGGCAGGATGGGAGGACAAGCAATCAACGTCACGGTAAGGGATAAAAGAGAGTAGATACCCGGGAGGCAGGTGCAGTTTCTCAGCGAATGGTGAGGTAGATGGAGAGCCGATGCCGTGGTTTTCAAAGAAGGGACGATGAGAGCTGGTCGACTGAAATTGTGCTGTGAAAATCGATTTTAGGGGAGGTGTGCGGGTTCAAATGGGTTGGTGGGTTGGGAAGAAGGAGCGACTTGCTCGCAGGGCCCTTGACTCTGAGCAAGAACTTGCTTCTGGTACAGTGGAAAGAGTGACCATGTGGTCGAGGACAGCACAGTGACTGGGGCCTCTCATGGTCTGTGGATTGCTTTTGGAAGAAACTTACCACGCGGCTTCTCAAATTGTATGCTGACATGATGTCTCGAGTTGCTTTGAAATCGTCTTGAAGCGACTTTTCGTGGCGAGGTTGAGTGTAGAACTTTGAGTTTTGGGTTTTGAGTGTGGAGAATGTAAGGTCCCAACACACTGCCCTGCTGTAATGAAGGAACAGGTGGGGGATGTCTAGATTTGCGGCCTCGGGAAACTTGTAGATCTGAAAGATGGTGTAACTGAGAATCAAGGGACTGAAAAATCAAAATGGCAGACTTTATATAGGTTAGGACTTAGGCCCACGAGAGTTAGTCGGACCCGCGTATGATGTCGTCGTTGCGGAGAACAAGTGGCAGGTCATCCAATGGACCCAATCAAGAAGAGGATATCTCTAAACTTCTAAGGAAACTTCCGGAAGGACTCGAAAACTAAGTGAGAGCCTTAAACTCAGGGTGCAGAACCCCATTAGTATCAGCGGCAGAATGTAAAATGAGATGAGCAATATGCGGGCTTACTAGTAGGACATTTGACACAGGCGGTGTTGTGGTATAATGCGACCTAGTCGCAGCTAATGTTTTGAGATGCCATGAAATTGTTGAAAACCTTTGCGTACGCAGAAGGTTGTATCAACTTCCAGCCTTCAAGCCGCGATCTGAGCCGAAGATAGATAGAATTCGAGCTAGCTATCCCTGTTCCGAAGTGAAGATGACGCGTGAACTTAGTGTCAACAAGCGCTATGGGGAGATTAATCTGAACAGATCAGAAGGCTCGAACGGAAAATACTAAGTGCAGAACAGGGTTGAGTGAAGAAACAATTAAAAATGCAGGGAAGGGGAAGATTGCAATGACGAGAACAATAGCGTGCTGGGTCATGAATGCTTGACAGGAGCTCCTTCATATCGATCTTTATGAGTAGCAGAGAAGGTCTTTAAGTAAGAGCCCAATCTCTAACTTGTATGAAATTGAAATAAGTAAGCAAGTAAAAAGTAAAATAACCCAACCTGCTGTTAGTCGAGAGGAGCAGCGCACCAACTTGGTGCTATAACCTCCTAAACGTCCTCAGTACACAGCCAGAAGAAGTCATGGCAGGTCGGGGGTAATGAAGGCGAGGTTGAAGGAAGGAGAAATGAAGGCACCCAAAGAGATATAAAGGGCCCGATAGACCCCCCTTCCAGCCAAAGGTCATCTCGTCTCATGATTTTCGATGGTGTGAGGGATACAAATAGGTCGAGAAAGAGTGTGGAGCTGGGAACCAAACCGTGGCAGCCGGAAATGGCCGTGATAGCCACAACGAACGAAGAGAGAGATGATACATGGATGTCTTGGTCGTGTATTCTGCGCGCTATAATTAGCGGAAAGAGGTGAAAACAAGTGAATGTCATGCCTGTTCGAAGTAGATAAGCGAGTCAAAGGAGGGTCAGGAGATTGGAATCCTAAGGGTGGAAAGAAATGAGAGACACGCAATAGATAGAGGAAGAGAAGAAGGATGGGAAGGAGCCGCTCTGCTGTAGAGATACCATCTGGCCCTCAACCCCAATCATTGAACGATCTATAACGACAAGGCAAGAGCATACGCAGGAGGAAACATCAGAGCCATCAAACAACACAGGGATCAGTGAGCTCGTGGTCTGTAAGATAAGATAATAGGCCTGACTGGAGGGTTGGATGGAAAGGGACTCCTGGGAGGAACCTGAAAATAAACATTGACCTCGGATTTAGATCATCACTATGGGCGACTAGAGGCACTGCCTTAGTCTTTCTCCATAATGAAGAAAGGAAGTATAAGTAGGGAGGAGAAGGCAATTATGAACACTTGGATCGACAATACAAATGGCTGGTCGCTTCAGATTCCTAGGGATAGATGCTAATCGAAGACTTTGGCACATACAGATCTCTGAAATCGCCTGCTTGGCACAGAGCACAGCATATTATGAGATTGGAACTCACCAAGTCCATGATACTTGCACTTGCTCGGGAATGATATGAGTTGAGAAGTATTAAGTAAAGCGACAAACAAAAGGCAGAATGCTCCAACAAGCGCGTCCCTTGAGGGAGGTCGTTATCCCTAATGAGACCCAATAGTATTTGAAGTGTTTATGGAATAAATCGGCCGTCTGTCCACTTGGATACAATAACATCAATGAATTAGATTCAAGGGATAAACAACATCAAAAGGGGCAACACGTCAGCATAGAGTGAACTGGGGAACATAGCTTACTTTTAACTCTAATTAGATCATAGCGTTCTGAGATGTTTGTCCCTATTCCAAGCTGCCTTGGGATATGCACCCAGCAACAAAAAGGAAATAATGGCAACAACGAGCTCGCTCTTCCCTTGCTTTGTATCCTGTCCAACATTTAAGCAACAGTTGGGAGGGTATTAGATAGAAGGGGTAGATCATATAATCATCGGCCAAGGATCCTGGCAGTGGTAGACTTCGGCATGCAGTACACCTCATCAACACGTTCAAGCCCGGGGTATTCCAACAAGCTCAGACCAGCGACACCAAATACTGTGTGCCACACATCAACCATATCACCAGGCCTGTCAGAGATTCCGCCTTTTTCCGTGTCTTGCGAGCTCAAGATAAACTTGATGAGCTTGTCCCGGTCGATCCAGTGTGTTTTGCCAATCATCTCCAAGCTGCTCAATACCCACCAGCTGTAGCACACATCTTCCTTCTTTTCCGGTCGCCCGTTCAGACCCCCAGCAGCAACCTGTCTTTCACTCAGCCAGCGACCAAGGCGCTCTTTGTCAATCAAATCTTGCCTGCCGGCAATTGTCAATGCCGCGACGCAGGTGAAGATCTGGCCGGAGTGGGACTCAGCGCCAGGGCTCACGCCATAACCACCGTCTAAATTGGCACAAGCTGCAATATGGTCTACGGCCTTGTCAACATCGATAAGATGGAGTAACCCGAGAAGCGATAGGGCATTGAAGGCACCATAAAGAAAGCGCGTGTCCTCTTCGCCCCATTCATCGCCCGCAAAAGTGCCAGTCTGGCGGTTCTGAAGACTGGCAATATCTGTACTAACGAGTTAGCAGCGAATAAAAGCTTCGAAGTGCCTTGATAACGCCCAGACGTACAAGCTCCCACCTGTGCCTTGCCCTTCCCACGTGACTCGAGCTCATCAAATGCATCCACCGTGGCCAGAATCTGCACAGCACTCACGGTAGAGAGCATATGTGCATCATGACCAGGTGCGGCCCCAAACCCGCCATTCTCATGTTGGCATGAGAGCACAAAGTCAATCGTCTCGGCGCGGGGCAAGGCGTCAGGGTGACCGAGAAGGTGCAGCGCCGTCAAACCCCAGTAGAGACCGTTTAGCCTCAGGTGTTCCGTTAACCAGTAATCATATTCGTCTTTCCTTGTGTCCAAGCTCTGAATGTATTTGACATGAGCGGATGTGGCGAGCTTAAGTTCTTCGGGGAGCTGACTGAAGGATTCCGCCATGGTGCGCTGCTGTAAGAGTTTTGCCGATTCTTAAATCGTTGGGAGTTTGGACCAAGGGAAGGAGTGATGTTGCATTTGGTGGGGGACAGTTTGAAGATGTTACGTAATCCTACTCATCAACTCCTTCTCAGCTCATAAGGCACCCAGACACCTCAATTCTCGTTTGCGTAATTGAAGAAGAGTTCTCTATCATTTTAAGACAAACTTTCCAATTTTTCTCAAAAAAAAAAAAAAAAAAAAAAAGTATATATGAAAACTGAAACGAAACAGCCAGCATCAACATGAGACAATCTCGAAAGACCGGTTAATATAATACCAGTCTGAATCACCAAATAGCACAATCCTCTGTGGCGCAATTGGCTAGCGCGTCTGACTGTTAATCAGGAGGTTGGAAGTTCGAGCCTTCCCGGAGGAGTGTTTTTTTTTCTTCACGATCTTCTAAAAGAGTAAGTATCTTACTCATTTATCTTCATTTTTTCTCTCTCTTTGTGCTCGTTCTCTTTCTTTTCTTCTCACTTAAATCACTCTTCTACTGGCGATACTTTCTTAATTGGGGAATGGATTTCACGACATATCCTCTACAGCAATGTCTGATAAATGTGTTCGAAATATATGATTTGAACATGTCTTTCGATGGCGACATGCTGCGAGTCTATCTTAATATATACATGCAAATAAAAGGCCTTTTTACAATCAGGCAATAGCCGCAACTCCCAAAGCTCCCGCTGTAAAGTCTGATTCAAAGTCCAGCCCCTTGAAGCCATCCTCCACCAGCCACGACCGCCCCTTCTCAGGGGTATACAGAGCCTCGCATGCCCGTCCAACGACAAGCAGCCCAGGCGGCCGGCTTCCCTCCTGCTCGATTGCTTCCGCAACTTGCTTCAGCGTCGTCCTAATTACTCGCTGGTCAGGGCAACTTGCCCGCTCGATAACGGCACAAGGGGTGTCCACAGGCCATAACCTCCTTCGACTTCTTGAGCTGTCCTCTGGTTGTAATTTCTCCTCCTCGGTGAATTCTGTCAATTCGGATACCAGCCCGGTTATTCTGTGCAGGGCCATCAAGAACACCACCGTCCTGGTGTCAACATACTCTGGTGGCACAGGAGGTTTGCCCTTCTTCCCTGTCCCGGTGCAGACCAGAACCTGGTCAGCCACGTCGCGCTGTGTAGGTGGAATGCCCGCGAATAGGGGTGCACTGAGACTGCTTGTTATCCCAGGCAACACAACAACGCGATCGCCTAGTCCATGCTCCCGGAAGAAGGCCACTTCCTCGCCACCACGGCCATAAATAAAGGGGTCGCCCTGCTTCAGACGCAGAACAGTCTTGCCGGCGCGGACACCCTCCAATGCCTGCTCCAATAGTTCCTCTTGTGCGCGATCAGCGTTACCAGGGAACTTACGCGCGATAGAAACAGGCGTGCGCCGTGGGATGAGATCAAGTACGCCAGAGGGCACCAACTTATCTGCCAGAATAAGATCAGCAGCCTGAATCGCCTTGTATGTCGCCCTGGTTAAAAGATCTGGATGTCCGGGCCCACTACCGGCCAGAATGACCCTTCCCTGAGCAGCAGCTGCCTTCTCACCAGGTTCACCGCCAACCCTATTCCCTCGCTGGGCGACAGTAGAAGCATAAGCCCTTAAGACCTCCTCCACCTCTTCATTCGTAACCGCCGCCAACCTCTTCAGTGGCCAATACTCGCAAACCTGCGACAACCACCTCATCCTTCTAGCTTTGATCCCTTCCGAATCCTTATCCTGCTGCCCCTCCATCACGAACTTATTAAACTCTGCTCCCTGATCGACAGAATCATCCACCCCCTCATCCGCCACGACCTGCTGTTCTCCTGCCTTCTTCGCAGAAGAAGCCTGCGCAGCCTCCGCCAAAATCCTCCTCCTCATCCCGCCAAACCTCTCAACAGCCTTTCCTAATCCTTCCGGCAACGCAGCCGCAACTTCCCTCCTAATCCGGCTGGCAAGCTTGCATCCCCTCCCGTTAGTAGTCACGCCAACCTGCAAGGGTCCATCCACGTGCACGCTCAGCAGACTAAACGAGCAAAGCGCAGGGCAGTCTACCACATTGATCGGGATCCTGTTGCGCCTGCATTTTGCTGCAATTTCTGCTACTGCGAGCACGCTGCCGGCGTTTGTGATGAAGACGGCATCAACCACACCGGAAACTTCTTCCCTGCCGAGGCAGAAAAGGTCATTCTCTTCAAATGTGCGTGGGAGGTGCGTTATTGCGCCCGAGGTAATTTGAGCCGCAAGGGTATAGTGAAGCGGTTGGTTTTCTACCACAGGGGCGATAATAATCGGCTTCGCACCTGCGGCGAGAGAGTTTGTCGCGCGCGATGCAGCAAGCGGGTTTGACCCGATGATGAGGTGGACATGGCCAACTGTGTGTTGCGCCGTAAGAAGAGAGGTGTGTGAAGATGGCGGTGGTGGTGATGTTGTGGCCATGGTTTTTTTTTTTTTTTTTGGCCGAGACCGGCGTCGAACCCTCGCAGAACAATGGGTTGAGAGCGTGTTGTTGTGGCTACAGTTCAAAGGGGGCACCAGGGTGAGACAAGATACCACTTGGATCGAAGAAACAAAGAGAAAGATGATTGTCCCCAGGGAGAGAGACGTGTGACGCTGCTATAAGTAGAGATGATAAGACAGCACGTGGGGGATGGGATGAGATATATATATCTATATCACACTACGAAAAGAGAAGACAGTTATCGTGCCCTTGTCAATCTCGACTCGACGCACACTTGCTTGAATCTCCGCTGGTGACTCTTCAACCATGCGAGAAAACTCCGTGGGATACTCAAATCTTTATGTAAGCGTTGAACGCCTTCAAGGGGACGAAGCTGAACTCCAGCCAGTCAGAGGCCTCGATTCTCGACTTACACGGATTTTTCTTTGCTGTTTTAGCGGAGAAGCTTTTCTTGGGACACTTTAGCGGGCGCTGACGCCATTTCACGAGGTCGGTCCAGCCAGGGGAGATCCCGCCTTATCTCTTTATCGCCACCCCACCATCCCTCCGATTAAAGGGGCGTCGCCGACTCCGCGGGGAATAACCATCACCACGGAGATGCGATACTCGACTCAGTTTATACGCCGTATCGGGGCGCCGGTTCGGTAGCTGTAAACAAGAATATCACCTTCGCAAAGCAAGCAGGGCTTGGAACATGGATAAGACCAGAAATCAGATGCTCGCTTTTACCCACATCCAAATACAATCAATCAGTCATATGCATAACTGATAAATCTGAAAGCTCTCTAATCCGATCCTCGGCTCCTTCCCTATCTCCATGTCGACCGAGAAAAATAAAACAAGAGGGAAACCGCAATTGATATGTTGCCATCCCATGAAGATTAAATCGCCATAAAAGAATGAAGTATCGCCCGCCTTTGACCACAACCCATCCCAGATGTGAGCATCTGAGAGCCCCTTGTAACCCGCTACTCGTTAACAACAATCTGCAATCTCCAGTAAATTCCTTGCCATTCAGAAGCGACTGGGGGATGAGTAAGTCAGTTTGCCATATTGCAGGTTGGGGTCGTGTTTGTTGTAGAGGTCATGGTCGTATGAGCGAAATGGAACCAAATATATACAAGGCAAAAAGAAAAAGTGTCTTCGTGGAGACATTGCGTTCGTGCCAGGTCCGTCGAAAAGCTAATGCGCAAAGTAAACGGTTCGGAGAATGATATAAAAAAAAAGTAAGGAATCGGTGAATAACACCGGCGACTGGTGCTGCTGGTACGATAATGTAGCTGGTAAGGGGTCGTCAAAAGCTGGGCGGTTCGGCTATCACTCGAACATCAAGTTGCGTTCGTATGCTCATGGCACGAGTAGGCGCTTACATCACGACACACTTCGATTCGTCGCGCTCCTTCTTCACTGACAGAGCAACGCGTGCGGCCTCGGTGAAGGCCTCGTTAACTCCCCTATTACGCATGGCCGAACACTCGAGATATCTGAGAGCGTTTATTCGGCGCGCGACCTCGAGTCCTTGATCGTAGTTGATGGTAGGTTTCTTCTCTCGGGGGTTTGCTTCGTCGTTGGCACCATCTTCTTCCTCATTCGCCTCGCGCAGATCGCACTTGAGGGCAACCAGAACCAACTTAACGTTGGGACAATTATCCGCAATTTCCCCCACCCATTTGCTTTCCACGTTTTCAAGCGAATCTTTGCTGTCAACCGAGTAGCAGAGCATGATCAAGTCGGTGTCATCTAGCACCCCAGTTAGTCTGGCGTCACGGCTAGGAGACAATGTGTATAAGCCTACCGTATGAGAGACTTCGAAGCCTGTCAAATTCTTCTTGGCCGGCCGTGTCCCATAGAGAAAGTTCAATGTGAACGTTGTCAACGAAGATATCTGTATGCCCCGAGAGTCAGTGTTCCTATCCCTTTATATTATGCAAAATTCAAGCTGGCATTCGACAAAGGGAACGCACCATGGACGTAGTTTTCGAAGACCGTCGGCTCGTAGACCGTAGGGAAGTAGCTGATGCTTTTGTGAGCATGGAACCATGTAGGATTGCATTCATTTCGGATTCTTCTTACCCTCTGGTGAAGACGTTGAGCAATGACGTCTTTCCGCACGCACCATCGCCTCTGTTTCGAAACACAGTCAGCCCGCACCATCACATGGATGCCTCAAAACCATCTATGGCATGGCTGAGATTAGAGGAAACTCACAGCAAGACGAGCTTGCGCTGCACCGTCTTGGAGCCCCCGATTCCACAAGGCATTTTGTGACCTGGGCGGGACTTCGACTAGACAACTGCGAGAGGGCTCGGGGGTCGAGTAAATCGCGACCAAAGCGACCAACAATAATTACTCGTGGGGTACTTTGGATGGTCGTGTAGAGGCGGAGATGGTTCTGGGTTAGACGTCGGAGTGAAGAATCCAATCCGCACCCGTCGGGGTAAAAGGACAGCGAAACGAAGGTTGAAGGTTACAGAATAGGGTGGGCAGGGCAGAAGCCAACTTAACCAGAAGGCGCGAGCGACGGAAGCAGGCGGGTCAATTGAATAAAGTACGAAAGATGCGCATTGAAGGGGAAACAAATATCAAAAACGTAAAACACGTCGACAGCGGATGTCGCAGGGATAGTGAATGTGTGCTACGAGCGCGCGACACCAGCAGGAGTGACAGAAAGGAGCGAAAAACAGACAGCGAGGAAAATGCCTACAGGAATCTGGGGGGAATGAAATTGAATTGAAGTCGGAGATGAAGTCAGAGAGGATTGGAGCGCAACCATGAACCAGGGGGTTCCACAGCCTGTGACTTTCAACTTAAACCTTTTGGTAACCTTTCCATTGCATTTTTAGGGGCCTGGCCCACTCAGCATTTGGCACTGTGCAGAATGGAGAAGCGGCCATTGCACGCCGCCAAGAAAGGGCCTGACTGCTACTGGACCGACTGGGCCGAATGGAGCACGTTTAATTCTCGTTGCTGGGGCCATCCTGGTTTGGACACCACCTCCAAATCTTAAATCCTGCTTTTATTTCTGGAGACTTCAACAGTCAAAAGTAAAATCTCCATGATGGAGGTTTCCGTAAGCGTGGGGGTTAGGAACACCCATCCAATCCTGTTCAGCTTTGCGGCAGTTCTCGTTCCAGAGTCACATACTTTTGCCGATCTATCGATAAAGAGGCTGAGATGAAGAGATCATACTTAACTTGACTAGTCAGCTAGTTTCAGCTCTTGGTAGAATGAAGTGCTTTCACCTTTTACACTGCACTCCAATTCCTGAATGTTCGTTGGCGCGGGACATCAAGCAAAAATTCATACTTCTCAACTCCACAACCATGTAGAAATATAGAAAGACAACAGTTCAAGAAAGGTTTATCTTACAGAAATCCTTCAGCTTCTTACCTCTTATGCATGGCGTGGTTATTTGATTGTTAGGCTTTCGAAGACAAAATATCATCTCCCCTTTCCATATCGTACTAACAAACGAAGCTCTAGCCAATCGATAAGAGCTACCCCACATTCCAGGTTGTGGTGGTCTCCGTTGTCCGCCCAGACCTTTAGCCTCCCCAAACACAGCTTCAGTTGCCGGTTCTGCCTGGAAACCGAGAAATCTACACACCCACTTCAAATAATCAACAATCGCAAACCATCTCCAAGCTCGACATACCTGAGAACACAGCACCACGATGTCGGACGACGATTTCATGCAGGCTTCGGATGAGGAGTACGATTTCGAGTATGAAGACGAAGAGGAAGAGGATAATGGCGATGTCGATATCGAGAACAAGTACTACAACGCCAAGCAGACCAAGACGAGTGACCCGGAGGAAGCAATTGATGAGTTCCTCGGCATACCTGCTCTAGAACCGGAGAAGGGAGAATGGGGCTTCAAAGGACTAAAGCAGGCCATCAAGCTCGAGTTCAAACTGGGCCGCTACGACAAGGTAAGTCCATTTCAGATGATAAAGCGATCTTGCTGTCTCTCGCTGACTTGATGGACATAAAGGCCATTGAACATTACCAGGAACTTCTCACATACGTCAAATCGGCCGTAACAAGAAACTACTCAGAAAAGTCGATCGACAACATGTTGAACTTTGTGGAGAAGGGAGCCGACAACCCCGCAGCAGTCAACTACATCGAGCAGTTCTACTTTCATACCCTGCAGTGCTTCCAGAGCACTAACAACGAACGACTCTGGCTGAAAACAAATATCAAGCTTGCCAAACTTCTCCTTGATCGCAGGGACTACCACTCAATGGCCCGGAAGCTCAAGGAGCTTCACCGAGCATGCCAGAAGGAAGACGGCACCGATGATCCGAGCAAGGGCACCTATTCCCTCGAGATTTACGCGCTCGAGATTCAAATGTATTCGTTGATGCGTAACAACAACCAGCTCAAGATACTCTACCAAAAGGCTCTCAAGGTCCGGTCGGCTGTCTCTCACCCCAAAATTCAAGGCATTATTCGAGAGTGCGGCGGCAAAATGCACCTGAGCGAAGAGAACTGGACGGATGCGCGGACCGACTTCTTTGAGTCATTCCGGAACTACGACGAGGCCGGAGATTTGCGCCGCATCCAGGTGCTCAAGTACCTGCTCTTGACCACCATGCTCACCAAGTCAAGCATCGACCCTTTTGACAGCCAGGAGACCAAGCCCTACAAAAACGACCCACGCATTGCTGCGATGACAGACATTGTGGACGCATATCAACGAGATGACATCTACAAGTATGAAGACGTATTACAGAAAAACACTGACCTCCTGGAGGATCCTTTCATTGCTGAGAACATTGACGAGGTGACGCGCAATATGCGAACCAAGGGCGTGCTCAAGCTAATCGCCCCATATACACGCATGCGTTTGGACTGGATAGCCAAGCAGCTCCGCATTAGCGAGCCTGAGGTTCAAGATATTGTCAGCTTTCTCATTGTGGATGGCCGCGTTCAGGGCCGCATCGACGAGTATTCTGGCACCTTTGAAATTGATTCACGTGCTGACGAAGACAGAGTCAAGGCCATTGAAACGCTTTCGAGTGCTGTTGAAGACTTGTACGGGGCATTATTCAGGGATGGCGAGGGATTCCGAGTTTCAGTTGGTGATCCAGCGGGTCTTGGTTTTGGCGACATGGACCCAAGAGAGCACTTTGGTTTTCCAACCTTGAGAGGAAATCGGAAGTACCGTGGCACTTTGCGCAGTGGAATTACGATACACTAAAGGCCGACAAGTGCAAGTGTACTCATCGAAATACTTTGCTTTATCTAAGCAACGAGCACATGCGAACAACAGTTATCACGAAAAACAGTATGGCATTGGCGGGCACATAAGTGGTATTACGGATGGGGTGAAATAATTACAGACCAATGGCTTGGGTTGAAGGACAAGTCACAAGAATCAGGAAGAGTATTACTAGACGAATATGAGTCACCACCACGGCAATGCAGCGCCAGCTAGGTAGCCTGATGCCGTTGCAGGTAATAAAGCATTAAACCTCGAGCATTGGTTTCCAGTTACGTGCTACATGGGGCGTATTACAGATCTAGTCAATTAAATGTACCGCGCAGCACTGATCAGGCAGGTTTGCACTGGCCTCTCGATTGACCTCTTGATCCAGAGGTCGTCATCGTCACCATTATTTCTTCTACAGCCGCCACACTATTGGCTGGACCAAGTCCGGGTGTGCGTTGGTAGGTATAAAAGAAGAGAGACGGGTGAGATGAGGCGTGGGGGACCCTCGATGCATTGCCCGCCGATACCCCTTCCCTTCATGTCTTTAATCTACCGTCCAGCTAGTCCCACCTGTCTAGTAGCATCCATGTGCCACCCACCTAACTTAACATTGGATTCTTTCCGGCACCTGCATTGTGCCCGAACCAAATATAAGTCGTAGTGGCGGTCCCTCGACCCATCATACGAATAGCTGTCTTGACCATTGGTTAACTATCAGGGCTGAGCTTTTTTAGAGGTTAGAGAATGCTAACAGCGTACAGAGTCAGGACTGTGTTGTATTGCTCAATTGCTATTTCATGACTAGGATATAAAGTCGCAAACTACAGTTAGGTATTAGATTGTCCCTGTCCATCCCTGCCGTTCTGCTTCCTGTCGGACGCACATTCAAGCAGAGGGTCGCATTATTGATCACATTGTGGTGTAGTATCCAATGAAATCTTAGTGATCACAAAAGAGAAGGCGTGGCATCTCATAGCATTGATTCGCGGATAATATGTGGGCTGGTGCTATCAAGCTTTAGTCGGGTCGCACCGTGATGTAAATAACTCATCGAGGTCCTTCGCATACGTTAGTACTCAATACGTCTCTCCCATGTTTGTTCGTCACCCACATCGGGAGACTTACATCGGACAGCTCGCCATTACGCAAAGGGGAAAATACCGTGCATAAGCAGAGCTCGAAGACTGGAGGCGTCAATTCTTCACTATGATCTGAGATTCACAACTTTTGGCGACCACAGATCATGCACACGTTGCTGGGCCCAACGTCACTTGACAAGAAACGATCTCATGCCATGCTTGCAGGTCTGCCACGAAAAAAAACATCCAGATACGCAAAAACCACATCAAGGTCTCGGAAGTCATTGGAGATACACGGCTGTCTGCATTACGGAAGCTTGCAGCCGCGGTGACCGAAGGAAGACCATATCACACCGAGTCGGGAGAGCCTTCTCAGTCGTAGACAGCCGAAGTAGCGACCGTTGAAGATGCAGCAGCTTTGCTTCACCCGAAGCCGTTGTGTGTCGACAATACATACCAGCTCAGACACAGAATGTATATGACCTCCGTGGTGTACCCTGTGCTGGAACCGACGCAGCTTGTCCCGAGGTGTGAAAACGGTCCGGTCCATTTACTGACCAGACTCGGCAGTAGATTATATGTCAACATGAAGAGAGCAAGAAGCGGCAGAGAGTGACATGGATGACGGTAGTTGTCACATCGAGATGCAGCTTTCGAAAGATAACCGCGATGATACGGGAAGATGCAGTGTTTTCGGGAGCCCGGAGTCCTGCATAATGTTTTGCACCACAGCCACCTATCTACACTACAGCAGACTGGGGTGGGGAACGGATAAACGAAACAGGAACGGGATGAGTGCCGCCATCATATTCTAGCCACCCACTGAGAATGGTGACGGGAGATGCTCGGTTGTATGTCGTCTCCCCGTGTCTCTCAGTGTTTCCATGCGTAGTGGAAGAGGGAGGGTGGAGAGGTGGTAGGCTGCATATGCGAGGCCAAGCCAAAGTAGCAGTGGGTTGTTGAAGGGACCGGGCTGCTCCAAGATAGCCAATTGGCAGTCCGTCGGCAAGCAACTGATGAGTCCTATTATGCCGTAATGGCTATAGCATGCTAGTGTACAGGTGAGTTGACGATTTTCCACCCAGTTTAATAACGGATGGGGTGGAAAGGGAAGAAATCGTTGGAAGTGGAACCACACCTGGGCGAAACTGCCCAGGTGTTCCTGGCAGGGCATTCCAGGTTGCGGTGGGATGCAAAAAGACGCTAAAACCCCACGGGGATGCTTTATCTTACCAACACTAAGATCGAGCCGGGTTAGGGTAGAATTCCTCAAAGGGCTGCGTGGATCAAGGGTTCGACCAAGCACACCATCCCCATCATCCAACTAATCCACCAATCCAAAACATGGCAGCCCGGTTAAGAGCGAGTGACGGCAATGTGCAGATCTTCCAGGTGTGCTTTTCCTTCACAAATTTATCACTCAAGCACACTACATCTTGCATTCCCGCTTCGGCATCGAAGATTCATTGGATTATTGGATATTACACCCCCACAAAGTTTGTAACAATGACAGTATCGTCAATTACCCAGGCCTCGCGGACTGCAAACAAGGTGGTGCAAGCGACTGGACGCTACCCTTCCCCTCACTCCCATCCGCTTGTGCATGAGTCTCTGCAACGAACGCGGTGGATGGTGGTTATCTCACAGGTCACATCAAATTGCGATTCACGAATCAGATTCCAGGGCTTCCGTCGCTTGTCAACCAGTACAACCCAGATGCAGATATGCTCCAGCATCACGAACCAGCTGCCTGCAATTGACAAGATAATCAATACGGATGCTGGGACATCCATTGCACCGGCCACTAGCTTGACGCAACCTGCGCCATGCGATGCCAAAGGCATTTGCTTTAATGACTGGGTCGCCTGCCAGCCATGAGCTTCCCATAGGATCCAAAGCGTTCTAAAGCGGACAGGAGGTAGCACACTCTGCGACGGACAATCACACACTTGGCCAGTGTGGGACACGAGATATCACCAATCGTGGGCCCGGCCCCAGCATCTGCTTCAAAATATGACAGCCCGGGCGTTAAACACAATCTGATGAATCAACCGATTGTTCATGTGGGAACATGGTGTGCTTTAGTGGACAGGGCTAGCTCCCACACGGCAAGTGGATGGTCAGTACGGTTGTACTAGTGGTACCAAGCCGGCGTTCAAACCGAGGAAGCCACCACGACGCCCAAAGTCTGGGGCTAGCCAACCACATCAGAGGCGATCAGAGTGTCCCGCGAGCCTGGTACCAGCCC
Source organism: Cladorrhinum sp. PSN259 (assembly GCA_033725935.1). Taxonomy (NCBI): domain Eukaryota; kingdom Fungi; phylum Ascomycota; class Sordariomycetes; order Sordariales; family Podosporaceae; genus Cladorrhinum; species Cladorrhinum sp. PSN259. The sequence goes on along the minus strand of MU867064.1, from coordinate 1,006,286 downwards.
TGACGCCAACCAATAGACGTCATCTCCTTTCCTTTCACCGTTGGAGGAATACCTACCCACTTTTACCCTCCATTTGGTCCACAAGCTATGAGCGGAGACTCCTTTTCCTCCTTCCAAGTTGACTCCCAGTCAGCACAGGGACTAGACAAGCAAAACTGCTTGCTTGATCAGAGTCGTCATGGCGAGCATTGCTCCGGCTTGGCATTGTGACGTTCCCCAGATCGTCAGGTGCGCCGTTGCGGAGAAGGTTTGCTACACTACACCATGCAATTCCAGGAATCCATGTCTCGGCTCGGCAAAGTCTCGCTCTTCAAACGAGTTGCAGTGTTTGGGCAGATCGACAGCAGTCACACCTGCACCTAGCGTCTGCCCGCTGGTGAAAGGGGGCACAGTATTCTTGTCACTTGTTTCCACACGCATTACTTCACAACCGTGGAATACACAATATGCTCCGTGGCATATGATGAGTGTTATTGGCATGGGGCATGTGGGTGTTGTGTACTGTACCTCCCTGTACCAATTATTAGCAGATAGACTTGAGGTTCCGCGGCCTGCGCCCCTGAGGAACATAGGACGTTACTATCTGACATCCGTCTTCGCTGGGCTGACCTGTCTAGAATTGCCGGGATTTGATAACACTGTTATCATGCACAACTGTGAAAGAAGCTTTGTGGTGACGGAGATGACGGGGAATGGACTGAAGCCCAATTCATAGTTGATCAACTGCCGGCCGGGAATACAGACGGCGGTTTTGTTGCTGTCAAGGTGCATGAAAAGTCGTGGGTGTTGGGAGCTCTGATGGGTGCTTGCTTCTTGATACAATACACGCAACCAATAACACCAGTAACGACAACGCACGGCATATCTCCATGTGCCATGCCGCCATGGTATGGGAACGGACATCGATCAGACCCGCTAATTCGATCTGGAAACTATCTATTCGCAATTCCGGGTTATTCACGTCGTGGCGGGGAAAGCTCAACGTCGAGTTCCCCCACAGGCGATATCGACGTAACGCGACCCTCGTCGGTCGAACCACCTTCACAGACGTAAAGGACAGCGTATTGGATGTAATAGATTGGATGTGTATGAGTCTTCGCTCTCGGGCCGCCACACTTGATTTCGGTACATGTTAATTAAGCATGGGTGTCGTCGTGCAGCAGTTTCTTGGTTGTGATATCCGTCAGGGCACATTTACAGACAGAGTTACTTGATGGCTCTGGATGGTGGTATTATGCAGTGCTCTTTCAGCACCGATCATCAAGTTTGAAGTAGGTGGTGTACAGAGAGCCGTCGCTTCGCTCCGGGTCATGTGCTGTACGTACTCATCGGGCCTCTCGCTGTCGTTTACTGATTCTTGATTATTTCGGTCGCAATGTCTGTAGTATCCTCTCCATGGCGCATGGGCCCATTGGAGCTGCAGTTTCGAGCAGAGGGAACTTCAATGCTCCCATGGACAGCACCCAATATCGAGACACGCCCCTCCCTCCCATGCTGCACACACCCATCACCCAGTGATTGGAGCTGTCTGAGTGGAGACAGCCGACCGACAACGCTACGCTGGACCGGGTGTCCACGGCAAGCTATGACCAACAACAGGCCTGGACCAGTTCTTGTTGAGCTGGGCCGGCTGCAAGCATTCCGTACACTACAAATCCTTCGTTACGAGTCGTGGTTGATTGATGCCGTGTTGAGTTTTTTTCGCCCGGGACGCCAAAATCATACTGTGCTACCGATTCAAGTTGGTGGCCGGCAGGGAACCGACAAACAAAGGTTTGCGTAATGAAGGTGGACAATGATATTGACGGGATGAGAGGCTAGAGTTTAGCAGCCAGGCACAAGGGGAGGAGAAAGCATCCATCTCTGCCAAATGGCGGACAGGACCCGGCAGGGCAAACCCCCTGCTAATGTACCTTGTCCCTGTGCCGTCCCAAGGCCCCGCAGTGTCTTGCAGGGCTCCGGGAATCCCAGCACGCTATCTACCGGGATGAGACAAAATCTTCAGCGCCAGGGGAGGAGTGAGAGAGAAGAAGAAAAAATGTGAGAAAATCACAGGCAACAGGGCTCTCATCACGGGCTTTTTGTGGCACAAAATGCTTGGGTAAGGAGCTCAGACCTCAGGTCCCCTGTCTCATGCGTCCATCGTCAACGGGGTCAACGGCAGACAAGGAGCCCCCTGGCAAGCTTCACGCAGCAACAAGGACCCGCCGAGGATTGGCAATCCGACGTTTGCTGCTTTTTGTTGCGGTGGACAGGCGGGCCAGTGCGTCCGGGGGGAGGGTGGATGGCGGGCTATCGAGGGGGTGCCATTTTACGGAGACTGACGGAGCAGCAATAACGGTCAGGGATTGTTTCTCTCCGATGTTTTTTTTCTTAGCTGGCGCTGCTGCTGGTGGCTGTCAGGGGTGTGTGGGGTCACCACTAGAAGATGATGGGCTGCAGCAGAAAGCAGCACAGCAACGACAGAGCGAACGGACAGGCAGCGGGTAGACAGGTACTCTGCGAGGCAAGGCAAGGCAAGGAACGGAACCTGGAAGCAAGCTGTACGAATCAATCCGCAGCATCAACGCTGGGCCCCAGCAGCATGGAAGCAACAAGCAGCAAGCAACACTGCATCAACTTGAACTAGCATTCTGTCTCCACCCAAGCGACGAGGGACGAGGGGGACGATGGACGAGGGGATGGACGAGCTGGAGGGTCTGCTCGCTTGTCTCTTTTCTCCTTTGTGCTTTTCCTTCTTCCCTCTGCCAAAAGTCAGTCGGGGTGTTTTTTTTTTTTTAATAATTATTAGAGTCGGCCATTCCCATCCCGTTTTCTCTTCCATCCCATTTCATTCTCTTCCCGTCCGATCCGTCCTCCTCTCTCTTATTCCCCCCTTCCCACCCCTTTTCATCCCATCGGCCCTAACTGGGAAGGCCATGCTGCTTGTGCGCCCGAAGTTGACGTAGCTGCTCTGCCTTTGGACTAAAAAGTCGGTCGTTGTGTTCTCTCTTTTTTTTCTCTTGTGTTGCGGTGGTTCCCCGACCGGTAAGACGGATACGGCTGGGATACGGTTCAGTACATACATGCCCTAGAAAGCAAACGAACGACCGAAAAAACAACACTGGACTCGCTCGCTGCAAACTTTCTTTGGCTGGCTCCTGAGAGCGACGGGACCCTGGGACCCCGGTGGCACACACAGACGAGACAGAGAGAGCTTTAAAACAGACGTGTTTTCCCGCGCTGCACTTGGCCAAGTGTTGTTGTTAGGTTGTTCGTGTTCTGTTTTTCTTCCTACGACCCTTTTTTGTTTTGACACAGAACAAAAACAAAAGCACAACCATGTTCCGGCCAGAGTCGACAACGCCGTATATCCAGATGTCGGCTGGATCGTTCGGCCTGACCCACAATCTCCCACAATACACATTCGAAGAAACTCCTCTGCGTCTGGCAGGAAGTGCTGGTTCCGGTGGATATGGCGGAGCCAGAGTTGGGACGGCGGGTGTATCCGGCGCTGAGTCTCTTCTTTACTCACCCCTCTTCAGCACCACCAACGCGGGTGTCGGCCCCGCCCCCTCCCCCTCCGGACCCTTTAACTTTCACACCACCTCGGCAAGCACCACAAACCCGCTCACGTCCACCGTTCCCATTTCTTCTCAGCACCACGGCCAGGAACAACAACAGCAACAACAACAACAACAACAACAACAACAACAACAGCACGACGGCACGCCGCCGCAGTTCATAAAAATGGAGCCGAACCCGGACATTCTCGCACAGGAGACTGCGGCGCGAGATTATCAGCCACCACATGTCGAGGTATGGGATGCCATTCTTCTGCCTGCATACCTGGTACATCCCCGCTCACCATGCTTGCTTGATGCACTTCACAGGGCCCACCCATAGGAGAAAAGACCCCAAGTACCGCCATCACGGCCGAATATGCAAAGGCCGATCCGATCTACGTGCAAAAGACACTGGTGCGTACGCAATTGACCCTTCGGCACCCGCGCCGCTGACATTATATGGCTGGACAGGTGCTACCCCAGACTTACTCGCATTACCGCCCTGTCCGAGGAGACGGTAACTGTGGCTGGAGGGGTAAGAAAGCCCCCTTTTATTCTGTTGACTTTTCTGTGCTGACCCGGTGCCCGAAAAAGCAATTGCATTTGGATATTTTGAGACATTGGCCAAGAGCGGCAACAAAGCGCTGATAGAGTCCGAAAAGCAGCGACTGGAGGAACTCAACGCATACATCGAAAGTGCTGGCGGGTTCTCGCCCTATGTGTTTCAAGACATGGCCGATGAGACATTTGAGCTCTTGCAGAAACTGGCTGGCCTTGCCAGCGACCCTGAAAGGGCATTGGACGAACTGTTTGCCTCGTTCAACAGGGACGATGTTGCTAACTCGGTCATGTATCACTTCAGACTGCTGGCGAGCTCTTACCTGAAGGGGAACCAAAATAGCTACGGCGCCTTCGTATCATCGGACTTGGGAGTACAGGGATACTGCACCACCCATCTCGAGCGCCATGGCGTCGAGATTGAACACCTTGGCCTGGCCCTGCTTGTCGATATTCTCTTGAAGCCTGCCGGCTTCGTTCTCGAAGTAGCATACCTCGACCGCAGCCCTGGTACTGAGGTCAACAAGTATCGCTTCCCAGACGAGGCAAATGGCCTCCACTCCTCAGCACTGGGTCCTATGATTCACCTCCTCTTTCGTCCCGATCATTACGATCTCTTGTACCTTGCAGAACATGTGCCTGCACCGCCCCCCGCGCCTGTTGCCGTTCAAGTTCACCGCGTGGGGTTTTCACAGAGCTATGAAATGGCAGCAACACCTGCAGCCCTCCATAACTTTGGCTCTGTCGATTTCAACCCACTCTCGTTAATTCCTGGTTATGGCGCTCCGCCTCCAGGTATGAACTCGCTCCTCGACACCAGTCCCTCGCCTCTTTCTGCGTACAGTCCGAGTCCCGTTTCACCCTGGGTGTCTTCCCCATTCCCGGATACGCCACCTCAGCAATCTGCTCCAATACCAGTGCCGGTATCTGCGCCGGTAATTCTACCCGCTCCGGTCACACTCCCAATGCAGCCAGCACCACCCTTTCAGCTGCACCCGCTGCGCTTTAGTGAGTATTGTCAGATGCCCGAATACGTCGAGAATGACACCTGGCGGGAGCCAAGTTTTCAGACATCGTCGTTTAAGAATTCTCACTTCAATGTTGCCCACTATAACAACCCTAACTTCCAGCCGGAAGAGTACAAGCCCGGGGATGATGATCCGCCTCCGCGTAACAGCAAGAAGAGGGCAAGCGTTTAGACGACTTGCAACGCTGGGTGGCTGTGCTGAGCAGTATCGGCAACACGAAACCATTCAGCATTTGATTTGAAGGACAAGACACCCAGCAGACCGTTTGTGGCGCAAGTAATGACGACGAATTGATGACCACGGGCGTTTGGTTTCTGCAAGGCGCGATAGGTGACGGTTTATTTCAACGCTCAACTCAATTTCAAGAGATACAAGAACCGGCCACCCATGGCTAATTCTCCCACTTCACCAGAAATTGGAGAAGAAGCCCGAGTTGGCTCCACTGAAAACGAAGCAAAAAAGAATTCATATTTTTTTTTTCATCTGACACATTCCGACGGCCAGAACCAGACTGGATAGAATCCGTCGTTGCCTTTTTATATGCATCAATCTCGGCAGAGTGACAAAACATTCAGGAAGCTGAGGAGCTAGGAACTTGGTTTTTGTTTTTTTCTCATGGTTTAATTTTGGTTGGCAACACATGGTACACAGGTGTTCAGGAAATTTCGGGGAATTTGTTTCTCCCATTTGTTTTCTCATTTCGGTTTTTTCCTATTGGCTTTTCATTTTCAATCCGTCCCTTTTTCTTCCTCGAGGGTTATCGCATTGGGCGGGGGCCAGAAAAGGGGCAGAGAGTATTTCTATCTGGTTGGTTGACTGGAGTAATGGCCAAGGACCGGTGCAATTGGTACCTGGCAAAAGAAGTGTTAAGGAGCCCGTTATCGAATCACAAGGGGGGCGGGAATCGATAGTTTTCAGGAGCAAAAAATGAGATTAAGTTTTCTTCGGCACTGCATCTCTTCTCTGCCGGCTTCGGAAGGGATATTGATGACGAGGAGAAACATACATGGCTTAGTAACAGTCGTCAACCCCTTGGAGCGGAGCACGTTGACTTATAGACAGCCTGCGTGTTTTGTTTCCTTGCCTTGCAACTCTGGGCAATGTAAGCTTTGGGCCATGTATAACTGCAAGGATTTTAGGACGGTGGCAAAAAAACAAAAATTCGAGGGAATGGATTGAGAAGCAAGCTGAGCGGTGAGTAAATCAACGAACGGCGATATGGCTTGGGGAGAAGATTGGGGTATACTGGGAGCTTAGGAAGCAGGGAACAGATAACAGGCAGGCGAGTTCCTTTCTTTGGTTTGTCAAAGATGATTGTATCTAGGTTTGTTATTGAAAGTTTGAGTTGTCAGATATCACATAAACTCGGACGCCGCTTAGCTACACTTTAAAGCAAACAACGGGAGATGAAAAAGAAGCTTTCTACAATATATCGGGAGAGGCAGGGGGGTTGGGTTCGAGCTTCTTCTTCTTTTTCTTCTTCTTCTCAGCGATACTGTTATGGAATGAAAGATAAATGCATCATGTATGTAGCATAATGCATAGATGGGTGGTGTGTATGTGTGGCGTGTGTGTTTGTGTGTGTGTGTGTGTGTGGTTGAGAGATATATTCCTTCCTACACACACGCCCTCATCCCTTCAATGCATGAGCAACAACAAAAAGAAAAGTGGCGGAAGGATACACATAACATGGTAAGTTCTGTAAGATTTTTTTCTCCGAATTTTCTCGCTCTCTCTCTCTCTCTTTCTCGGAAAACAGATCAGTAGAAAAAACTTGATGGTGCGAAGCGAATCCCGATAACCCGAGAAAAAGAGAAGGGAATGAAAATCCGGGCGAGCCGGATCATCATATCATATCATTTTTTTTTTCTTTTCCGTTCATATTCTTCTGCTGATGAGCTGTCACAAAATATTGACATGCAGTGAAGAAGTGTGGTGCATGGAGCTTAATACTTTGCTTTTTTTTTCTTTTCTTCTTTTAATAAAAATAATATCCCTGACCCTGACGAGCATGGATGCAAGACAAGTTTTATACACGTTACACACTGGAACGGTTGCAAACCAAGTTTTTTTTTTCTTTTTTTCTTTTTTTCTCTTTAACTACTTCTCTCTTGGTGGACAGGTAGTAGGAATTGATGAATGGTTGGAAGGAAGGGTGACATAAAGTAGAGTAGGGAAGAGAGAAGAGCGGTTTGGTTTGGTTTTGGTTGGGTTAACCGAAATCGGAGAGAAGAGATTTTTTTTCTTCCTTGAATACAAGCATGTATGTACATACATGTGTGTGTGTGTGTGTGTCTATGGTGTGTTGTCTGCATGTTGTGTATGCAAACTGCGTGCGTATGCAATGCTCGCACAGATGCACAGACTTTCAGCACAGACACACGCAAACTGACTGGCATGGCATGGCATGGCATCACATCCCCAACATGGCGCGATACGTGCATTGGGGATTGATATGTGCTTTTGGTTGACAGCTGTCAGATGTCTGTTTTGCATTGTTGTGCATGGTGGCTGAAGAACAGATGGACGGATGCACGGATAACATACCTATTGGAGTAGTATATGTGCGAAATTACCCCTTTTTATCTTTAACCACTTTGATAACGAGGTTACACAAAGCTTGCAGCGACGATCGGTTGTGTGTGTGCGCATGTACGACGTGTAGGTATGTATAGTAGACACAACTATTTACATCTAGACATATCCAAAAGAAGGAAACAATAAAAAAACGTCTTTTATTTTATTTTATCACAGCCCCTTTTCCATCAGAAGCACCTCCAAATACTTCCTTTCCTCGTCCTTGAATTCCTCTCCTTCTTCTCCTTCACCACGACCGCTCCCCTCTTCCAATAAAATCTCCAATACCTTTCTCAGCTCAATCCTTCCAACTCTCTCAACGCCAACAACCCCGATCCTTTCCGCAAATTCACTAGCCCAAGCATGAGCAACCTTGGCCTCCCTTGTCTCTTCTCCTTCTTCCCCGCCAACCACTCTTAACCTCTCATCCAATCCTTCCCTATCTCCAAGAACCTCCCTCACACTAGTAACCTTCTTTCCCTCCAGACCACAAGCAACCACCCTCTTCCACGGATTGCTGCTTTCGTCCCCCCTTTCGGAACCATCCATGTCAACATTTATCGCCGTGCCCAGTCCACTCACGTATCGCCGCAGATGAACACCCAGAGCGGCAATCTTTTGCAGCTGCCCCGAAAACTCAACCCAAACACCGGGGTCATCAGTCACTTGCGCCTTCAAGCCGAATAGTTTATGCAGAGTAGAGATGGTGGTGTTTTCTAATAGGCGGGAATAACACCGCACCGTGAACTGGGAATGCTGTTTTGATTTTAGGTCAATAACCGGCCACAGAACTATCTGCCCGGGGCCGTGGTAGGTGGTTAATCCTCCTCGCGGCGAGTGTAGAGTGCGGACCGGGAGTGGATCATGATTCTGACATGAAGGGAGGTACAAAGGGGCCTGGAGCCTGGCAGACTCGACAGGGGTGAGGGGAGTGGTTTGTCTGCGCCCGAGGGTGTAGATTGGTAAAGGTGAGAAGGAGATGAGTGTGGGGACTGGCGGTGGTGAGCTAACGGACGAGGAAGAATCCTTCAGGTCGAGTAGTCGCCGGCGAAGGCTGGATTGTAAGCGGGAAGCTAGGGAGTACGACGGAGATGTGGATGGCGTCGATCCCGGGGTGGGGAGGTGGATGTGTCGGAGACGGAGGGTTGGTGGAGGCATTTTTGGGCGAGGGTCTCCCCGAGTGCCCCGTCGTCCGGGTTTCAGGTGAAATGTCCCCGCAAGACACGGTTTCTCACACCCTTGCCGGGTGAGAGGATGACACACAGTTGGATGCCCCGTTGTCACTTGATCTCGATGTTGATCGTAAGCTAGTGCCTGACCCCCCGGTATGTTCACGCCGGCGCTGGTTTACGTAAAGAAGGACCAAGTGGTGCGCGCAAGATTCAGGGGGTGTTGTCAAAGATTTCCGAGGAGGAAGTTGGTTACCTGCATCCAGAGCACAGACGTTCACCCGGTGTGCTGGAACTGTTGGCGTGGATTGATGAAGATCGCAAGCTAGTGAAACAAACGGTCACTGTTGCGAAGTTGGGTGCTGGTGTGGGTTGTGGCGGCGTGTAGGAATGTGAATGACTCCGGTCGTCTGTCCCCTTGTTTTTTTTTCTTTTTTTCTGCGCGTGGTGGGGTCGGAGCGCAATCTTTCTATCTCTTGCGCTAAAGATTGCGAACCAATGCAAACCAGGCCACAAAACCGAACGAGGGCTGCCGAATCTTCCTTCGCCGACGCCTCGTGTTAGCTTCCCAGGTTGTCGCCGGGACGGCATGTGGTGGGTGCAGGTGGTGGATTGCTGAGGTCCGGGGTGTGGAACCTGCAATGCCGTTCCAGCGTTCCAGCGTTTGTGTGGAACCGAAGCCCCCAAATACAGTGGATCCCGGTCCCATAGTATCTGCGTTGCCGGCCCCCCCCCCCCAGATGACGCTGACCCGCCGGGACTGGGACAGGGCTGACTTCCAGGTTCCCACGCGGCCAACCCCAAAAAGGCGGGCTGCAAATGCCGTTTTGGCCCCCGTAAATACCACCAGATCTAGACTACTCCGTCACCCCGACGTACGCTTCAATGCCAAAAACAATTGTTGATTCTTTACTTTTTAAAGAGGCTAAAGTAAGCAAACCTGTACAGAATCAGTGTCTATGCCTCTTTCGCTTTGTGGTAAAGTAATTGCAGTTCGTATTTCTTGTTGGCCGCGGTACATATGTGTCTCCCCGTCTTTCCTTTCAACAGGGCTCCGCAGCGGCAGAAGCCGCCGCTGCGCAAGGGTTGAGCGTGGAGTTGCATCTGCTGGTCTCTTGGCAGCTGCTGTCAAGAGCCCCGCTCCGATCACCGACCCGCCGACATCCGGGTATCTTTTCCTCCTGCCCAAACCGAACATCACCGGCCGATGATTATCAAGTTTCAAATTACACTAGACTAGCTTGCGAGGTTCCTGATCATGTCATTCTTCGTAATTGTTTTTATGGTACATTATTTGTTCTCATTAAATGCAAGCTTTTTATGAACCCTGGTCGTACAAACATATCAACAGACTCCAGATATACCACTCTTTACTCGTCCCACTTGGTCCTCCTCCTCATGAACTCGCGGTCCTCAATGTCATCGGGATCCTCAACCTCATTGGCGCCCATGCCTTCCATCAGGTTCTCGAGCTTCATTCTCTTGCCGTGCTTGCTTTTCCTCTGTTGCGCCCTGCCCTTGGGATGCTTCTCGTAGGCACCAAGCACGCCGAGCTGCGGGTGCACATTGATCTCAACGACCTTGTGCTTCTTCTTGTAGCCCTCGGCCGCCGCCTGCGCACGCACGCCGCCGTCGTTGAGGTTGGCCTCGCCGGCCCTGCCAAGACGAACATTGCGGATTGTGCGTGTCTTGGCGCCCAGGGCCCAGAGATCACCCCACACCATCTTGCGGGCATCGTGGTATGCCTGCTTAGAGAACGACTTTGGCACCACCCACCGCTCGATCTTGCCTGCCGGTGTGCATAAGTCAAGGGTGACATGCCCGTGCCGCTTGAGAGGGGTAAGGACGGTACGAGGCCAGGACAGTGGCTGCGGTTCCTCACCATCGACGACGTCTTCGTATCCGACGAAGGCGCGATCTGTGGCGTCCTTGCCTTGCAGGAAGCTGGCGGGTTCTAATTGCACCCGGCCGGCATCGGATGACACGTCAGCGGTCGGCAAAGGCCCGCCGAGATGGCGGCCCCTGCGAACTGAAATATAACTGAACTTGACATCTTCGTGACTCCGGTGTGTTGCTCCATGAATCTGCTGTAAGAAAGGCGGTCGGATAAAGCGCTGATTGAAGTGGCAAAAATCCTTGCGCCCAGGGCTCAAACCGGGGCTATGGTACATTGGGCACTCTGTGTGGTTGGTACACGGCGCAATAATCATGCCAGGCTCGCGCTTACGTTCCGAAGGAGCCGTGATTTCTTCCGGGTGAGGAGTAGGGGTAGGAGGGATTATGAATTCTCTGATGAATCGAGAGCGCACATCGGCTACAGCTTCAAACCCGCGCGGGTGGGCTTTCTCCAGGACGATCATGACACCTCCGTCTGGGTTGAGCATCTCCCAAAGGTTGTCAATGAGATCCTTGCGCTTCCAGCCCTTGTCCAGCGGCATCAACATATGGGACACTATGATCACGTCAAAGACCTTCCGGGGCGCGGGCCCGCCACCGGAATCAAGCTCTTCATGTTTTCCGGCAAGTGAGTGCAGATAGTCCGGCAAACGGGGAAGAAAGGTGGTGTTGTGCAAGAAACGGGAAACACGGTGCCGCAGGTTCTCATTGCCCACGACCGTCGTCTTCTTGCCTGGAGGGTATCGGGCCGTGACCTCCCCATTCTCACGGAGTATATCCCATTCCGCCTGCAGAGCCTTTTCCCATGCCAATAGACCAGCACCTCCACCACCAAGATCAAGCACGCGCGGGCCCTTTCCACCGTCCCGTGAGAGCAAGTCCTTCAGCCAGTTGCCGCCCAACCGCTTCCGTGTCTCCACTAATGTGCTCATGACGGATGCATAGATGCCCGGCATAATCGTGGCGAGGAAAGCGTCCGCCTCGATCTCACTCATCTTGTGGTAGCCTGCTTGGAGCTGCAGGCCCTTCTGCCCATGACCGATCTGTAGCTTCGGACTTGCTGGGCTGTAAGGCAGTCCAGGTCCACCCAGTTTGCTCTCTGCGCAATCTCTGACGTGTGAGATGTCAGTTCGCTTCAGAAGCTCGGTGATGGGCTCTATAAAAGTCTTCTTGGGGAATTGAATGCTGCTGGGACGAGTCTTGAACTGGCCCAGTACTGTATATGGGTGCAGTCGGGAGTTATCACCCTCCCAGCCCGCCGTCTCCGCATCCAGCTCGCGCTCGTCCTCTTCGAACTCCTCCTCCGCGTCTTCTTCTTCTTCTTCGACAGCCTCTTCAACAAATCTTTCCTGTTCGAAAGCCTCTTCGACCTCTGCACGTTGATCTTCACGAGCTTGCAGTGCAGCAGCCTCAAAGTCCCGCTGCAATTTAACTAGGGCGTTGTATTCGCGCTGGTTGTTGGCGGTTATATTAAGATAATCGATCTGTCCACCAGTGAGTGGTAGCTCTTCCAGCAACTGCTCGCCGTCTTGGATGATATCCACCGATCCGTCTTCATTTTCGACCACAGTAGGAGGCCGTTCCAGGATATATTCGACCTCCTCGAGTGTGCCATCCTCGTTTTCCCTGTAGAGGGTATGTTGAGACTGCGACGTGCTGTCAAGAACCTCGCCCGATTCTCCCATAAACGGAATGCCGACATCCTCCGGGCCGGTTTCTCGTAGGGGCGCACCGTATAATCTTTCGTAGACTTTGTACTCTTCGGGTGTGAGGTAATCTGCTGGCAGAGTGTTGCCGAACGTCTGTCGAGCCTGGCGCACAACTATTTCGATATCCTCTGCCTTGGCTCCTTCTGACGTCTGCTGCTCCTCCAACCCCGATACATTGTCACGGTTTGACGCATCCTGAAATACCTGTCTGCTTGTTGAGAAATGTCTGATAGTATTTAGGCGCCGAGAATTCGGGCTGGAGCGAGGTATGGGAGCTGCCGAACTTGTAGATTGTACTGCGCGCGGGCGCGCAAATGGCCGGGCCAACGCGCTCGTGCGAGGTTGCAAGAGTGCATCATAAAACCCCAGAATCTGTGCTCGGCAACCGGGGCACCGGTTCTGAAGTTTCCCAGCCGAAATCATGGTTGCCAGTTGTGCTGTTTTTGTTTGTTTGTTGGGAGGAGTGATCTCAGCGGCGAATAAAAGAATTTCAATTGCAAGCAGAGGCCCAAGCTCCAAGCGAGGGGCAAGTCTTGGAAGCTCCAGTCAAGCTTTCAGGGAACAACCCCCCTGACCGACAACCGCCCCGAATTCCTGCACGTGATATAGATAGCAACCCCCCCTTTGACAGACAGTTCTGATATGGTGGCGAACTGGAGTTGGATAATCTTGTATAGAATCCAATATGCACTTGTCAATTACAGTTGTACTTTAAGAACGATTATATCAAACAACTAGACGGGGAGCACCCTGCTCTGAACGCCCAAACTCCAAGCTTTGCCAAACCCTGATTCGAGGCTCCTGTACATAGTTGGCCCATCACTCATTACCCAAATCAGACAGCGTCTTGAATGTAGCTCGAGCTGCCGGCTTTGCCCCTGGCCCTGATGTGCCAGGTGCCTTGGGTGGCGGGTTGTGCTTGTTGTACTGAGAGTTCTCAGCTGCTTTGTAGGGGTCCAGCTGCGCTGTGTTAGTTATGATATTCCGCGACCCACCGGCTGAAGAGAGGGAGTGCTCACCGAGAAGAGCGATGCAAAATACAACCCAAAGAAATTCCAAATCATGTTGATCAAATTGTTTAGATCCCACTGGACTGGCCGTGTAACTGATCCGCTGCCTCCAACCCGTTGGCCTCCCAAGGGAACCCCGCCAAGCCGTTGTCCAGCCGTACCAAATGAGGAACCGCCGCCTCCAGCCCCGGCCAACTTGATCGCCTTCTCAACTGCAGCAGTGAGGGCAGGAGGGTTTGCACCCTGGATCGTGTTGATGACGGAACTGTTGTGGAAGGCTAGGAAAGTGGGCATGGCACGAACGCCATACTGTTGCGCAATAGCTTGATGATTGTCGACGTTTACCTTGACGAACGCGATCTTGTTGGGCTTGGAGTATTTGCCGGCAAGACCCTCAAAGTGAGGAGCAATCATTTTGCATGGGCCACACCAGTCTGCATAGACTATACGAGGGTTAAGAGTTAGAAGGACTGCTGCCGCCGATGGGGTTCTATTGCGACGGGGACGATGGGGGTCACCTACAATCAGCAATTACAACCGAGTTGGCCGAGAGTATCTGGCGCCATTGCGCCGGTGAGTCGATATGAGTTATGCCAGCCATCTTGATGAAGCTATGTGATTATCTTGGTTGTAATGAAGATGAAGATGAAGAGTGTTGTTGAAAGACGGTTGATTGTTAATGACATAACGACAAGGTGGATCACGAAAGTTGTCCTGATCGGCAGGCAACAGCTGCAGGGGTTAGGGTTGACAGTGATTTGATTCCGAATATGTGGGGGGGACTAAACCAATTGGTACAAGGCGGTCAAGTTTTTGGAAATAATTCTGCCAAAAGTTCAGGTACACAAAACTTTTGGTGGTTTGCTTGTTCAACCGCCGCCATCGTCAGTTTCATTGATCATCTCGTTGGTATCTTTCAAAATAATCGATATCTTTGTTTTTCAATATAGTCGCTTTATATAACGGAGTCATGTCAAGTTGGGAACCGCAGTCCAAGGTAGGCCAGCCATGTTAATACGCATCTCAGCCATCGCGACCTCTCATTCTTCCAAATAAAAACACTGTCTAACTTTGATACAGAAACGTCGGTTAGACACCGACTCGGCCAATGCCAATGCATTCCCTGGCGGCCGTGAGACTGGCCGTGAGCGCTTCAGGCCGACAGACCCCAGAGATTGGACTATCTCTATCGCCGTGCCTACCAGCATAATCGCAGATTGTGTGACGAGAGAGCAGCGGACGACAACGGTGGGCCGCATCGCTAGAGCTATGGCAGTTTTCTCAGTAGACGAAGTGGTTGTCTTTGATGACAGCCCGATGGATAAGCGTCCTGCGAATGTGGACACGGACGCCTACACTGGTGATACCGACGAGGGTCATTTCATGGAGCATCTCCTAACATACCTTGAAACCCCTCCATTCATGCGCAAGCTCCTCTTCCCATTGCATCCGAACCTCAGGTCTCAAGGTCTTCTCCCAAGTCTTGACATGCCTCATCATCCCCATAAGGATGAGTGGCTACCTTACCGGGAGGGCCTCACACTCGATACCCCTGCTAAAGGCGGAAATGGGTAAGTCGATGTTTGCACGTTCGGATAAAATTGCCTTGTCGTTAATCAGCATCTCACAGGACGGTCGTGGACATTGGTATGCCTGAGACGGTGACCATCAAAGAGTCTATCCCTGCAAGAACCCGCCTCACTCTCAAGATGTCGGATGATGCCTATGGACAACCCGAGCCGGTGCATCCTGCAACTCCAAGAACAGAATCTGGCTACTTCTGGGGCTTCAATGTACGCAGAGCGAAATCCCTGTCTGATGTCTTCACGGGCAGCGCCTACGAGGAGGGTTACGACCTTAGCATTGGCACGTCGGAACGGGGTGTGCCTCTTTCCAGGGCATTTCCCGACTACCACCAACGAGCCAGCTTCAACCACATGTTAATTGTTTTTGGTGGACCCCGGGGCCTTGAATACGCTTCTATGAACGACCCGGAACTTGGACAAATGGGGATTTCAGGTTCGAGGACCAAGGAGCTGTTCGACCACTGGATCAACGTGCTGCCGGATCAAGGGACTCGGGGCATTCGGACAGATGAGGCGTTGTTGATAGCCTTGACTGCGCTCAGAAGGCTATGGGGCACTAGCTGAGAGCTGGTGCGATTCTGTTCTTGTTCCACGAATCGGGCATTTTAAGGGAGCGTTTTTAACTTAATATTTCCATGGATTGATGATCAACTGTTCGTCTACAGTATACCTAGGGATGGAAGCAAATATCTGCTGTATTATTACCGAGGGATTCCGCGGCTTCTGTGTGAGGCGCCCCTCACCGCCTTGGTTGTTCTAATCCATGCAAAGTGCTACATCCGACTATTTACACTGAGCATGAAGCGGCTCTCCAATGAGGACAAGCCTGGTAGGTTACTCGTTGCAACCACACTTGTTCATCCTCTGTGCTTGTGCTTCCCCAAACAGAGGATACCCCTGACTTGTGTCAGTTAACTGGAGGCACGCCCCCTCCCTTTTCCTTCCCCATTCTGCATCCGTAACACCAATCCATTCTTTGGCAGTTCC
Organism: Cladorrhinum sp. PSN259; assembly: GCA_033725935.1. Taxonomy (NCBI): domain Eukaryota; kingdom Fungi; phylum Ascomycota; class Sordariomycetes; order Sordariales; family Podosporaceae; genus Cladorrhinum; species Cladorrhinum sp. PSN259. The sequence goes on along the minus strand of MU867064.1, from coordinate 990,221 downwards.
TGGTAACGAATTCCACGCCTGACCCGCAAACAGCTTAATTTGGTTCCAATGTACATGACCCCGCAACCCAAACTATTGCTGCTGTCATCAATGTCTGACAACTCCTCCGTTTATCAGTGTTCACGGCTCTCGGTAAACTCGGGTCGGGATGTTTCGATATCAATGAGTCTTGTCCGTTTCACGACGGTTACTATCACATTTCATGAGAGAAGCTGTAACCGTGATGATAACGATCTACCGTTACTATTCTCCTCACCCGGTTTCCGGACAAGCAATACGACTGTGTTCCCCCGTATTTGCGTTCCATCGCAATATAATGGCGGATTTATGCTCTTCTACCTCGAGCAGAACTGCAGTTTACAGATCCAACCCTCCTGAATGCTGTGTACCCAACCATCTCCGCACACGTGAGTCCAGACCCATGCACAGTCTTCCCCGACAAACACAATTCAACCGAACTCCATTAGAGTTTCATGCTCTTCATCATCTGGTGTAACACACCTCCTGTTCAGGTCACGGGCACCAATATATGAATGAGCGGCATGGCCAACGGAGCTAAGAACAGCCCCCAGAGGAAATATTGAGCGCCATGATGACCTGTAGGCGGGTGGGTGGTAAGCAGGAGGAGGTGTCAAATACTCTTTGGCGATGTGGTACAAAATAAGCCGGCCAAATTATTGCCACCTGCCGTAAGGTATTCTTAGGGCATGCAAGTGAGGACTGGAAGGAACGACATGTGTCAAAAGAAATGTCAAAACGCCACGCAAGAACTGCCAACAAGGGCTGGCATGTTTGATATCACAAAACGGTGCGGGCAGAAGCTTTTGTGGCGGCTCCCTTCCCTCGTCAGATGCCTCTTCTCTCTCCTCTCTTTATTCTAAAGATAGTTTGAACTTGGATTTTATTTATTTATTTATCAAGCAGTGGAAAGTAGCCATGGGAGTCAGTCGGTTCTACAATTTGCGCTGGATGGATTCAAGAGACAAATCAAACCGTCAAGACCTGAACCCCACCCCTCTTGAGGATATCCCTCCCGTCTATGTACTGTACCATCCTCGTCTCGATACACCCATCCACTCCTCCACAACCAAACTTGAGTCCGGCGTGGTAAGAGAATGCCGACCACTGCACCCTCCTCGGAAACCGTTGCTTTCGTACCACACACACAGACAAATTATCTTACCCCGCTTCACTTCAACCCAGCACACCGGCAGCGGCGGTCGTTTACCGTACCCACGCTTCTGAAGTGCCACTAAGCTGCATAACTTTCCCCCTCCACAAATGTCTTGTTTCTTCCGGGCAGCGAAGGCCGAGCAAAATGCTACGCAGACAAGCCGGAAGAGATCTGCGGTCCTCCTCTTGGTCTTCAAGTTCCTCCGAATGATGATTCCATCAGACGAGCGAGCACATGTATATGTGGGCAGTATGCAGTAGTATGCAATCCAAAAACGGCAACAACGACAACAGTAAGCTCGTTACTTCTCCCTCCCTCCCTCTCTCTCTCTCTTTCTTTCTCCAACCCGTAAGTAAACGGGCGTTCACAGAATATGCCAGCCAGCAGCTTTATTCGATATTTGCGTGGGTTTGGGTAATTAAGGGACATATGCAGCCACAATGCACGCCCCGTCCAAGCAACCCTTGCTTACTAGTACTTTGACTTCGTACGGCGAAATAAACCCTTGTAAAGAGGCCGAGAGGAGGCTTGAAGGATTCCTTCACTTTTTCTTTGCTCGGTTTCGGATAGGCATCATGGATTAGGTAAACAGCACTTTTGAAACGTGCGGTGTGCCGAAACGTTGCAGGGCCGAGTTTTTTTTATAACCAAATTAAACAACCCTTGCTATTTTGCAATGACACGACCTATCTAGTTACTGGGTTTAGTTATGCGGAATGCAAGTATGGCTGAAGGTGTACGTACATACATGACTGACAAGGGGAAATGGCTTTGCAGCCCTGTGGCTTGAACAGGGGGTTTCCAGTTGTTGTGGTGACTGCTTCTTGAAATGCCAGAATGTAAACATTAACCGCTAATGAAATATGATGCAATGTATATAACAAAAGCTTGAGACCATGAAGCGGGTTTGACACCACATTTACCATTCATTCTGCATAATCGTGCTATTCAAAAATGGGCGAGCCAACTGTTCCAGGGTGACGGCCACTAAATCGACGGTACCGATGACCACGAGAGTTCAAAATAACGAAATAAACCGAAATAGAGTGATTGATAGACCTATCTAGGTGGCATTTATATGATACAAAGTAACGGAACATTGTTCTCAAGAATTACAAAATAAACAACAAATCTCAACAATAGTAAGGCTCGCCGGCTGAGTGCTTATAAGTCCAATGAGCTTCGAAACATCACACAAATCGGGTAACCAAATCAAAAGCCGCCCAAGAAACAAATAAACAACAAAAGCTGGATTACGCACCGCTGTCGATTTGATCGACGACGTTTCGCTTGGACCACAAATCCCACGCTTTGCAGTTCTCCTGTATGTCACCAGGAATCCGCATTCGCTGGACCTTCTTCGAGTCGACGATTAATGTCGAAAAGAAACCACCTGAAGCGTGCCATGCAATGTGGCAGTGGAATGCCCAGACGCCCGGGTTCGCGTCGAACTGCATCACAAGGTGCCCACCAGCGCGGACGAGATGGACATCTCGCCGGTGAGGGTTTTTGGGGCGGGTGATGGTGCCATCCCATTCCCCAAGCCCTTCAGCAAGAATGTAAGTGTTGTGGCCGTGCAGATGCATCGGGTGACTGAGAAACAGGGTTAGCGAGATTCTGCAACGGTGACAAGGAGGACTGGGGGAACGACTTACGAGCCTTGTGATTTGTTTCTGATGATAAGGCGAATAGAAGTGTTGCTGGAAAAGTTGACCACGCCCCAGTCAGGTGGGTAGCTAAAGTTCCCTTGGTTCGCAAGCAGCAATACAGGGTTGTTATAATTGACTCGAGTTGAGACCCCATTGAACTTCCACAAGGTCACATCTGATGCGTTCTTGAAGACCTCGATGTCCATGGTCTGTGTGAAAGTCGGGTTCGGCACCGGAATGGGGTAGAGAGGTTCTGTCTTTATCAGGGGCTCATTTGCGCAGTCGGTAGGTTCTGGGACGACCCATGGGTTGCTCTCGGGCGTCTTGGACGTGTCCGCTTTGTCGTAGTATACTGCGGCTAGAGCGTTAGGTTGGCGTGCGGGTGAGCAACCTGCGAGTGTAGAGCGCATCCAGAAAACAGAGTCGGGCTTCCCTGCGTCAGCTTTGACGAGAACATCGGCGCGCTGTCCCACGCCGAGGATAACCACGTTGGTATCGTAGGGTTTCACAGGCGTGAAGTCCTCGGCTATGACAGTGAGTTTATGGCCATCGATTGAGAAACGCTGGACACCGTCGGCACCTGAATTGATGAGACGTAAACGATGGGTCTTGCCGGTCTCGAACTTGAACTTGGACAGCCCGGCGTTGTTGGTGCATGGTGTCTTGTCGCCTGGGGCAACAGTTGAGCAGTCAAAGTTCATCTTTCCATTGATCAGGTTGTTGTCCGACAAAACTCGTGGGCTTCCGTGGGGGGCAAGCATCTCCTTGATCAGATTAAAGTAAGGCTTGTGATACCAGTCTGTATTATCCTCATGTCAGTCATATTGAGTGTATAGTCGTAGCGACAAGGACTTCTTACCGCTTAACATGACCGGGCCAATGTCAATATCGTACTTGGCCTGTGTAGGGCCGTGAATTACCATTGGTCCTGTCACGCCACCAGCGTACTGTGCCGAGTAATGGGCGTGGTACCAGGTAGATCCGTACAGGCTGGCGATGAACTCGTAGCGGTAACTCTTCTTGGGTGGAATGGGACATTGAGTAACGCCTGGGGCGCCATCCTCCCATGGTGTTTCCTTCTGTAAGAACCCATGCCAGTGAAGAGAAGTGCCTTCCTCGGGTCCGGTAATGTTGTTGTTTACATTCACAACTATCGTGTCACCCCAATTAGCCTCGATGAGAGGCCCTGGGAAGGCTCCGTTGACGAGGAGAACCGGTCTCTCATATCCATCCGGAGCAATCACACCACGACTGACTGTGAACTCATAATGCCTCACTACTCCGGTTCTTGGAAACTCTTTGTAGGGATTGTTGGCAAAGTCTGTGAGGGTTCCCCACGGAAACCCATTCGGAAGTGGATTATTTGTAAGAAAGAAGGCGAGGCATGGATATACCAAGGTCCCGAGGAGAGATGACCTGTAGGCGTGTCAGCAACAGATAACCCTTCATTCTTCTGGCCGCATCACATACCCGTTCGTCTTGTTCTGTCCCAGCACTGATTTTACAGTGTCAACAACTCCGTTGAGGAGACCACCTATAAGGCCCATGATGGGCAATCAAGAAGGAGACAGAAAATATTGAAAAGCTCGTTTGTGCCTGTAGTAAATAAATAACTGGAAAGAAAACCGACGAGACTTCTAATGTCCGAGTGGGAAGATGATCTACCTCAAATGGGGGAGAGAGACAGCTGGATATTTAACAGGTCTCGGTGAGATAGGGACCCTCTCCAATTACGAAGCGGCATCAACCCCTGCGCCGCCACAAAATCCTTGACACAGCAGAGGAAAAATCATCTCGATGCTGATCAGCTGCAGTATCGCCATACCTGCAGATGGCTGCCCTTTCCACAACTGACGATCCCTGCCATCCCACTTGAGTGACAAGGTCGGACGACATGGCCGAGAAGCCAAGGCAATAGAGCTGACCCTGCGCATGCTTGATGCCCTAAATTTATTAACGCCCAGCCGGTGGTTGTCGTATGTGCATCGGGGCTGGTGTGAGCTGCCAATATCCTGCACAGGAGGCAGGAGTAGCCGAGCGCAAAGGGAGGAGGCCAGGGGGACTCAAAGGGTAACGGTGATTTCGTGATCCCTTTTTGGTGGCGCCAGGAGAACTGCGAGCTGAACGGCGATGGCCTATCGCAGAGCCTCTTGGACCAAAGAATGCAAGGGTTGACGGGGAAGGTCCGACCACAGCGACGATCATTATCGCAAGCTTGAACAAGACGAGTGACAAGTCGGCTGGGCGGTAACGGGCTAGACCGTCAGTCACGGCGATGCGGGCTTGTTCAGTGGCATGACATCTACTTCCGACCTCGCTGGCTGCAACATCAAACTTGAAGTGCAGTGGTCCTTGTGCGGTTGCCCGTGCCAAGTCGACCTCGGGTGGAAGACCCGAGAATTCGGCACCTATCCTGGCGGGTGGTAATGATGGCTGGATTAGATCGAGCCACAGAAGGTTCGACGAAAGAAGGCTAATAGTTGCAATCAGCTTCGCGGAACACTGCATTCACAGTTGTCTGAAAAAGGAAGGCCATGGGCGGCCACTAACAAAGCCGCCAAACTCTGGCCTGTAACTTGCACGCTTGTCAACCACTCAGCCTCCTGCGCATCGTGGGAAATCCCGGCCCTTTGTTTTGAGCAGTGTTTGTGTCCCAGACGAGTGTTTCCCGGGATATATCGAATTAACCAGTCTTTCTGTTGATGGAACATTCAGCCACTCTGAACCGGACTAGACTCGGACGCGGACTAAACACCGGTTTGCATGTCTCGGTCGGTTGTGACAAATCAACGCCACCAAGACTTCCCTTAACCAATGGCAGGTAGGTGACCAATGTCTTGCAGCGAGGCACCTCGGGCGGCATTCAAAACAAGCAGACGGCCCGGAAATCGTTCAGTCCAAAACTGGATCTAGAGGGGGACAGAGAAGAAGAAGTGGTCAGAAAACTAGCAGGTTTGTGTTCTCGCGGACATATTACTGCATTTCTGCGTACAGATGTCACTTATATGTCTGCATGATGGCTGCTGGTGTAGCTTTGAGCTGGGCGCCCAACCGGGAGTTGGCCTTTGGCCAAGACTCGAGATCGGCCTTGCAGCCGCCTCGCATGCTACTCTCGGTAATGAAAATGCCCCTGAAAATTGTCCGGCAGAGGGGAGCTCGGTGTAACCCAAATACAAGTACATTCGCACCACAGCTCAGGTTACGCTAGGCCTTGCCCTTCACAACTCGTATTTTCAGAGAGCCTCTTCGCGGGATGACGCTTGTTCGTGACACGGCAAAGCGCGGTGAACGACAGATTGTTTGCTTCTCCGGGTGCGGGAGAGACTGTTCTTTGTACGCCTGTATATCTATCGACGAAAAACTCAGGGCATCGCGACGAGCTGCAGTGAACTTATTCGGCCGTGATAGGCAAAAAGAGGCACAACTTCTCGGATTTTGGCCAACGCAAGATCGTGCAAGCTGTATTGTGTCGCAAACTCCTAACTGTTGGCTGACCGTTGTGCACTTATCGTGGCCTCGGGTATCAGTGCAGAATGATGGACCAACATGTATAACACAGTGTCTCCCCAGAAGCGTGTTTTGTGTCGCCCAAACGCCGTCCTATTTCGCCCCCCCGTGAGCGAAACATGTGTACAAAAGTAACAATTACATCGCCCTGTTGTTGCTCGAGAGCCGAGCGACGGGCGTATCTCCAAACATCAGCGCTACGGGTTGCACTTTAGTTGTTAAAGGAGCGTTGGATCGGCTGCTGGGTGTAAGGGCGGAAGGCGCCGGAGGACATGATGATCGGACGCCTCTGGGCGCGAAGGTATGCCTCTTGAATGATAGGTGACGAGTCCGAACGAATTACGCTACCAATGGACATAAAGAATCTGCCAAACAGACTGGTCAGCAGGACGATAGGCAAATTTCTGGATTGAAGTTAGGAAAACCGTACCCGAATGTTGCTCCAGATCCAAGCATGTACTGGCCGAGTGTCCGCATAATGCCATTGGGACCAGCGCCGTATCTAAAAATGTTGACAGTGCCTGTTTGTTGTCAGACAATTTCTATCGAGCATATGGTTACGGACGGTTGCCGTACCAAAGATGAAGCCGATGATGCAGCCAACAGCTGAAGAGCAAGATATTGGTGTTAGTCGCGTGGAAGGCTTCTTGTTGGTAAATTACGCTGCGCAAGATAGGTACGTACTGCCGCCCATCATCATGCCCATCTTGACTGTGATAAAGTCAGCTGTCCGTCATTTTGAACCGCTTTCCTTTTTCCCCTCTTTCGGAATGCATACACTTGTCAAAGTTAGACGGGCCGACGCCGCCGGGTTGCCGTGGAGGAGGAGGCATCGTCACGATAGATGAGCGTATAGAGTCAAGGCAACGGGCAGGAACACTAAAAGCTGTTGCAATACAAAGAGCTTCGTCGGTGGCTACTGCGGTTATGGCGGTTACCTATGCTGCAGGTGGGTATGATGATTTGAGTTTCGCGGCAAAACAAGGACGCACGGACCATTTATGGGCCTCATCAGCCTTGCCGAAGGAAAGCGGTCACCCCCGGAGTCGAGGTCACTAACCGGAAATCTGGAGTCAGTGTGACTGTGGGAGGGACTGTGACGCTATCGAGTGTCATTTTATCCCTGAGTGCAACCACATCGAATGCTTTTCCCATCAATGTATCATGGTGGATGTATGGATATACATAGTATTCGAAGTATGTAGTAGAGTACACTTTGTCAAGGGCTGGCTTGCATTGTGCATCCAGGGTTTTTCTAAAAATGTCGAATCTTCATCACTGACTCTCAAAGGGCGACCAGAAAAAAAGTAAAGAAACTTGGGAGGGGCAGAGACCAGCTGCGTGGAAAAGGGTGCTTGGACCACCGGCGCCGACCACCTGTCCTGAGTTCCCATTGGACTATGGTCCACGACAAGTGGCTTTGTTGAAGACGCGCTGGATTTAAATTCAACGCATTTCAAAAGGAGCTGGGGCTCACGTGACAAGCATCAGGGGCATCAATCGACCAAACAGACAGCGCTACTGCGGATGAAGATGTAGAATATTTGTCTGCAGTTAGATAATTTTGTTGGGATGGCAGGTTTTATTTGTCAGATGGTAGCGATAGGACTTTGGAGTGTCTGCGAATCAGAGGCAACGTGGAATGTGTAATGAAAAAAACAAAATCGCCAGAATCCAGGACAGGGAAAGCGTGCACCTACACAGGACACAGTGCCCAGAGCCAACAGAAGCCCTTCGGCCCCAGTCCTTCGCTAAGCGCCTCGACGGCCACCTGCCCAGACCCAGGAGAGACCTTGCCTCAAAATCTTGTCAACCTCAACTCTGTGCTTTGGTCGCATTCCCACGAGCCGTGCTTGCCACCGCGAAACTCACCAGGAACAGATTTCACTGTCACGGTTTGTGTCTACATACGTAGTCCATTTTGGCACCAAAATATCGCAATTTTTGCAGCATCGGTCCGCGTGCGCGTCGGCTTTCGGCGCGCTGCTCTCCGCAATTACCGACCATATTTGCGCTCGACGTCAGTGCTAATCTTCGCCAACTCCACCACAGCCCGTCGCGACACCGGCCTCGCATTGCTTGAAAGTGGGCCCCACTGCGAGAGATCAATTATCTGGTCTTCGCCGACGACTTTTGGTGGCAGGAACACCGCGACAGCGTATGCCAGAGACGACGGGGAGAGCTCGCCCGCGCCCGCTTGCGGCACTCCACCTGCCGTCCCCGTCCCCGCTCCGACGACCGCCACAATCCTCGCCGGCCGCCATCGCCATCTCCCTCGCCGCCCGCTACCGTCAGCCACACTTTCCTCATGACGGCAGTTGCGAGTCCCCCTAGCTTCGCGGATCTCAACCGGCAGGGATGGATTAATGGGGGCCAGACGCTGAACTCGATCAAATCGAACGACGCCAGAGAAATGAACATGTTCATGTCTCGCAAGACCCTCCAGCGAACAAACTCGTCGTCGTCGGTATCATCAACATCATCCAACGGCTCGTCCTCGACCCTGACTTCCAATGCTAGCAGCCAATCAATAAACGGGACACCTCTTGCTTCTGCTGGAGACTCGGCCGCCTGGTCGAACGCTGGCATTCGCAAGAAACCCCAACAAAAAGGAGGTCCATGGGCCAACGGTAAACCTGAACAATCAGCTGAGTTCTCTAGACTAAATCTGTCTCGTGGGCCCATCACGAACGGCGTTAATGGTACCTCGTCAATTCATCAACAACAATCTCTCATAAACTCTCAGAATCAACTAATGGCCCAAAATGGCCTCTCTCAACGTCCCAACGAAGGGAGCGCCTCTGGCCGACGGCCAGCGTTGTATTTGCTTTCCCTCAACGGGAGCTTTGAGCGAAAGACAATAGAAGTTCCTTTTTACCCCGACACCCTGCGAATAGGACGCCAGACGAACAACAAGACCGTTCCCACCCCACAGAACGGATTTTTCGATAGCAAAGTCTTGTCGAGGCAGCACGCCGAAATATGGGCTGATGCCAATGGTAAGATCTGGATTCGAGATATTAAATCGTCAAACGGCACGTTTGTCAATGGCTCGCGGCTGTCTCCGGAGAACCGGGAGTCTGAGCCACACGAACTTCAAACTCAGGACCACCTAGAACTCGGTATCGACATTGTTAGTGAGGATCAGAAAACTGTTGTGCACCACAAAGTCGCCGCCAAGGTTGAGCATGCAGGTTTTATAAACCCGGCCAATAACGTTCTGGATATGAACTTTGGCGACCTCGACCCCTCCAATGGTTCCTTGATGCCCTTGGGCGGTGCCGGGTTTCGAGGACGAACCGGGAGCCAGGCCTCACTTGGCGGCGGCCGCGCACCACAAGTCAATACCGGAGGGCCACCAAACACAACAGCACAACAGCGTCAGTACTGGCTGAACCCCATAACGACGGAGCACATCGTCAAGAAACTTCATGTATGCGTTCATCTCCTAACTGAACCTCATATTGACCCATACTAACTGCATACCAGGCCGAGATGCGGAATGCGCGATTACAGAACCAAGATCTCGCAAGAACAGGTCAGTTCTTGAACTCGTTATTGTCAAAGGACGACATAAAGAACATGGACAAACCCGAACTACCCGAACCACAAAAAACCCACCTTACCAACGGTAACGTCTCCTTCCGATCAGACGGTGGCAAGACTCGATTCTCTGAGCCGCCGGCCCCTCCCCCGTCACAGCCACTTCCTGAAAAACCAGACGCAGCTCGCCCAGCTTCATCAGACATTGCGTCGCTCAAGCGTTCAACAACAGAGCGGCCCAAAGCCACGAGCACCTCGCCTATTCGCCCAGACAACAATAGTCTCCAGCAGATTCTGCAGCTTACAGAACAGCTCAACAGCGCTAAGAAAGCACTTGATGACAACAGCGAGAGGGTGCGGGATCTTGAGGAGAAGTTGAACAAGGAGCGGGAGGCTCGCTTGCAGGCCGAAGAAATGATGCAAAAGATGGAGGAAAGCCACAGCACCAAGGCTAATGGCTCCGCTGTGGCTCCTCTGGTCAATGGTCATTCGGAGCTCGAAAACGCATTCGACCCTCCAGCTGAACAGGCGGCTTCCGAACCGGAGCAGGACGTTTTTGAGGATGCACCGCTTTCACCTCAGCCGGACAAGGCCGAGTCTCTTGCGGCAGAGTTCCAGTCTCGTATAGACTCGGTGACGCAGGAGATGAACAATTTGAGGCAACAGCTGGAAGCTTTCCGACTGAGGGCGGAGAAGGCCGAGGCTGAGAGGGATTCGGACCGCAAGACCCTTGCCGAGATGGTTGCGCAAATTCGGCAGCGCGACGAGGAGGAGAGGAAACGGGCAGCTGAGAGGCAATCCCGTTCCCGTTCCAAGGGCCGGAGGCGTCCGTCGCCCGGAACAACTACATCTGAGAAATCAGCACCAGCAGTTAATGGCAAGGCGATCGATCCCTGCGCTCAGAACGATGGGGCAGCAGACGAAGTCGAGTCTATACCAACGCTTTCACGAGCCAGTACCGCGAAGCCAGCAGCGGGAGCACTAGCTCTCCAAGGGCAAGATCCCAAGCTTTCAAATACGCTACCTTATGCATCCATGATTGGGGTTGTTCTCATTGGGATGGGCTTGATGGCTTACCTCAATGGCTGGCAGCCAAAGTCTAGACTGGATCTTTAGAAAGGGTAGGGGAAGCCCTCATACCCACCACCACATAGCGAATGTGGAGGCTTGTATTAACGACTGAAATGAGAACAAACAAAAACAAAACCACCACTACCACCTACCTAATATTCTTTTTCTCGGGAAGATGACTTGGACGGCTCGCAACAAACCCTTTTTCGTTTTCCTTTGTCGGTTGTTCAGCAGATGCGTATAAACATTAAGCGTTTTTGGGGGAGATATTATTTTTCTTGTAACTCTTTAAAGCGCTAGTCTCTCGTTTCTTCTTGTGGCCTTTTCTTATAACCCAGACGCCACAAACTCAATGCATCAACTTGTATTTTTTCCTTCTCTTCGTCTCGGGTGTACACATATTCACCACCGTCAATGCTTTGTTTGTGTATCCGTTGTTTCTTTGGGGATGGATTTGCTCTTTACCGTCTAAGCAGAGAGGCTGGGCCAGTAAGTACGGGGAATAAGGAAGAGTCGAAATGGAGACGGTGTTTGCGCAATGTTTTATGTGAGCCTCGGGGCTTCCGGTATCAGCTTTGTACTGGAAGCTAAGCTTGGAAATGGGGTACTGTACTTGTTACTAATAGGACTCTATAGCAGGTTTTCTTGTTTTCTTTCTTTTTTTGCTGTGAAAACAAATAGGATCTTGTTTTCATTCCGCATGGCTCTCTTCTTACCTGGGGCACTGAGGATGGAAAGCGTTTTTATGGTCAAGCTGCTTTGGGGTTAAGGCCTGGCGTTCCCGCTTAAGTTTCTCCCGTTGTTTGTTGCTCGATGGGTTATTATGAAGGTGACGATGTCGATGGATGTACAAGTATACAAGTGCAGTGTAGAAATGAATTTGACGAAGACATCTTTTTCCATGGCCACATACATATTCTCGGATGCCGAACTTGCCCGTGTTATAAGGTGCACTATGACGGGAGTCGTCATGCCAGTCGAATCCAACCTGGGTTGGAACCTGGAAGTTTGGGCAGGCGCATCTCGAACGGAGCCAACGTTTCACCTCCCATTGGCAAGTCCCAGTTGGCTTCATAAGCCGGCATGGCAGAGCTGCTTCCACCGAACACCTCCATGACCATTACACAACAGTGTGTGGCCAGCCAAACGGCATTGGGGTGCCATCACTCGCCACGAGGTCTTTGGTTCAATTCCCAGTCGACCTTTGCTCCCACGGATCTCTTTCACTCTCGTGTTGGTGTCTGAGCTTTCGAGCTCCGCGAATTCACCTGCATCCTCGTGCGGTGCGGGTATCTTTTCGGCCCCCTGAGGCGTAAGTAAAACCCCACTGGGTTTTCGTAGCCTGTCGCCGCCTCCCGGGGCGGCAGTTGAGCTTTTTGCTTGTTTTCTTTTTTTCTACAATAATCATCTGCTCTGCATCAAATGGACAACGAACATGTTCATGATGTACAGGCAGTAAATTACAAATAGCCAGGCGCAGGAAACGAGAAATCGATTTTATTCATCCTTGGTTGTCGAAATCGAGAAGCCAAAAAATAAAAGGGGGGGGGGGGTGTGCCAAGACTTGGCGATGGAGTCAATTTTTTAAAAAAAATTCATAAAAAAAACAAAAAAAAACATACAACACCGGGGATTCCCCAGTGGTCACCCACCTGAGTACTGATCTGGCCCTCTCATGTTTATCTAGGGCAGAGCGGACGGGATGCCGAGTTTTCATGAGGGTATGGTCGTATGTGATGGTCATGAGTGTTGTTTGGGGTTAAGTTGATCGCTCTTGCGCTCTGAGAAGTGCTGTGGGCGGTACCTTTCATATCTAGTGGCTGTATATAGTAGTCAGTCATATACAGTCATAATATTTCAAGTAGCCGTACCGTAACTTACTTTTTTGGTCCCCGGGAATCCAACGTTCTTTCTCCCTGGTTACGACGGGCATAACTGCAGTGACTTCGCAGATCATTTCACATTTGCACATGACGGGACATGCATGATAGGTCCATCTTTGGGAAAGTACCATATTCAATTTGGAAAGAATATTTTTTTTATATTGAGAATCTGTCTAACTCTTCAACTCACATCCCCAGCTCAAGGTCTCCATCAACCCACCCCAAGGCCAGATCACACTCCTGGCACTTTTTGTGAGACTTGCATGAAGTGCAGTGCCACTCGTGTCCGCTGTTTAGGCTGGAACAGTTACAGCAAACCCACTGGGCGTACCCTGCGGGTTGAGTCTCGTCAAGAAAGAGAACGGCAGAAAGTCCGGACTTGCAGTTCTCACGCTGAGTCTCCTTCTTGACCCTCTCCGCTCTCTGTTCGATTTCGATGCCCCTCTCCCTGTCCAGGTGGTCGGGCGGCGTAACCACAACCACAACCCTTCTGGGCCTGGTGGTGGCGGCACCTTGATTGGGAGCCTGGTGGTCATTCTGCTGATTATTATTAGCCTGCTGCATCTTCTGTAAACCCGCGGTGATCAGTGACTTACGGGCGACGGGCGAGACGCGCTTGCGAACAAACTCAAACTCCTCAATGAATCCGTCCTCGCTGTAGTACTCCTCATCATTATCGTGTTCATCGGCAATGGCGGAGGAGTACTCTGAATCAGTCCCAAAGGAGAGATCATCAGCGCTTGGGACCTCATCAGTCGAGCTGGTGCCGTCAATGTCGATCAGGAGGCGTTGCTCAGCCGACGAGACATCATGCAAGATGGGTCCATTGTAATAATGCTCAAAGGGGTCAGCCTCAACCAGCAACGAGGCTGGGGGCGAGAGGGGAAACGACTCATAAGACATCATTATGGTGGATTGGTGGTGTTAGTTAGGGGACGAAGAAATCGCGAGATTGGGAAGAGAATAGATCGATAGGCAACTATCTAAGTGGCTATCGCGCTCGTCCTTGAACTCGAGGCTTCTTGACCCTGATCAACAACACGGTATACAGAGAGAGAAAACGGGAAAAACTGAGAACGAGGTTCCCTCTTGCGCTTAAATACTAGAGCTCGGAGCATAAACTATTCCACAGCAGGAGGGTTGTTGTGAGAAAAATGGAAGCTGTGGCGCCAAAGACAATGGCATTGACTCACCAAACTCAAGGTATTCTTTGTCTGTTTGAAAATAACAAAGGGGTAATCGCATTGTTCAGCAAATATCAAGATAGTTCATTGGCGGGGAAGCGTTTCCTGTGAATTTGTGTGTTGAAGTTGGCAACAAAGAATCATTTCACAAAGCATCCTTCCTATACTGGAAACAATCTCGTTCAGCCCTGTTGACTGACTAGCGAAATGTGTAGGGGCGCCCCTACATACCCTGGACTCCCGGTTGGTCAAGCTCTCCGTCATGAGGATAGTCTAAAGCCGCACAGAGAGCAGCTAAGGAATTTTTTAATAATGACACCTTATATCCTGATTCAATCCTCTAAATTGATTGCTTATTTGCCAATGAACACTCCCCATCATCCCCATTCTCCTCCTCCTCCACCACCTCCACTGTAATTGTCTTTGAGATCCCTTGGGTGTCAGCCTTATCTCCCGGACCTAACTCCAAACCCTTCAACGCATCACTCAGCTGCTCATCGGTCTTAGCATCTGTTTTCTCCTTCTTGTCTTCGTTCGAACGCAAGACATCATCAACTTCCTCAGCCAACTTAACAACCTCATCATGAAGAGCCTCAACCCTCTTCTTCCCACCCTGCAGCTGCCTCTCGGCTTCTTCATCTCCTACCAAATCCCTCCATTTCTTCTCAAGCTCCTCTCTCCACCCGAGAGCATCCGCAAGCTTCCGGACACCTGCATCACACTCTCCCAGAACAAGCACGTCATCGGCTTGGCTGCCCATGCTACCTACCCTCTCCATGTTGAACAGCACCCGAGGCACATGTTCTGGGGCCAGATTCGGCAGACTGGCAAAAGGGTGGACCTGGAGACTTGTACCCAGGACAAGGACTAGGTCGGCCTCTTCGGCCTTGGCCATCTTGTCGAAGAATGCTTTCGGCAGCTGCTCACCGAAGAAGACAATATCGGGCTTTACCAGTCCGCCACACACGCCGTCGATGTCGTCCCGCTTTGCATCGCAGCGAGGGACGTCCCCACGTCGAACGTGATCACGCATCTTATCGTCATCATACGGTGTCTTGCACTGGATACAACGCTGCGTTGCGAAGCTGCCGTGGGCCTCAATAATCAAGTCTTCCGGGATCCCAGCGGCACGCTCGAGACAGTCGATATTCTGAGTGAAGAGATGGTGAAGCAGGTTCTTGGAAGCAAGCAAGGAGATGAAGGCATGCGAGACGGTGGGGTGGTAGTTGCCCGGATAAAGCTCCTTAGCTAGAACGTAGAACGGCCTCGGATTCTCTCTGAAAAATGTCAGGTCAAATACTGCCTCGGGTTGTGGGAGGTTAAGCGAGGCGAGATTGGCGTAAAGGCCGGTTTCCGGGGAGCGAAAGTCGGGGATGCCTGCTGCGGTTGATATGCCGGCACCAGTCATGACCACAATGCGTCGGGCCTTGCCGGAGGTAATCAGATCGGCGACGGCGGAAACACTGCGCTCCGATAACGTTTGAGGCGGCGTGTCCTCGTCGACGACGGAGTGCTCCTGACCCATCCTGGCGCGCCTGTTGTTCTTTTTCCCCTTGGGCTTCTTTTTCGCTTTGGCTGGCTTTCCTGCGCCTCTTCCTTGAACGCGGAAGTCGTCACCAAAGTCTTCAAAAGCACCGGCTGCGTCGAGTCGTCGTCAAACTGCCTCCCCTTGGCTCTGGGGCCTTGTCCTGAAGCGTGCCGACGTCCTATCTTGGCGATATAGTGCGGGGCAACGCCCGTCAGCAAGGGAAGATGAGGCGGTGTTGGGGGGTTTCTGAGTTGATCAAAATTGAAACGCAATAGCAAAATAGAGTGTGGGCAACTATAGGTGGTTTGAGAAAATCAAAAGAAATTTCGCTTTCTGCTGCCTGATAGTAGCTTCTGAAGTGGGTGGTTGTCTTCTTACATCATCCACTTCGGTCTGACAAAGCTGAAAGATTGCTCCGCCTGGTGTGGGGCACGGTTGAAACGAACCGTCAGGGCTACCGTACCTCATGGAGGCTCGGTGAAGGGTTAGGGTTGAACGTGCACCAGTACACCCTCTTCCCTCCTTTAGACAAGGAGTCAAAACTGTTAAGCAACTCAAGTTGATATACCAACAACATAAAAGCTATGGTAAATTCTTCCCTTCTCTCGTCGCCCTGGCCACCTCGCTCTGCGTCGTATTCTCAGCATACCTCTTATACACCCCAATATACTTCTCATCCTCGCTCGAAGTTCTGACAACACTATCCCTCTTCAAAACAGCTTCAAGCCACTGATCCCACCTCTCCCAGACCTTCTCATCACTCTCCCTTCCCACCTCACCCCTCTTCGGAATACCAGTCCCTCCCGTCTTATAATGATCAATCAACCACAACCTCTTAGCCCACGGGGCCAAACTCACATCCACAAGGCTAAACGTCTCCCCTAAAAACCACGGCCCCTTCTCCCCATTCTCATTATCCAGCATCTCCCTTGCAAAATCCCTCACCGAATTTTTCAACTTCGCCCTCTCCTCCTCCCCACTCCCCTGCGCCTGCATGACCGCATACCAGGCAGGGACAATCTTCGTGACGATGTGATTGATCCACAACCGGCACCTAGCCCGCTCAAACGTACCCTCTGGCAACAGTTTGGGCCCCCCATCGTACTGTTCGTCCAGAAACTCGCACACGACGGTGCTCTCGTACAGCGCTTTCGAGTGTCCGGGCACCTCGAGCGTGGGGATCAAGCCCCGAGGATTGCGCGCCAGGAACTCGGCGGATTTATGGTAAGGGTTTATCTCAATGTACTGGTGAGGGACTTTCTTCTCGACCAAGACGATCCACGCTCTCTGGACGAAGGGACAGAACCATCCGCCATAGAGCTTCAATGGGTGCGGAGAGGAATGAGCTTCAGCAAGCTCGAGGGCTGCCCCCGAGGGGGAGGGGTGAGAAAGTGAAAGATCTGGGGATGCCATGCCGGGCAAGTCAAAAATTGAGCTCTGATAGGTTATGCTGTTTTATTCTCTGTGAATAAGTGAGACAGAACCAAGGCTATTATTTTGGATGAGGTGCCGGGGCAGATCGCCTTGTCCAATGACGTATGTGAGTAAGAGGGCGGGGAAATTCCCACGTGCAGAAACAGCTGCTATGTTACCTACCTTACTTTATCGGCCCACCAAGGGCTGCGTTTGATGATCAACACAATAAATTTACCACTATGAATGTATATATACAAAGGACACTGACCGCTTGAAACTCAAGAGATGACAACAGCCAACAAACTTCCATCCCCTTACCCACACTTCATCCGCCAACCTTTCAGCTCAACATCAACCGTACCAACGCACTGAGGTACTTGTGGTATCAGTGGTCATGGTTTCTCTCGCATTATAGGCCGGCTTCGGCGGTTCGAGTCGGTCGCCGGCTATAGTTCCAGGCATCGGAGGACGCAAGCCGTTGTTTGCCTGTGGAACAGCAGGGTTGCGGGGCGGGGATGTCGATAACCGGATGGGAAACCGCATGGTGCTTTGTCTGGACGATCTCGACATACGCTCTGAAGGAGGGAACGCCGGGCCACGACTCTGTCGAGGAGTCTGTACTGCCTCTAACCACCGCGATACCGGCTTCTTGGGGGTGCGTGGTGTCAGCTCTCCTCCCAGCGCAACGAAAGCCTTTTCATCCAGCCAAGCGGATTGCTGTTGCGTCGGAAGCTGGGATGCGTATTTCTTATCCCAATATCCATACCCAGCTCCTGCCATGTCGTTACCACCGTTCTCAGCGTCATAGGTGGCTTTCATAAGGTCATCCATAATCTTGGTGTTGGTCTTGGGGTTGATGTTGTTGTTGTTGTTGTTGTTGTTGTCCGCGTATTGATCGTTGCCATCCCTCTTTTTGCTAAAGGGAGTAGCGACTGGGAGAAATGAAAGGCCACGATCGCGGCGGTACTTTCGCCAGTAGAAGGCTGCGCCCACCATGAGGCCAATGATAGCTAAAGGATATAATGTCAGTGAGGCTAGTTGTGCACGTGTGACAGACAAATGACTCTTACCAAGAACACCGATCACAATGCCAGCCGCAGCACCTCCGCTCATACCATTTGCTTCTTGCAAGGGCAGATTCGGGAGAGTCTCTGCTTCTGGAATGGGTACGATGGTATCGCCAGACTGCTGTGCACCCCCGGCTGCTGGCACTGTGAGGGATGCATCGAGCGTGGGCAAAAGCGTTGGCTCGACAGTCGGTGATGCCGTCGAGAGGCTACTGGTTCTGGAGACATCAGAGACATAAGGTGCAGTTCCGGACGTGATTTGGGGAACACTAGTGGTGGGCAGGGTTGAGGCGGCTGGAGGAGCTGTTGTGGAGGTAGCCGAAGGGTTAGGAGCTGTGGTGGTTTCGTCGTCGTCAGAATCGGAGTCAGAATCGATATCAGCATCAATCCCTTCATCGGCACCTAGCGTCACACCGGGAAGCTGAGCACCATTGTTGACGCCAGGGAGGGTGATGACGCCAACTCCACCGCCAGGTGCTGGTTGTGTGGAAGTAGGGAGCTCATCCTCGTCATCCGAGTCGGAATCTGAGCTGTCGGAGTCGTCGTCGTCATGGTCGTGGTCCTCGCCGTCCATATGGTCCCCATCCCCATCCTCGTGATCTTCATCGCCGTGCCTTCGAGCCACCCATCTATCCCGGCTTCTGATCTCTACCCTGGCAGTGTTGCGCCTGCGGAGGGATGGTGGCGTTACCCTCATAATTTCCTTTCCTAACGATTATCCCAGAACTATTACCGATCCAAGCTGCTGCAACCACCCAGTCTCGTCGGTTCCTGTCCGATCAAGAGTCCAAAACGTACTTGAGAATAAAATGGAATTCAAGAGAGTGACCAAAAAAGGAAACAAGAAACAAATCCAAATCTGCAGCCAGCTGCCTGTCCAAAAGAAGGGAAAGTAGGAATCGAGAAAAGACAGTGGTGAAGAGAAAGGAAGAAAAAAGGGAATAGGAAGAAAGAGAAACAGAACAAGAGACGGAATCTTCTCTAAAGAGACGGCGCCAAGGGAGGATAAAAGTCGAGTCTGCAACTCCCCGTGTCCCCCCACTTCACTCACCGGGGCTAGGGGAAAGCACCAAACATCGAAGGTATCCATCACTTACTACGAGAACCTGTGAATGCTGTGGACGAGCATGCACTTGGTACAGATCGGATATTTCGGCGCGGATGACACAAGCGCTGCTCCCCGTCAGTTCTCACACGGTATCAGACATGGACGGGGCAGGGGTCCATGGTGAGACGAAAAAGCGTGGCCAAGACTTCACAGAGCAACTCTTTGTGGGAATGTGATGCCCAGACTAAGTTGTTCTAGGTGCATGGTTGTTGACAAAAAATGCAGGAAGTCGATCAAACACCGATCTCCTTGCCGGGTGGGGGAAAAGAGTGGTTCTTCTTGGGACACGGATGCCGAAGAAACCCTCGATGCGCCAGGTAGCGCGAGGGTCCCCCTGTTGATGTACTCTTATTGGTCCAGATTCACTGCTTGTCGAAACCCCCGACAGCACCCGTGCTCACTTCGAAGGTTCCACTTCGCAACGTCTTGACGTCGTCACGTCTGTGGCTCCCTTACAAAATGGGAAGGAAGCAAGACAATATACCCCTTGCTGGCATTGAAGCACGCGACCACCTACCTGCCTGCAACTTTCCCCAGGCACACCGGAAGCTTGCTTCTTTAAAGAGGCCGTTTAACCCCGTTTTCTATTCCGAGAGAATGGGACCCATCCTGGTGGATGTTTCCCACCCTACTATGTATTCTCCCTGCCCTTCTTTGCCAGCCGAAATTCAAGCTCAACCCCCACCCCAGATGATGGTTCCCTTGGCCATGAGAGCCAAGCCGGTAACAATGGCCGCCCAGCCAGCAGCCATCACTGCAAATTTCAGGTGCAACTGCAAGCGGGAGCGAATTGTTGGTCAGCAAGGAAGGTGGAACCGAGAGGCCATCACCAATGCAACCAAGACCAACGGTCATAAAACATGACATGTGCGCAAACATCTCCAGGTCTGCGAAGAGTCAGGGATACTGAAAACAAAGAAAATAACATACATTAAATATAAGGCGCTATCAGCTGGTCTGCTGGATAACAGGCTGGCCAATGGCCGACACATCCAGACACGGCCCCAACACCAATGATAACTTCAAATAGTCCAAGTTCATCATGACCCCACTCCCATCTCTCTACTTGCTACCGATCGTCTCAACCTACATTTGTTGATTTGTTTCCTTTCTCGGGCCCTCTTTTTCAAACTGTCAATTTTACTCGTCTCATTTATTAGCTTCGGTGTAACTCTTTTCACAGATACCACGCGGAGCGCAGAGTTTGATAGTTGGGCTGCACTTGCAGGCAATGCCGTGCTTGCCTCTGTTGGAGCCAGGCACCTTAATGCTGGAGCTGGTGGCGCGAGAAGTGGGAGCGACAATGACGGGGGCGATGGGTCGGCTCTGATTCTGACGGCTTCGATTCTGATTGATGGTTTGGATTCATGACGATTTTGGCGGCGCAGGTGAGCACGGCACGGTCCGGCTCTCAGCTGAGTACTGACGGCCGGGTTAGGCGTGGATATCATTGGTGATCCAAACTCCTCGCCCTCCTGCGCCGCGATCAAACCTTGGGATATGGATCCTCTGTAAGATTAAGAAGGCACAGCTTCACAATCAAACCCCGCTTATGTGCCGTGTCCTATAACTTTCCCGACTAGCACAATGGCTGTGCATCCTTTTTTCCGGGCTGCGAGCTGCAATCCTAGTTTGATGTCCGGCTCGGCCGAGCTGTGCACGAAAAGCTCAATTAAGAGCTGTTACCGCCGGGATTTTGAGGGTGGTTTGTGAGGCATGGAACAGGTGTATAAGGCACGGGCATGCTGATCTGTGCTATATCTCGGCTTCCCCCCTTGTAAACCCAAAACCGGCAGTCCTGTTTGTTCGTTCTAGAAGAATTCAGACTTGCCTTGAATCTTGACAAAGTCGGTCAACAATGGGACAAGAACGATACGCACACGGAGTTCCTCAGAAGGCCTACTTGGTTAGAAATCTCTCTCGCAACTCCTTTCACTGATCATTAGGCACTGATACTTTTCTTGTTTCTCTAGGCTACGATTTGGTCCTTTGCAGGAGTCACCTTGATCTTTCTAAGCGTTCGTCTATATGCGCGAGTCCGCGGGCCTCGCCGAATCTACTGGGACGATGCATTTATAATCCTCACGGCCCTCATCATTCTCGCCACTGCGATTCTTTGGCAGATGACGGCAGACAACATGTACTATGTCATGGCTGTCGTTGCTGGAGTCCGCCAATATGATGGCTCGGACCTATTAGGCGATCTCGCACGGTTTCTGAGGGGAGCAGCAGTAGCCATGACTCTCTACCACATCTCTTTGGTTACTATCAAGGTGTCACTACTTCTCTTCTTCAGGAGAATTGGGGAACACCAGGACCGACTCAGATACGTGTGGTGGCCTGTTATGGTGTTTACTCTCGCAACCGGGGTGGCGATGCTTGCAAATTTCCAGTGGTCTTGTTTTTTTGGTGATTACGAAAGGATTTTTCTCACTTGCGGTCAACGAGACAAGATCACGTACAATGTGGTGGTGGTGAAAATCAACTGCGCATTGGATGTCATCTCTGACTTCATGAGTAAGTTGATCGCCCCTGATTTTGCATTGAGACTCTCAAAACTAACACCTTCACTCAGTCATGATGATTCCTGTCATTCTTATCTGGAACGTTCGCATGCGCCTGGCAAAGAAAATGGCCTTTGTTGGTTTGTTTTCGCTCACCATAATCACCATGATCATTGCCATCGTGCGGGCTGCCGGAACAACAAGGATATGGGACAAAGGCGAGGGTTATTGGAGCTATCTCGGGCTTTATAACGCCATTGAAGCCTGTATTGCCACCATCATTGCCTGTCTGTCAGCCTTCCCTCAGCTTTTTGTCGGATCCAGGAAACCAGTTTATACGCCATCGCAGTCACGCCTCGATCGATTGAAAGGGAGAAGCGAAGGCTCAAGCAAAACGCCCTATGACATTTCAACCACCAGAGCGATGGGCGATGGTCGTGGCTCGGAAGAAGATTTCAAGTACATCAGCGATGCGGGAAGCAATGTGCAGCTTACGGACGTGAGCCCGCTTAGCAGTCCGGCGAGAACTGTATCTGCTACAAGAATTGGTGATGCACAGAACTGGGACCCGGATAGCAATCCGCCACTACGCACTTACAACGAAGCTGGTATTATGACGACTATTCATAATCGGGTGGATAGAGACGCAATCTGAGTAGCCTTGTGTGATGAAATTCAAATGATAATGATTCAAGATAAGAGAGGCCTCCTTTGTGGTCCTGCAAGTGCCGCACTACTCTCTTATTCCTACCCTTTTCATCCTGTTGATGTGACAGCCTTGCATTTAGGTTGGCACCCCATCCTGCTTCACCTGGGAAATACACAATGTTTGATGAGACTTGGCACCTGGTGGCAACTATCTAGCAGGGACGAACCCCTTAACCAAAGGTAATGCCATGAACAGGTTACGAGTCATTTGTGTTCATGTATACAATTTATCCTTAGCCTGCCCACACAGCCACAGCCATGCCTATAACCCAAACAAAACCCCCTTCTCCTCCCGCTCTTTGACTCTCAAGTGGAAAGTTTCTATCCTGCATCCAATTTTCAATGGCGTCGATCCGGCAGCCTGTTTTGCAGGAGCACTGTCATCAACCAATCTTCTAGCGTAGGCGCGATGGTGATTCAGAAATTTCGACACAATGTTGGAGACCGTCCGAACTCTGGCGCTTATTACCAGCATGCAGTAGGTACAGATCCATATTTCATCCGTACTTGTACAATCTGTCATGGCCCCTGTTTCCCGCACCAAGGTGTCACGACTGAGGGCCAAGAATACCAAGAATTGCTCAGGTGGATCATGGCCCTTGTCTCAGATGGAGATGCAGTGGGGTGTTCGTTCGTCCCAAGCCCCTGGTCCGACCTTGCTTTGTTTTCTGGCAATTCCAGGCTAAACTTTCCCTTGATGTCGTCGTTCTTTCACCTGCTTTCGGCAAGTCGGCACGCGACACACAAGATATCATGTCCAAATTGGGATGCAATGAACGGCCAGTACCATACGCTTCCTGACAGGGTTCCACGCCCGAGCCACTCCTCCATACACTTCAACACCAGCGAGTAATTATTTTCATGTAGCAGGCGGCTCTGACTATCAGGTTGATGATGTTCGTGGAAGTCTTGGCCATCCTCGGCCGACCTTGGCCAACCTTGGCGATGTTTCAATGCTGGAGTCAAGACACTGAGCAGCAAGAATTTGACGGGGGAAATGGGCAAGCATCTGCCATGCGATTGCCAAGGCAAATCCTTTTGCTTGTCTGTCTGCACTCTTCTCGGCATCAGATAGTTTATTAAATACTCGAGATGGTCTCTCCCCTTGGTGACCTTCTTCTTTCTCTCCTCATCCCGTTCATCATCAGCACGTTGTGAATAGCCAACCTTGAAGGTTTTCATTCCCTTTTTTTCTCCCTTCTTTCTGTACACTCTTCTATTCGCTGTGGCTGGTCCCTCATTCAAGTATCAAGCTTTCAATCTTTTCAAACACACACCTTCTTTCATATCTTTCTTCACTTTTCGTCTCGGACCAGATACCCAACGCCACCCACAAACCCCCAATCCCAATAAACCGGCATCATGAAGCTCTCTTGCAGCCTTCTCTCGGCCCTCCTGGCCATCTCAGTTTCCGCCATCCCTGCTCCCCAGAACCAGGCTAGTGGAGCAACTACATCTGCTGCCGCCGTGGCCGGCGCATCTTCCACTGCCGCAGCGGTAGCCACGGGGACAAGCTCCGCCGCCGCTGTAGCCACTAGTGTTGGAGCCGGTGCTGGTGCCGGTGCTGGTGCCGGTGCTGGTGCCGGGGCCGAGGCTGAAGAGGGCGAGGGCGAGAACGAGAACGAGATCGAGCAGCAAGGCACCTTCGGCCGTAACATCGCGCTCGGCGGCGGTAACGTCAAGATCGATACTCTCTTCCCTCCTACTGTATGTTCATGACACAGCCCAGTGCGGACTCTCCCTTATCGCTCCCAAGTCACTGACGTTTAACCCCACAGGACGCCGGCCTCTTCGAAGTCGAGTTCCAAAACCAAGCCGCCCGCACCCTGGCGGTGGTCCAGAACAAGAACCCAACCGGCGCCGCACCCGACGGGTTCGACTTCCTCGAGCCCATCTCCTACACCGTCAGACTCAGAGGCGGCACCCGCAACCTGACCCTCCAAAAGATTGACTGGATCCGCAGCGAGGCCAGCACTCTCGACATCAGCCAGGGCAAGATCGGCAAGCTCTGCTCCGAGACGAACTCCTTCGTCATCAGCGACAGCATCGGCGAGCTCGAGTTCGAGGCCGAAGAGAACGAGCTGACCCTCACGGTCAGCAACCTCAACGGCCAGTGGGCTGTCTTCCTCCCCAAAGCTGCCGCTGGCGCGACCGCTCCCGATGCCACCAACGGAGCCGCTTCCGGCGGTGCCGCCAGCGCCGAGGGCTGCGGTGCCGGTACCTTGTGCCGTAGCCTGCTTGACGTCCTCTCCAGGTTCAGCGGCGGTGCTGTCAAGGCCTAAGATGCTGGACTAGCAGCACAAACACAACACAGCCATGATTGCTTTTTTTCCTTCTTCTCTATTTCAGGCGGGCGGGGTGGTCTTTTGTATCTTGTATATTATTTCTTCATGACGGACTGAGGAACCGGATTGGTCAAAAAGGTCCTTTGACGTGTGTGTTTTTGTTCTTGATAGCTTCTTCTCTCTCTCCCCCTCTTTCGTGTAGGAGTTTTTACGGTACTTGTTGTGCTAGGGAACAAAAATTGGGGGCAAAAATTGAAACCTTCCATTTCGTGCTGAAAAAAACAATTTTATATCCTCGATCTGCTTTCGTGAAAAAAAAAAGAAAAAAAAAAAGAAACTGGCTATGTTGTGAAAGCCGAAAAAGGGGGTTGAAGAAAAGGAGCAGGGGTAAATAAGAGTTTTGGGTGAAAAAAAAATAACCAAAAAGATTATGATGAGTCCCCTCGACCGGAATCGAGCCGGTGACCTTTCGGTAATCAATAAATTCCTTTACAGCCGAACGTGATAGCCAACTACACCACAAGGGGATTTTGTTTGTTAGGAACAAGATGGTGTGGCGGAGTAGATAAATGCTTGTCTGGGTTTGGCGGGCTGGCAGGGCTATGCATGGATGTGATGTGAGCTCGGCGAATGTGTCGAAAAGGAGCAACAATGTGCCATGTTGTTGGGGAGTGAGACTGCCGCTCGGGGGTTTTCCCCCCCAAAGAAACGGGGCAGGGCTTTTCTGGGTTCCACAAACTTCTGAAAGTGGGAAGGAAATAGTGAGAAAAAGATAAAATTTGGGTCAAAAATCAGAAGGCAGAACCCAGAAAAGGTGCAACAAACGGCTAGAGTTCATAAATAAAAAATTTAAATGGGACCAAAAAGGATGCGTGATCCTGATTGCTCAGAATCATTTGTATGGTGACGGGGCCACCCGGGGATTGAACCCGGGACCTCTCGCAGTTGTGATTAGGGTGGACCCTAAGCGAGAATCATACCACTAGACCAGCGGCCCTTGATGAATTGTTTATGCCGTGATAAAGAAAGATGCCTTAGGACTGGATGGGCCCGAAGAACAGCGGCGTAGTTAGCAGTGACGAGGCATCCCGGTTGAAGTTGTATACCCTTGGCTATGCTTCACGGTTGGTGGAGAATGGTGTGAATGCAGGTTTCGCTTCGGTGAGGAGATACCTTGTCTCTTCTCTGTTAAGCAGGAATGCCGATGAAATATGGTAGCACGTTTGATTGTTGAAAGCCATTCGAGCTGAAGATGATCTTTTTAAACTCCAAGTAGGCCGGCAGTGATATGAGTTTAGAATTCCTTAGCAGTTACTTATATTTTAATACATAGTTGATGAGCTTATTTCAGGCAGTGTCATTATAAGTGGTATAAAATTCAGTGAAGCTGGGCTCCGACTTTAAATGTACTCAAACTTAAATGAATACTTTTCAATACCGCTAATTACGGCTATAAATATATATAAAGGTATTACGGGATAATATTAGCGGCCTAATTTTGCCAGTCACTTTTTAATTAGCGTATATAGGTTATTTAAAAAGCGATACCATTAGCCCAGACGAAGTACGGACGGTCGCATCTTATGTAGCCATATAAATATGCCGGGAATTCCCGCTAATCTTATATAATATCTTTCGAATATTGCCATATTCTTATAAGGTACGCCTCCGCTATTACCTATGCAAATATTCCCTTATTCGTCCGCAATTATATCTCATAGCACCTCTATCTAAAGTCACCAATAGTCCTCCATGGGCGTCTCTCTACCCATTACGTGTCTAAATTAGACGTTCGTTGCATGAGGTTAGGCTTTGCAGCTCTGGGCGGTAGCTGGGCTGTGGTCCGGTCGATGGGATAGTCAGGCTCACCTCCTATTGGTTAGTCTGCGCAGGAGCTAAATGCGAGGGCGAACAGTGGTCCGTCCATTGGATGAAAACTGTGGGACTCGCACTGACTATGGCGCTTAACGATTGGTCAACACTAGTGGATCCCATTCCTGCACGCTCACAGCTATCCATTCCTCTCACGTCATGCCATCTCGAGACTTTCTTCCTCGGACAAACATAACCAGGACCTCGCTCTCCCCTCCATCATCGCCATGGCCCACTCTCGAGCCCAAACAGCGGCCCAAAGGGCGCTCCCATCACCGGCGTCAAATTATCAAGGTACTTATTCTTCGCAGCGCCAAAGGACATCTCCTGCTGATGGTTGCAGGAAATCGATCCCAGGGCATCCAGCCACGCCAAGGCAGCTCTCAACAGCGCGCAACCAGGCGCGCCGAACGCAATCGCCTGCGTCCAACTACACCCAGCG
The DNA here is from genome assembly GCA_033725935.1 of Cladorrhinum sp. PSN259. Taxonomy (NCBI): domain Eukaryota; kingdom Fungi; phylum Ascomycota; class Sordariomycetes; order Sordariales; family Podosporaceae; genus Cladorrhinum; species Cladorrhinum sp. PSN259. The sequence goes on along the minus strand of MU867064.1, from coordinate 963,280 downwards.
AGACGCCGACCCCACAAGTATGCCCTCTGTCCTTCGTATGATATGGCTCACAAGCTAAGTTGGGTCCCGGGATCCATAGGAACAACCGGCGTCTGTCCAGAGCGGTCGCAAGCGCAAGCACTCAATCGAACACGCACTCGAGGCAGACCCAGACCCGAAGCGACAACGGACACCCCCCCCACGCCCTACCGAAGACGCATTTAGCGAGCCAGCGATTGGCAGCGGCGCCCACACACACACTGACCCGGTTGCTTTCTGGGCGAAGGAAAGGCGCTGGCCAAAGGAGCAGGACTGGCCGGACGAGACCTCAAGGATGGATTTTACTATGGACCGTCGTCTCCTTGCGCGGAAGAAATCCTTATCTAATCTGTCCCGGAAACGATCGAACTCTGGTACATCCACAACGCCCAGCGACCAGAAGCCGAGGGAGGAGAAGAGTGCGCCGTATAGGGACGCGCGGTACCCGCTCCTGCTCGAGACCAAGGGCTCATACATGTATATCTCTGAGCTTGGTATCATGGATTCGAGCAAGAATCTTATCAGGGACCTTCTTAACGGTGAACAACCGGTCCCTAAGGAGACGCTCTTCGACGACGATATCTTTGTGGATGCTTGTCATAACCTTGACAATAAGAATGAGGCGAGGATCATTCAAGACATCTCAAGGCTTATCGTTCCTTCGGCGGAATCGCTTGCACTCCGGAACAAGAACTTTAAACGCCTTGTCGAAAGCGTCAACGAAGGGTGGAACAACTCGAACCCCCTTACCAGCACCCGTCCACAGCCTGACTACTCTGTTGAGTTCAGGCGAGATGCGTTCACTGAGGACCAGCTCGCCAAGCTGTCGCCATTCATTGGCGACTTCATCACCGGGGACCAGTCCTTCTTTATGGCAACGTACTATATGTACTTCCCGTTCCTGACCTGCGAGGTGAAATGAGGCTCCGCGGCGCTCGACATCGCAGACCGGCAGAACGCCCATAGCATGACCCTTGCGGTGCGGGGTATCGTCGAGCTCTTCCGTGCTGTCAAGCGCGAGGATGAGGTTAACTAGAAGATCTTTGCCTTCTCCGTCTCGCACGACTACCAGTCAGTACGGATTTACGGCCATTACCCGGTGATAACCGGGAAAGATACTAAGTATTACCGCCACCCGATCCGAAAATTCGACTTTACTGAGTTGGACGGCAAGGAGAAATGGACAACGTACCGATTCACCAAGAACGTCTACGACATATGGATGCCTAAGCATTTCGAGAATATCTATTCTGCCATCAATCAGTTGCCGTCGGAGTTGAACTTTGATGTCCCGCCGCTTTCCGAGGCGACCGGGCTTTCCCAGGACTTTAGGAGCTTGATGCAGTCAGATGCCAGCTGCGCTTCTATGCCTAACGAGCAGGGCAGCCTGCCGTGGCAAGGGACTAAGACATGAAACAATGAACCCGGGAAGGAGCAACAGAGGGCAACGATCATGGTTTTCTATATCAATTCGCTAAGTGACTCAAGTATATTCGGGGATGGTGGTCGCAACAATCTGTCTGCTCTTGTTTGGCAACAGTAAGGAATGAATTCCCGGATCAACCCCATTCAAATTGCCAGGATAGATTTGCTGTCGTAACATCAAGCGATGCGTCCGTCTCCTGGATGGCCGTGCTGAGGAAGTGATCAAGTGATGATCAGTTGGAGGTCGCGTGCGTCTGGCCCTTGGCCCGAATGTAGATGGGTCCACCGTTGCTCTCTCGGCGGATGTCGAACCATGATGTTGCGGTAATCAGATCGCAGAACTTAGAATATCCGTAGTCACGGGAATCGAAATCCGGGTGCCGGTGCGTGAGGTTGTTGTGGAAACGGTGAGCGTACTGGCGTCGATAATCATGGCGGAGTCCGTCGCATTCTTGCGTGTGTATATACAAACTGCTGAATCGGTTGCATGGCGGGATCGACAAGGATGTTTGTTGGGCCCATATCGCTGTGATAGAAAACAAACTTAGACGAGGTGTCCATGCCCATCTTGGCGCAGTGCTCGAGCAGACGTTACAGAGAAAGAACACCGAGTCTTAATATGAACTCCGTTACATGAAACCTGAAAGAACAAACTAGTAGCAGTTAGGTGGTTCCTTTAGAAAATAGTATCCACGATGAGCATGAACTAACACATCAATGAATTATTCTGATTGCTAACATGAAGATTGTCTTTCAAAGGCCCCAAGATCAGTCTTCGAGACACATAATTTCGCTCGTATGTATTTTAGCTCACGAACATGCCCGAAAACGCTCACTTCTCTTCAATGTTGGTTCGCCAAATTCAGTTATACCATGACGCCATATAGCACGATGCAACCATTTGCGCTTTGATCTTGTTCTCTGCAAGGCTATCCTTCACTTTGAACAAGGACATGGTCATCAAGGCAGCGGGATCTGGGTGGCAGCTTAAACTCGACCCTTCCGTTGTTGATATCAGATGAATATTTTGAGAAAAGATTGCGAGGGGCTAGTTGTGAGAAACATTTGCAGAATTGGTGCCTGGCTGATCCACTCGTTGTGTCAGTTTTATTATCATGCTAGAATTTGTTTGCAAAATCTTTCAAATTCATGATATTAAGAGTTCAGATCTGAAGAGGCTTTGTGGCAGGCATTGCGTAAGGCGTCTTAAAAGGTTGTTTTGACCACCAGGCGGACGTGCCAAGATTGTGTGACCCCGGCAGCTGTAGAAGACCCAACAAGCTTTCAGGGCTGAACCACTAGATAGTTTCTATCTGGAATGGATGTCTCCCGCATTTCAACAAAACAATAATCTGCAAACACCAATCCCATATGAGTGAGGGCTCCAACTGCAAAGTTGCATAATCCTCGTAATGCGTAGCTGGTTTATATTGACCCTATGCTTCATGCCGATTATTTTCTCGATTTTCTACCAAGCTAGATCATCAATCGCACGTCACCTGTCATCACCCTCCCTCATCTTCACCCAACTCACCTTCAGGTCCCGTTGTTTCCATACCAGCGCCGCAAACATGTCATCTACTTTTCACCATCCCGAATACAAATTACCCATCACGTTGCCCGAAGGTCTAACACAGGAAACTGTGCTTAATTTTCGCGCATTCGATGTAAGTCGTTGCATGTCCTCCCTGAGCCGTTAACCATCTAACCAGCCCGCAGACATGGCTATCAACCCTAACCCGCTCACTTTCCCTTCAGTCCTCCAACCCATCGCACCCCTTCCACTCTGATCCCTACACTCTCCAGTCGGTCAACATCCAGTCCTATGACCTCTTCGGAAAACGCCTTGGGTTCCTTAAGCTTCAATCTCACATCACCAACTCAGCAGGAGACTTCCTCCCCGGCGCAGTCTTCCTCCGTGGCGCCTCAGTGGCCATGCTCGTTATGCTCATACCCGACGACCAACCTTCTAACACTGACGAGCGATACGTTCTACTAACCGTCCAATCTCGCATCGCAGCAGGTAGCCTAGAGTTTGTCGAGTTGCCAGCCGGGATGGTGGACGACGAAGGCACGTTCGCGGGTGCTGCGGCAAAGGAGATTCAGGAGGAACTAGGGATGGAGATTCCAGCTTCGGAACTCACTGATTTGAGTAAATTGGCTCTCGATGGCACTGATCAGGATATGAAGAGGGAAGATGCGGAAGGGCTGGCAAAGGCTGTGTATCCATCGCCCGGGGCGTGCGATGAGTATATACCGATTTTTATGCATGAGAAGAGGGTTCCAAGGGAGCAACTGAAGGAATGGACGGGCAAGTTGACTGGGTTGAGGGAGCATGGTGAGAGGATTACGTTAAAGCTGGTTAAGATGCAGGATTTGTGGAAGGAGGGGGCAAGGGATGCGAAGACGCTGGCGGCTGTTGCGCTGTGGGAGGGGCTGCGGAGGGAAGGGAAATTGTGAGTGAGAGGTTTGGAGCCTTCCATTCTTTTTTTGGAAGCCAAGTTCTATACCCTATTTCCTGCCCTATTTTTGGGCCAAGTCTATTAAGTTGTCTAGAGCTTTTTGCATTCCTCATTCCCTTCAGTTCAATTTGAACTGTCTGGCAATTCAATACTTTCTGCAAGGTTAGCTATCCTTGCGTCGATGCGTACCCTTCGGCCTCTAATCTGATACATTCCTCCTACAAGTCGGCAAGTTTGATGTTGAAGACTTTGATAAACTAGGTTTCCTCAAGCTCTTGTTCAAGGTTCTGGTTTTGTGGGAGATTTATACCGATACTAACATGTACCATTTCCAGATTGGTGTTTCAAAATCCGGGATCTGGCCAGCAGCCAGTATTCCAGAGACGATAAGCAAAGGGTTTGAGGAGAGAAGCTTACCGTTGGACATCACGGGCGACGTCTCCAACACTTCAGCAACATAGCAGGTTTCCTCTTCCAGCTCTCGAATGGCAGCTTGGTCAGCCGTCTCGCTCTCATCAGTGAGACCCGCGGGAAGCTCTCTCACGATCTTATCAAGAGGTGGCCTGTAAGTCATGAGCTTTTTTGATATCTAGTGTGTTGTCTCCGAGACAAAGAAGAGCAGTTGTTTATCCGACCCCCTGGACGCAAGGGACTTTAGCGGGAGATCCGCTGGACCACATGGCGTCCGCCAATGCGACCAGGGAGTGGTCCCCGTCACGATCCAGCGGTCTGGTTCGCCAATGCACCCGATTCGGCCCCTGTGCGATGACCTGCCTCTCGTGACCACAGGTGCAAAAGGTGTCGGTGAAGAAGGGAACTTGGAAATTTCTCATGGTATTGTTCGACATTTATGGGATGATGACTGGCATACGCAGGCCATTTATCAAGCTGCAGATCATCTTGATGTATCGCACCAAAAAAAAGTGGTAACGCAAACCTGCCGCGTGCCGAGGGAACAGGCGTCGCAATTCAATTACCAGAGCGGTGGTGGACGAATCAGGGCTGACGTGTTCAGCCACAACACCGCTTCTTATTTTTCGCAACTCATTGCTGCCAACGTCATATCTTTCATCATCCCATTGATAGTCTCTAAACCCGACGGACCATTGCGAAGACGCGTTAGCAGAGATGGCTTCCTGTTCTTGGGCTAGAATATACCTGAAAGAGGCAGGCGTCCACGAGTGTGGGGGGTCAATCCGAGACGTCGGACGAACAACCTTGGAAAAATCATCGACTTTCTTCATCTCTGCCCCGACGGATTACCTCGCTTTTAGAGGCACGCCACGGCATGGTAGGGCTGGGGACTGGGCCGCAACCGGGCCACGTCTGTCGACATGCGTTGGAGAAGAAATTGAGGCGCATACTTTTTTCCGCTGGGAGTCTGAGGTTGGATCATGGCAGGGGTGGTGATGATGATATCCATTATTACCCGTGGTCCTGCGCCACACCGGGAATGTTGTTTCAACCTGTCCCAATCTTCATCTTGACTTTCGTTCACTTCCCACTTGTCTGCTTCCCTTTTGTTCATCAGCCGAGCACGGATTGATGACTTTCAAAGTTCGTTTTCTGAAGAAGTAGTTCGCTAGTTTTCCGCATCGCACGTCACAGAGGTCCTAAATCTACACAACCCGGCCTGCCAACCATCACCGGCGATGGATGCCGGTGTGAAAGCTCCCGATACCCGGGGCACCACCGATGTGGAAATCGACACTGAGCATACCCCCCTCCTACCCGGCTCATTACCAGAAAGCTCAACCGGCCAGACAGAGGAGGTGACATCCGACAGGGACAATGACCCGGGCAACGTGCTGCGCGCTCAGCTCCGGCCAACCGTCATATTATTGGCCTTCATTATCCTGTTCCTTATTGAACTGGCCATTGGAATGGTGGCCGCTCCCACCAACGCGATTATGGAGAGCATCATATGCCGACAGATGCACCCAGATGAGCTGCTGTTGCCGAGTCACTCGGGCACCGTCGTTGGGGGTATCATCCGGCACTTTGCTGGCGGCGTCTTTCTTGTCGACAACCCGATCTGCAAGTCCCCGGACGTGCAGGGAAAGCTGGCTATGATCAGGGCGTGGGGATATACGTTTGACTGCCTGCCAGGCATTCTGTTGTCTGTTCCATATGGTATGGTGTCGGATAAATGGGGGCGGAAACCGGTCATTTATTTGAGCTTGCTGGGGGTTATCTTGGGGCAGATATTTACCGACCTTGTTTGTAAGTGATTTTTTTGGGCCTTGCGCGGGATTATTTGGGTTACCAAGTCGTGCTAACTCTTGAGCCGGCAGACTACTTCTCCGATTTTGTGCCTCTCTGGACGGTCTGGTTCAGCTCGGCATTTCAAATGTGAGTCTTTCTATCACGGCGTTTCTCGTTCCTACCTAGCCCATTGAAAATCGTCTAACGTACACTGACTAGCATTGGTGGTGGGAGCACCATTTTGACCGCGATGCTGTACACCGTTCTCGCTGATGTGGTCCCCGTCAGTGAGCGGGCAACCGTCTTCCTGCAGCTTACCGCCTGTTTCCTTACCTCCCAGATGATTGCTGGCCCTCTAGGTGGTCTGATGATGATTGGAGACCCATGGTATCCGCTGATGGGTTCTCTTGCATGTTTTGCCGTGGCTTATTTGGTGCTGTGGGCCTTCCCGGAGACCCTGCATGTACACGACCACAAGGCCGACAGCCATGAAGAGTCGAGCCTACCGGACGTCAGCAAGCTCTGGGATAAAGTCCATGTCGGACTTGGGGACGTTTCTTGCTTCATCCTCGGCAACAAGAGCTTCGTTTTCTTGATGATGTCAGTCGCCTTCATCATGCTGGGCCGTTTCGTCGGGGAGGTGCTGCTTCAATATGCCACGGAACGTTACGGCTGGAGCTGGAGTGACGCTTCCTTCATATTGGCGATTCGCAGTGTGGTTAGCCTGGTAACGCTGCTAGTGCTGACCCCACTCGCAAGCTGGTTCTGCCTACATCGCCTCGGGATGACGGGCATGGGAAAGGACCTATGGCTCGCGCGGTGGTCAGTGATGATTGCGATAGTTGGATGTCTGATCATCGCATCAGCAGCAAACGGATCTCTATTCTGTATTGGACTGGTTTGGTTTGCTCTTGGATCGGGACTCACGCCCCTGATTCGGAGCCTACTCAACAGCTTGGTGGAAGAGCAACACATCGGCATCATGAACACGCTGGTGGGACTCATGGAGACGGCTGGTTTAACGATGGCTGGCCCTCTGCTGGCGAAAAGCCTGAGTGTTGGACTGGAGCTTGGCGGACCGTGGGTCGGGCTGCCATTCGTGACGGCGGGATCGTTCTTTACAATATCCTGCACGATCCTATGGATATTCCGGTTACCAAGCCCCCGAAATTCATCAGCGGAACCCGTGTGCTGAGATCTATTTCAGGCGGCTGCTTGTGTTTATTAGAATGTATTCAGCGACATAGACATGGATATTATGATGATCGTTTCCACAAACACCCTGTCTGCCAAGATCCCATCTCTCGATCAAATCTTGGATCTGGGAGAACGCTTTCCGGATCTTCGATTACAGTGATCTAGGTCTTATTATGGAGCATTACCGATTGATAGCGAACAAGGTGGGCACAGCTGAATCTAATCTCATCAAACCGATGGAAGCAGCGGATGATGTGCTGCACAGTACAGACACAGACCACATGCATCCGGCAGCAGCAGTTCAGCTGCCCAGGCAGCCTCACGGCAGAACTATTGATTCCACGTTCCATTTCCAGTGTCTCCCACTCAAACCCCACATTGGAACTGGAGAAGAACAAGTTTGACAGCTGCAGCGTGCCTTGCGAGTGCAGCATTACCCGTTTTTCTCTCGCTTCACTGAACGGGCGGATGGCCACTTGCAATGTTACACAGAACCGGACTTTGAAAAGACCAGAACCCGAGGACGTCATTCGAAGCTTCTTCTCTATACCCCTGAAAAGTGGTTGCCGCACTGACGCATCGACCAATCGGTCCCCGCTTCCCCTGCATATCCCATCCGATAGCCGACTGTGGCTCCTTCCCTCTTGGAAACAGCAATTACCACCACAACAGACTCGCGACTTCTTGGTTGCTGGTTTCGCAAATTGGGACTCGTGGAATCTGGCGTCTCGAATCCTCCGAAGCTTGCGGCTTGGTCTGGCGTGTTATCTTCGTTGTAATCGATGGCATTCACGGTCAATCACACCTTTCAAGAACAGCCCACAACAGCGGACTGCAGGTGACAGGGACTCCTGGTTCGTTGATCAGCCAGGGCCTCCTTTTACTAGCGCTTGTCAGTCTCCCGGGCTCCCGCGAATCATCTCCACAGGCGCGTAGCCCTGGCGTCCCAAAATCTGAAAAAAGATGCGGGACCATTCTCTCATTTCTGTCGCCATTCCTCTCATCCTTAGCTCTGTTCTGCTGCTGTGAGCCATTTTTAACCTTCGTTTTATTGCTGTGTCACTCCTTATCACAGTAGCCATCTTGCGTGTCTCTCTCTTGTCTCTCTCTTGTCTCTCTTTTTTTCCCTATCTCTCCCGCCGAGACCTGCAACCCCACGTTGCCCCTTTTTGAAGCATTCGACCGAGTGCTCGGACGGCGATCAGCCACCGTTGGCCGGACTGTTTCTGTTCTTTATATAGCCGAAATGCTCTTCCTGTGAAAGGAAACATTGTTGGGAAATTCCAGGTGATCTCTGTCGTACCCCGCGGGCTGATTGAGATATACGCCTCAAATCAGAAGGTAGCATTACTCCATATTTGGGCCGATAGTGTAGGTATTAGTCCACCCAGGAATCCCTCCAGATCCGTCCTGACCTTTCCCCAGTATATCGACCAGCCGCTCGTTCACAATGGTGTCCTTCTTCGGCCTCAAATTCAAGGACAAGAAAAAGAAAACCGAAAACAAGCCCGAGACCAAGGAGCCGCAGCTGCCGAAGCGTATCGATCAGAACACACTCGGTGAGGGTCAATTCTTCGGCCTGAATCCAAAAACTACCGGCGTCATCAATGGCAGCATCCGATCCGTTTCCCGAGCGGGCACCCCTCAACCGGGGAGGTCTCCATATGCGACGGCCGATACGCACAACCTTGCTGCTGCGAGCATGTTCGACCTAGGAAACGTGCCGCCGGTCCGATCCGGCACTCCAAGCAGCCTCCACCTCAGGACGAATGCTTCTGAGCTGAACCTACGGACGCGATTTGGCGAAAACAATGGATCGGTGGCTAGTCTGGCGTTGCCGGCGCCTGGGTTTGTATCGCGGCCTGTATCGCGGCCTGGCACGCCTAGCGGAAAAAGTAAACCCTGGGTGAATCCATTGGATGTCCATTTCATGAGAGCAACGTCCACACCACCCCCTGGACAACAAAGCATGAGATTACCGCCGATATCTACCGCGGACCCTGGTACTGGGGAACTGGACCTCGCCAAAGAAGCTGAAAGCATTGCCGATGCAGTAATAAATTCTGTCAACAGGGAAGAGGCCGAGAAGCAGAAGGAAACGGCAGCACTCGAGCCGGAGAGATTAGAACGCCAGAGGTCAGCGGAAACTATTCTGGCGCCGAGGCCAGCATCTCCAGGGCAACCACAGACGCAACCGCCCACACGATCGCAGCCAGAGCTCGAACTCAAGTCTGAACCCCCAAAGCCGCAAGGACCCGTCTTTAGGGGCAACGTTGACCAAAGACCAGATAGTCGGAACGGAATGCGCGGAAACGGCCCGTCGCCTGTTCATCAAGGGCCACCTCCGACTGGCCCTCCAACTCAGTCTCTTCCACAGCCTCCAGGGCAAGGCCCGTCCCGTCAGGGCCCACACCCCCCGGCTAGCGATAGCTCCAACGGACGCCCAGAAGGTCCTTCTATGTGCACTCGTCCGAACGGGCCGGTTGGTCAAGCGCACCAGAATACTCGTCACCAGGACCCTCAAGATCTCAATGCTCCTCGGGGCCGTCCTGGTCCTGGTCCTTACGGTTCTCACGGCCCCCATGGGCCGCAAGGCCCTCATCCACATGGTCCATATTCTAGGGGTCCTTCTCAAGGACCACCTCGACATGGCTCTCCTGGGCCTCCTAGACACGGTTCTCCGTCCCAGCGCCCTCCCTATGGTCCTCCCCAAGGACCTCCCCGGCATGGTTCTCCTTCTCAACGGCACGGTCCTCATGGCCCTCCCCATTCTCAAGGTCATCGTGGGCCGCCCCATCAAAGTCCCTATGGTCCTCTTTCTCAAGGCCCGCCTCATGCTCGAGGTCCGCATCTTCGTGGGCCTCTTCCCCCTGGGGGCGGTCCACAGAATACTGGGCCTTTTCCACAAGGCCCCTTCCGCGGCCCCGGCCTACGCGGTCCTGGACCTTATGGACCCCGATCCGAGAGCCCTGCTCAGAGGCCACCGGGAAGTATGGGACATCCTTTGCAGACTTCTGGGACTTCAAGAAATGGTCCTCAACCACAACGCCCCGATGCTCCTCCTATGCAGCCTCACGCCTTCCCAGATGATGCGCCAGAGACCCCAGCTACTGAGCAGGCCCCGCCAAAGCCGCTCATATCTTCTTTAACATCGCCGACAGCATCAACGCCAACATCAACTGCTAGGTCATCGATGACAGACGATTTTATGAACCCGCTTGCACCCAAGGCAGTTATCCGAGATGTGGCTGCTAAGCGAGACACTCTGCCGGCATTGAACGTGCCTGGACATCACAGCTTATCAATGAAGATCGAAGAGCTGGAGCAGTCGCTTCTGGCCCAACAAGCAGCAAAGGTGGAGGAAATGCCGCCACCACAATCTCCAGAGGACGAACGAAGGACGAGCAGCACCAGCAGTTACTATAGCGCCGGTGCCGAGGATGATGAGGAGAATGAGAAGCCTATGCTTTCTATTCACCCTGCTCCCTTGCGCATTCCCTCACCGATGGGCGTTACGATTGCGGAGCTTGTACCCGAACCACAAAACCCATTACGAACGACAAATGTTTCCCGTGTTCGCAACGATTCTCAAACCTCTCCAACATCCCCCCACTCTAATACTCCGCAGCTCGGTCATCAAGATTGGAAGCTTGAGCCAAGCCATCCAACACCTGCCCTCACTCCTAATACCAGTCGCCCCAACCCAGTCATCGATACTGGCTTCAACTTTGACTTTGGCGCGGGGCTCTCGACACCTCTGACGCCTGATTCATCAAACTGGCCCCTGTCGTCTCCAACGTCAGAAACGGCACCAGCTGCCGGTCTACCACAGTCCGAACAGCAAGAGGAAGCCAAGTTCAGCCGGCCAAATGTCCCACCCCGCCTCGACCTCACGTTCAATTTTTCCCCGGATGCTTCTTCGCGGGACCAAACTCTGCCAAAGGCAAGCCTGCTGACTCCTCCGTTGAGGTCGGCTCTGCCGACTCTCGCACTTAATGACGGACGTCCGTCGACTTCGTCGGGTTTCACCAGCAGCGGGTTGGCGGCGTCGCCGTCACTCATCTCTAGGTTTCCGGAATTGTTGTCGCCGAATGATGATGATGCGGCTTCTTTTATGGGCATCGGAATGGCGAGGGGACCGAGCATTAGAGAAGTCAAACGGCCGGGGACTTCTACGGGTCATGATAATAACAATCACAAGGTGGATTCTTTTGGGACCGGGTTCATTTAAACTTGAAACCCTCAGCTTTCCAGGGTTTGGTTGGGGCATGGCATGGTTTTTTTTTAGATTTTTTTTTACGTTTACCCACATACCGTCATTATGTTAATTTCCTTGTATGTTTTTTTCTTCTTTTATATATATTCTGGTGGCATGTTTTTACCTGGCATATTTTCTATGTGTAGCATTGGATGGAATACACAGCGGGTGGGGAGGAGGTTGGATAGGGATCATTATGGTAGATTGAAGGAGGTACTGTTGATTTTATCATCTGCCATCAGCGTCATGCTAACCAAGGACGATCAATATTACTATGTGCTTATTACTGCTGCTCAGCTAGAAAAGTCTAAATGTCCCTTTTGTTATGGGTGCAAATATGTTTTAACAATAAATATTCCGCTTGCTCATGTTCAACTTATTCAAGAATAATATACAACGCCTTTTCCGTTTGCTTTTCTTTTTCCCATTTTATCCTAAAAAGTTCTTCACCATCCCGCCCACATTCTTAACGTCAAGCAAGAAAGTATCATGACCAAACAAGCTCTGCTCCTCGCTCAGCTCATAGTGGGCCACGTTCCGGTTACCCGCCTGGCGCAAAGCCTCTGCCACCTCGCGCTGCTGCCACGCGGGAAACAGAATGTCACTAGCAACGCCCATAACCAGGACTGGATGGTTCCACAGCCCCGAGAAACCCGCTACGAGATCGGCTGGCGGTTTCGATCCTCCTGCTTGTTGAGAGGTGTTGAGACCACCGCCCGCCTCTGCTTCAAGTACGGCTGACATGCCCAACTCTGATTGTTCCTGATAGGGCGTATCAGGGAGCGTAAGACTGCAGGCATCGCTGCTGTCGGAGTATGCCGACCCCTCGGAGGAATCTCTGCCGGCTTTGAGCTGGGCGGCGCGTTCTGTGCGCCTAGCTGCCGTGGCGCGCTGGTTCTCGGCGCCGAGGTCGAAGAGGTCCATCGCTTTGCTGACGTAGATTAAGCTGTTGGGGTCATAGGTCAGGCAGAACTTCTCGCCTGCGTGGTCAAGGTACGTTTCCACGAGAAAGTCGGGGCAAAGCGCTGGAGGCTTACTGGCGTCTGCTCGCCGTCTGCCGAAACGCTGTTCCCATTCCGGCCCAGAGCGGTAAGTGATTGTCGCAATTTCGCGGGCGAGCTTCATGCCCATGTGAGGTGGAATCTCGCCGTAGTAGTACCCCCTGTTCCAGTTTGGATCCGTAATGATTGCCTTTCGTTGAACGTAGCGCATGGCGATACTGTAGGGGTGGCTGCGGGCGCAGGCGCTGATGGAGACGATACGTCCCACACGCTCAGGGAACGTAACGCCCGCTGCGAGGGATTGCATGCCGCCCATGGAAGAGCCGACGCTGGCGTGGAGTTTGTCGACACCGAGGCTGTCCAGCAGGCGGAACTGGGCCCGTACCATGTCCTGGATGGTAAGGATGGGAAAGCGGGTGGCGTAGCGCTTCCCGTCGGACGGGTCGACGCTGCTAGGGCCCGTGGAACCATAACACCCGCCGATGACGTTGGTGCAGATGACAAAATATTTGTTCGTATCGAGGGCTAGCCCAGGGCCAATGAACTTCTCCCACCAGCCTGGCTGGGGGTTGGTCGGGGTTGAATGGGCATGAGATGAGGCTGAGAGGCCGGTATGGAGGAGAATCACGTTGGAACGGTCAGCGTTCATGGTGCCCCACGTTTCGTAGGCAATGTCGAATTCGACGAGTTGGCCGCCATGGTCGAGCAGGAGGGGTTTCGAGGAATGGAATATCTCGGTCGCGCCAACGGTGTAGGATGGTTCAGGGCCGCTAGTATCTGACCGTGCGGACGCAGTTACTTGTTGACGGAGAGTTGCGGAACGGGTTTCGAGGGCGTCGACGCAGGGGAACTTCATGGCGGGGTTGGAGGGGGCGCCGCTTCGCCGTGATGCTTGCCCGTGGAGCTGTCGTCGAGCATGAGGGTTCCCATTGCTGGTTTGGGTTTGTTGACGTCCCGGCCTTGAGGTTGCGACCGAGGTCAGTGACCGGACTGTTCTTGATGGCGCTGTGTTGTTGCAGAGGGATTTCGCGGGGTTGATGATTACTGGAGCGAGACAGGAGATTGCCGTGGAAGCATGGCGTAAAGATGAAGCCTTCATGGCGAATAAGTGATGTATATGTAATTACTATTTTATTGCTTCCAAACAGCCCTAGTCCCGTTGTCTTGTACAAAATAAAATGGAGGACTGGAAATTTGGATTTCCAATCCGATGCTCGGCTCCGCGCTCCCGGCGCATCAGATGGAGATCTCCAGCAGCCGTTGCCGGCGCCGCCGTTGCTTGATTTGGAAGCAAAATATTGAAAAATTGGGCGAATCTTAATGCACGGGAAGTATTTCGTCATTTCACGTGAGTCCTTTACGTTGTACTGCACACCCTGGGGTGAGACAATCAGACCCCGCGAAGCTTGGCGAGCAGCTGCCTTCTAGTGTGGTGGTGGGGTGATGTCACTGGTGTGACGTTGCCCCTCATATCTCACAACAGCCTGGGGAAGATCCTGTATCTAGTTCTGGACGAGCTTTTGCTCAGATGAGCAATATAGAACATTCATAAACTTGTCTCTTCAGTTTCTTCAGAGAAATAATAAATCTCCTTTGAGATCTCTGTCCGAGTTTCAACTCTAGCAATTGACCCACACTCTGCCACCCAGTATAGTGGTACCCGAGACCTGCTCTTCATCCATTCAGCAGATACATCACGAAAAACTGAATGTGGCAAGCAATTACCAACATGCTCTACGGAACACTCCCAGTCCGACCGCGTTTCATCACCGGAGGGAACCTGATCGATATTAACAGCGATGAGACAGCTCCAACTCCCAATAGGCTTCCCACTGCCCCCAAGGAAACAACTAACCCAGAGGATGGACCGTACAAACCAAGCGTCGTCGATGTTCTCGTCGTCAAGGTCATGCTCAACAAAGCCTTGAGCTTTCCACCCGAGATTATCGATGTTGTGATCGACCTCGCCGAGTACTGGCCCTGTCGAACAGTCGAAGTCAATTTTGGGGACGACAGCCCTGAAACAGTCCGTGGGAGACACGGCCCCATTGACGATACCCTAGAAGACAAATTCGTAATACGCACACCTCCTCTCGCTTTGCAGAAATGGGGCAACCAAGAAATCTACAGAAGAGATGTCCCACCGAAGAAGTATGGTGGAGAATGGTCCGCCGAAGATTTCCAAGACCTCACTGCCTCACCGACGACCTCGGTAGCACATCCGTGCCGCCGAATTGTCTTCACCATCAGCAGCCACGACCAAGGCTGGGGAGGCCGCTGGGCCGATGATGATGAGAATGGTCCTTATAATGAGTCATGGACGTGGTTCGAGGCTGGTCTGGAGCGGTTCTGCCGCGAGGAGAATTACGAAAAACCTACACTTGCGGTAGAGGATATACGGTCGATATTTCCAGAAGTGGAGTGGGACAGCGAGAAGAGTGAGGGAAAGTACGTTTTCCCTCTTTTTCCAAGTGATGATCAAAAGATTCAGGCCAATATCACGTCTGATCACGTCTTCACCCATCACCGTATCGTATGGGACTACAAGGATGATGTTGCTCCTGAGAAGGACTCGGAGGCTGCGACCAAACTTGAAAAATCCGGTCGTGGGAAGGCTACAGGAAACGGAAAGTTTGTGCGTGAGCTGAGAATTGGAGATATGGTTACGGTGTGGGCCAAGGCAAGATTCCCAGCATGGGTCAACTTTATTTCGTCGGTCAAGGTGGAAGTCTACTGGGCGATCTAAGCTGGAGAGCTCCAGTTCTGTGGCGTTTGTTGCATGGCCTGTTAGTTTACATTGCTTTTTTCAACGAAGTCTCTGCAGTACGGGGGGTCCAGCTATTTTTCAGTGGGTGCGTGTTTCTTCAAACTTTGGAACCCGATTATTGTTTTTGAAGTTGTAATATATACCCTTTTTCAGCCGGCATATCATGCGTGACTATACCTTTACCGTGCTTAGTTACATGGTATGAATGTCTGAAAGACACTAGATCACCGCACTCAAATAGCTGAGTGTAATGAGTGTACCATAAGAGTAAGTATAATCGCACCGCGGCACCTCCCGTCCCGTTCGCCGTTTGCGGGTTGGGCAGAAGTGTTATCTTGTAAGAATCTTACAGTTCCCGAGATAAAGGTACCTCGGCGAACGCATCTCATTTTGGGACTCGACTGGTAGTAATAGGAGATATGCAACAGAACCCGAAAAAGGCGGTTAGAAAGCTTTCCACCGTGGCAGTACTTTAGATTCCATGTGCATTACACAGCCTAAACTTGGGATTTACAAAGACTCTTGTCACTCGAGCAGCTGAATCACGTTGGCAGTTGTATCCCAGTCTCTTCTGTCTTCTCTCCCACTGGCTTCGATGAAACAAATAAAAAAGGTCCTGCATGTCCTCAACACCTCAAGCCGAGTTATCTTAGCAAACAGTAACCGGCACATTTGTTTTTTCTGGTATAGCAAACGTAAAACACTTTCTTTTCTTTGTTTCTCTTCTTTCGTGGACCAAGTTCACTGTCACTAGGTAACTTGCCCGGTGTCATTGGCTGAGCACCAATCAAGATTTGCTGGTCCCCTTTGTTCCTTGAAGAATAATTGAGCTATGCCCGATAACTCGGGCTGAAGCGGTTTTCTTTGTTTACCCTTTTTTTGTTTTGTTTTTTTGTTTTTTTTTTTTGCCCCTGAAATTTGGGCTCCACTTCACCCGATCCCGTCCGTTCCCTTTCTTTTTCGCTTTCCCGTTATTAAACATATTTTACGTTAACCGTTTTTCTTCACACTAATCAATATCTCTTAAACTATTTTCGAGAAAAAAGAAACCTTTTCTAGATTAGATCAAATATTTCAAATTTTGTGTTTTGAACACGTTTTCCCGGGGGGGGGGGGGGGGGGGGGGTTAAAATAAAATTTTTTTTTTTTGTTTAAAATAAAAAAATTAACCCCAACCCCACACAAAGAACTAAAAATAA